>CAWUFW010012734.1:0-522428 GCA_963921515.1 Calotriton arnoldi
ACCACTACTACCACCCTGAGCCAGGGGGCTGGATGCCTACCACTACTACCACCCTCACCCAGGGTGGGCAGGATGCCTACCACTACCACCACCCTTACCCAGGGGGGGCAGGATGCCTACCACCACCCTTAGCCAGGGTGGGCAGGATGCCTACCACTACTACCACCCTTACCCAGGGGGGGCTGGATGCCTACCACCACCCTTAGCCAGGGGGGGCTGGATGCCTACCACTACTACCACCCTTACCCAGGGGGGGCAGGATGCCTACCACTACTACCACCCTTACCCAGGGGGGGCAGGATGCCTACCACCACCCTTAGCCAGGGGGGGCAGGATGCCTACCACTACTACCACCCTCACCCAGGGGGGGCTGGATGCCTACCACTACTATCACCCCCACTCATAGGATGGACAATGCATGACACAACCAGCACACCACAACCTAGGGAATGCAAGAAGAAGACATCCCCCAACACCATGACAAGCGTGTGTAGACTGTGTCAAATGCCTACAACACCGAACATGACTTTGAACATACAATGTGACCCCCTAGCACATATGCCACACATATATGTGTGTGGCACCCACAATGCAGGCAGGCCATGACCATTGTGGCAATGGGGTCCAAACCCCCATCATCACAGTGACCAAAAGGTAAGTGTGGGGTCCATAGCTGAAGCACATTTTGAACATTGTGGCAATGGGGTCCAAACCCCCATCATCACAGTGACCAAAATGTAAGTGTGGGGTCCATAGCTGAAGCACATTTTGAACATTGTGGCAATGGGGTCCAAACCCCATCATCACAGTGACCAAAATGTAAGTGTGGGGTCCATAGCTGAAGCACACTTTGAACAATGTGGCAATGGGATCCAAACCCCCATCATCACAGTGACCAAAAGGTAAGTGTGGGGTCCATAGCTGAAGCACACTTTGAACAATGTGGCAATGGGGTCCAAACCCCCATCATCACAGTGACCAAAAGGTAAGTGTGGGGTCCATAGCTGAAGCACATTTTGAACATTGTGGCAATGGGGTCCAAACCCCCATCATCACAGTGACCAAAATGTAAGTGTGGGGTCCATAGCTGAAGCACATTTCGAACATTGTGGCAATGGGGTCCAAACCCCCATCATCACAGTGACCAAAATGTAAGTGTGGGGTCCATAGCTGAAGCACACTTTGAACAATGTGGCAATGGGGTCCAAACCCCCATCATCACAGTGACCAAAAGGTAAGTGTGGGGTCCATAGCTGAAGCACATTTTGAACATTGTGGCAATGGGGTCCAAACCCCCATCATCACAGTGACCAAAATGTAAGTGTGGGGTCCATAGCTGAAGCACATTTTGAACATTGTGGCAATGGGGTCCAAACCCCCATCATCACAGTGACCAAAAGGTAAGTGTTGACAAAGAAAGAGCTGCAACTGCCAAACTGCATGGATGATTCCTGGTCACAGAACAACAAACACATCAGTGGCAAAGTAGTGTATGTGTCCCATTGCAACATAAATTGGGGGAGCCAAATCCTGCAGTGCAAATAAGACATACCTTTGGCCATGTGCAGACAAACAACACCCATGGGGGCTGACACCGTCAACAATCATCAATGACACAATGACAGAAGTGACCATCAGAATGCAGACCCACATATTTGCACCAATGGGCACACACATGCAGATACCCTGTGGAGACTGCAGATGTGAGGTGAACAGATACCATACCATGGCAGCAATGGGACACACAAACCATGATCATTGTGCTGACCGATGACCTAGGAGTCCCAGGGACAGCAGGGGAAACCCACCAAACTACATACAGCCAATGGCACACCCAAGATATGCCAATGCAGTGGTGCAGATGCACAAACACAAACAGGCAGACCCACACTGCACATCATACACAACAGGTGAGGGGGTGCCAGTGTCCCCAGGCAACCACACAACACATGAGGAGACCTGAATACCAATCATACAGATGTGCATACAGTGCCACACAAAGGTAACTCATGGATCCAAATCCCCTATGTGGGCAAGCAGGCATTGTCAGATGAGAGGGAGCACAAATCACACATGTCACACAGGCACGTAGGGACAGCAACTGACACAGCAAGACACAGACACACCACAGCACCACCCCCAGGGCCCCCACAATGTGGTGACCCTGGGCTGCATTACACTCCCACTGTGATGACAAAGCTAAATGTGGTTCACACTGTGAACCACAGTCATGTGTACTGAGCAACTAACTACCATCACACCTACACAAGCACAAATCAAACAGCATGGACAGTAAGCCAAGGCCAACATGGAGGCAGGGGCCTAGCCGGGCAACAACTCTCATCTGCACACACTCAACACCACACCCTCGACCTCCAACAATGTGCAGCAGTGAAGCACACATGCACTGGTGACATTGCACATGCACCCATGACTATTCCAGGGTGGTGGGTGGGAACCAAGGTGCAGAAACACATCACACATGGACACTCAACAAGACTCCTGAATGTCTGACACACTGCACACTACGCTGTACATGGACATGACGGCAATACCACACCAACCAATGGGATCCCAGCCACAGTCACACACCAATGAAGAAGCCAAGGTCACCCACAAAGAACACACATAGACAACAACCAACATTGCAGCCCGGACCCTGAGGAGTGCCAGCAGTCACACACACAACATGTCACAATCACTGAAAGATAACACAAACTGGAAATCACATGACAGGGGCAAACAACAAGTGCCAAGGGGAAACCTGACTGTGACCCATCTGCGTCTGCACACAAACTCAGCCCTGACAGCAAACACACCTATGGGTGACACCCTGATGACCAGTAATGTGCCATGCACCCACATCACAGAGAACCCAGGGAGAAGACTTTGGAGGAACATAGGTCAACTCAGCAAGCATCACAAACAGGTACAACACTAGGGATCACAGCATGCACAGCTAAACGGAAGTGAACACACAGACATGCACATACAACACACACCTTGGGCGCAGGCAATGTCACAGGAGTACACACTGCCATGAGGGGACTCCACTCCTGTGTGAGGAAAGCTGTGCCATATGTTGCCTCAGTAGGGCCCCATCATGTCAGCTGAGCACTTGGTCACACAATCAACAATTAGCACCAAATGAGGGCTCCCGTAACATCAGCCTGGTCATGGAAGTGCCAACGGAATCATCAGCACAGATCCAACACACTTGTATAGCAATGTTGCACTGACAACACAGATGAGTCCTTCCCCATTGATGCCCAAACCTGCATGTCCACTGGAGATGGCCACACGGTCAGGGAAGTAGACGAATTGAACAATGGCAGGCACAACAGATGTGCAGGGGTGGAAGCCACAGATGTGAAATTGCCAATCCAAGTAGGAAATCCTTTGCCAAATACTGAACACATGACACCCTCAGATGCTGCTATGGATGACATGGATACACCACAGGATAGGACACATTCCCCCTGGACCACATGGGTTCCTGCACAGTAACACTTCATTATCATGAGACCAAATATCACCATCACTGCAGCAAGGGCATGGTTAGCATCATCAACATCATGTACATCAGAAGCAAAAGCACTAGAGAACAGAAAGTTGCTTTATTCAGCATATGTGGCATTAAAAGTAGAAGTCCGGTAGAACATAAACAAAGGCCAATGGCCAGTCCATCAACAAAGTCACAAGTGGGTGACAGTGGCAGATGCCACCCTACACATGCCTGCACAAAACCAGGGACAATCCACTAGGAGGGGCAACTGGGGGGTAGGCCAGGCACCGCAGGGACAGGATCAGGGCTCACCAGGAGGAAGCAGGGAAGGGGTGGTGGGTGCTGGAGAGCCACTGACAACTGCAGTGGAGGTGTCTGACATGGTGTGTGCCGGCACAACTGGGGGCATGGCTCAGATGTTGTGGGTGCCGGCACAACTGCAGTGGACCCTGCAGATGGAGTGGACAGGTCCGCCACTGCAGTGCCCAAGTCAGACAGGGTGGTAGTGGACTCCACTGCAGTGCCTACCACCAGGGGAGGAGAATGGGGAACAGGCAAGGTGGGCTGGACAGAGGGGGAGGACACCCTCACCACATCAGTGGCACAGACAAGTGCAGCGGGGGTGTGGTGCCGGGAGAGCAAGTGGCAGGGGGAGAAGGCCGGAGCCTCTTGGGGATGGTATATCTGTGGGTGGGGGAACCTGGGGCAGGGTGTGGTGGGGGCACCTGTGGAGTGGGGGCCTGAGGGATGGAGGAAGGAGACCTGGTGCTTGAGCTGCAGGGCGGCGGCGGGGTCTTGCTCTTACCACTCCGGGGGACTTGCGGGTGGGGGCCTCAGTCTGTCTGCGCCTGGGGGAGGGTGTCCGGGGGCGAGGGGCACTCTGCTCCGTGTGGGGGCTTCCTCTTCACCCTGGATGCTGGAGCAGCTGGATCGGAGGGGAAGAGGCCGAGGTCACTGAGGAAGAGGCGCTGGGTCTTTGGGGTTGCAGGTGAGGCAAGGGAGGGTGCTTTGGAGGGAGAGGCAACTGAGGACTGCGCAGTGCCCGTGGATGCGTGTGTGTGTACCAGGGCCCCATCCCCTGTGAGTCTGGTTTCAGTCCCCTGACTGTGCGTGCGTGTGCGTTTTGTTTGTGGCGTGTGTGTCTGTGTGCTGGACGTGTGTGTGCTGGTGTGTGCCTGTGCCGGTGTGTGTGTGCTTGGGACGGGTAAGGTGCTGGGGAGTGTGGATGGAGCAGAGGCAGGAGGGGTGAGGGACTGTCTGAGGAGGGACACTGCTGCCGTCAGGGAGGAGTCCATGGACCTATTGCCCCTCTGTAGGTCAGACATGCCCGATGAGATGCCCTCCATGAACGACACCAGCTGAGTCAACAGTGCGGTGTGCGCATGGAGGACACTCAGCATGGCTGTCTGCCCTACATGGAGCTGGCGAAGGAGGTACACAGACTCCTCACTCAGGGCAGCAGGGGACACAGGGGCAGGGGGTGCGGTGCCTGGCCCAAAGGAGACACGCTCCCGAACATGGGAGCCTCCATGGACCTGGGGAATGGGAGCCGATGGGAGGGCGGTGGTGGTGCTGGTGGTGGCGGGGACAGCAACACTAGCTGGGGTGTGGTGGCTGCTGACACCCGCCTCCACAAGGGAGTCATCCTCCGAGTTGCTCTGGTCCTCAGCTGAGGTGGATGGTGCTGAGGACTCCTCGGTGTGGCTCCCCTCACCCTCCGTGCCACTGGGTCCCTCCGACCACTCCTCGGCTGCTGACCCAGTCTGGCTCTCTGGCTCCTCCTGGTCCGTGGAGCTGTCCCCTTCCGTGGCCGTGGATGTATCTGCAAACAATGGGGAAACAGACAGACATCAGTCACCTGCACCAAACGCACACACCACTGTGAGCACAGCACATTACAGAGCAAGCCCTGGCATCATTAGTTGTACATTGCTAAAAGTACCCTAACTGAACAGGAGAAGCCAATTGTCAGTCTGATGCCAAGCATGGCACTCACATCCCACATGGCCTTGCACCCATCTGTCTGGTGTCTGTTGGATTGCAACACCCCAGTGTGGACACATGCACCAAGTACACAGTAGTTGGACAGTGCAGAGGACACAGTGTGGCATGTGGACATGCACACATCACAGCTCTTGCCACTGAGTCAGTACAGGTTTCCGGATGAAAGGGATGCCCAGAGTCAAATAGGAAATGCATGTGATGCATACCAGCGACAGACACCATGATGCACCCATGTCCTGATAGCCATCGCCACAATGGTGTGCATGTAGCACATGTCACTCCCCTGCAGGACCACCAATAAGTTGACACATGCCATGGCAGAGGCATGACTGCTAAGTCATACATCACTGTCTCAGTGATGTATGACTTGGCAGCCAGACAACAACACTATGCACTGTGTCACAATAGTAGGTCATGGGGAATGCAAGTACTGGAGCTGCACAAGTGCACATGTACATCCCCCACACAACACATCATCTTAACCCTCATCTGTCCAGGTCATACCTATTGGACATATGGGAGACCTGTGACACTACCCTCTGAACCTGAGCCCCTCACAATTTGCTGTGAATGGGGAACAGCTGCCTGAACTTCACATTCGCATACCCCAGTCTGCACGGGCAGCTGATCAAACACCTATGTGACACACAAGTATTGTCTCCTATGGTCACATCTCCAGGGGCATGCTGAGCCCCTACCAAGAAACACCCCAGCAGTCCTGGCAACTAATCCACAGCACACTGACACAGAGGCAGACACCTGAGGGGTCAAATCACTGTGCACAATGTGTCAGCTGATACACGGGAGTGGGAGTACAGAGTGCATTGCATGGCCTGGAGTAGGCATGACTGTCCTGCTCCACATGAATGAGGGATGTGCCCTGGACAGTGGATAGCTGGCTATGTATGTGTGACACACGTAATCTGCACACTCCTGGGGCCCAAACATTGTTCCCACCCGCTGCATGGGCGTGTGCCACATACCCCAGGCACATGTGGTGGCTCAGCTCAGCAAGTGGACCGCATATCAAAGCAACACGCAGATCACATGTCCAAAAACAGGCGTTGTGTGAACAATGGACCCACACATGATGCCCACAACAGAGTTAGGGAAACAGATGCTGTCCCCCACCTTTAGTGAAGCAAACTGCAAGGACACAGTCCCAAGTGACACAATTCCCTGAATGTAAGGGCCACACCTGGGTATCAGATGAGCAGTGGGCAGTGCACAATAGAGGGACATGGCTCCTGGACAACATGACTGCTGCACTGTGGCAGTTGAACCAGGCCAGAGGAGGGCACAAAGCATGTAATACAGAGTTCACAGTGCAGTCTTTGACTCACCCCCTCCTTGCTGCTGTCTGGCCTTCAGCTGCCCATCCAGGTCTGGAAACACCACCGCCAGGATCTGGAGCATGTGGGGGTCAGGGTCCGTGTTCCGCCCCTCCTGCGAGGAGGCGACAGCTTCAGCTGGACCCGTGCAATCCTCCGGGTCCAGCCCCGAAGGTCCTGCCACCTCTTCTGGCAGTTGCGGATCCGGCGCTTGTAGACCCCCACGGACCGGACGGCCCGGACGATGTCCTTCCAGATCTCCTGCTTCCGATGGGCATTAACCTGTCAGGATGACAAAGTGAAAAGGCCATTACCACACATACAACATATCCGTGCATGACACAGTTGTATATACATGTCTCAATCACAGGGGCACATGATGTACACAGGCAGTGCAAAGCTGCCCATGGACAGTTTGCCAGACGTCACTACATGGTATCATTGCATGGGAAGTAAAACCTTGTTCAAATGCACTGTCACTGCACCATACCTGTCCAGTGCATGTCACTACACACTATGGGGGTGACAACTACTCAGTGAGCCTGCTAGCCAGTGGCGTGCAGACTTTCAGCCTTGCTAGTCAGACAAAATGCACATTCAGAAAGGCAGTGCACAGAACACTCACCTGCTCCCCTGGTGTCCCATACAGCTTGCTGTACTGTGGAAGTAGGCTGTCCAGCAGGGCCTGGTTCTCTTCAAGGCTGAAGGCTGGGGCTCTCTCCACAGTACGTGCCATTGCAGGGTCCAGAGGGGCAGAGACAGCAGCAGTGCAGTGGCAGATGTCGTCCTGGAGCATGTAGTGCAGGCAAGTGAGCTCTCAGGGGAACAGCCAGCAATATATATGTGCTGGAGAGGCAGATACTGTCCCTTGTGTCCAAAGTGATAGGTCCAAGTCGTTTGCATCTTCTGAATCTAGCCAATCCATGGAATAGCAGCACCAAAACACGCCCACAGCATCCTTCAAATCTTCAACTTCATGACATACATGATTTTGCAACATTGTTGTGGGTGACCAACTGATTTTCCAGCAACCGACTCGTAGCGAAATTCGAAAACGCGTCCGTTGCCAGGCAAGCCCATTGTCAATGGGTGCGCACCGATCGGTCCATTGCGGTACAACGCGTACAGGGGTACAACGCGTACCCGCACACATTGAATGCAATGGGCCGGCCGGAGGCACCGATCGGTCCATTGCAGTACAACGCGTACAGGGGTACAACGCGTGCACCGCACACATTGAATGCAATGGGCCGGCCGGGGGCACCGATCGGTCCATTGCGGTACAACGCATCACTGTACATGTGACTGGCATATGTCAGCATGCCTGTCTCAGATGGACATATGCCAGCCACAGATAGCTCCCAGGGAGTGAGGGGCACACCTACATCACGACAGCCTGTCCAAACTTTATCATAAGGCATGTAAGGCTGCATTTCCTATTGTGTGTATGTTGGTGTACATGTTGTCCTGTGGGTGTCACCTGTGGGCAGTCACCCCCAGGCTGTGCACGTGTTCATGGGGACAGGATCCTGGGTGTTACGTGTACATGACCACTGTGATGTGCAACTGTTCAGATCTGTGCATGTGCCATGGTCACATTTCACGGTGGTGTTTGTGTATGTCATGTCACATACCCCGTGAGTCCCATGTGGGACGGTATGTTTGAGCCAGGGTGTCCCAGTGGCACAATAGTGATGGTCCTCCACAGTCTTTGTGCATGTAGTGTTTACAATGTCTCTGATTTCATGTGCACAATGGGATACAGTCTCCACATCCAGGTTGTGTGTGCATGGACTTTGATGTTGTGCATGTGTGTGTCACAGACGTCCATGTCTGTCCTGCCGTGGCAAGTGGGGCCACTACCTGTGGGGGTCATGGTTGTTTTGCTGTGGTGTATACATGATACTCCATGTAATGCCAGTGTCCATGTGGCAATACAGGGTCCCTGGGAATGTACCTGTCATTGAGCTGTGGTGCCTGGGGCACATCTGTCCTCACATGTCACTGTGGGGGTTATTGTGACACGGCAGCAGGAGATGGGAACTGTGACACGGCCTCATGATATCCAATGGGCCAACCTGGGACTAATTGATGCCACCTGTTGGACCGTGTTGACAGATGTTGGCCATGTATGTACCATACATGTCCTTCCGGAACTGCACACTTCATGTAGTTGTGCCTCATAATGATGTATGTTGGGATCTTGAGTGTGTTCAATGCCGCATATGTGGGGTGACTGACAATCTTGCTTACTTCTCCTCTGCACTGCAGGGCTCCTGCTGTCCATCGACCATTCCCAGACCTGGCAACGATGGTGGAACGGGACAGCATCCGACGGTACCGCTTCACCAGGCAGATGATTGAGGATTTGGCAGTGCAGTTGTCCCCACATTTGCAGCCTGGCTGGCCGTATCCTACAGCGCTGACCCCCAAGGTGAAGGTGATGGCAGCCCTACACTTCTTTGCCACCGGTACCTTCCAACATACTGTGGTGACTGCTGGTGGGATGTCACAGACCATGTTGAGCCGTGTGCTCCGCGATGTTTTGGCGGCAATGTTGCTATTCCTGAACCGGTACATCTATTTCCCTAGACTGCGACGACTCACTGACGTGAAGAGTGACTTTTATGCCCTGGGGAGGATGCCGCATGTCATTGGCTCCATTGATGGGACACATGTGGCTTTGGTACCACCACAGGCCCAGGAGCAGGCCTACAGGAACCGCAAGCACTACCACTCGGTCAATGCACTGGTGGTGTGTCTTGCAGACATGACCATCACACACGTGTGTGCCCGTTTCCCTGGTTCAGCACACGATGCCTTTGTGATGAGGAGTAGTCGCATCCCCAGGATGATGGCACAGATGCAGAACCAGCGTGCCTGGCTTGTCAGTGTGTACTGACTTTGTGCCATTGTGTGTTATCTGATCTGTAGTATTCCGCCCACTTTTCCAAGTCAGCTAATGTGCACTTGTCTGTCCATAGGTGACTCGGGATACCCCAACATGCCGTGGTTGCTGACACCCCTCAGGAACCCTGTGACACCAGCCCAGATGCGCTACAATGAGGCACATGGTCGGACCAGGAGAGTGATTGAGCGGACATTTGGTCTCCTGAAGAGCCGCTTCCGCTGCCTGGACAAGACCGGAGGGTCCCTCCCATATGCCCCTGCGAAAGTGTGCAAGATTATCATCATCTGCTGCATGCTCCACAACCTGGCAGTGCGGAAGGAGTTGCCTCTCATCCAGGATGACAATGACCAACATCCGCCACCTGTGGAGGATCCTGGCCTGGACCACGATGCCAGTGACGATGATGATGATGATGATGATGGTGATGTCCGCACACAGCTCATCACTAACTTCTTTAGCTGAATGTGAGTATCCTGAGGTGTCATGTCAATGATGTGAGTTGGCATGATGTGTGGGTGGTGCTCTGGTGCTGTTGGAGTGTGTCCATGGGCTACTTGACTGGATGTGTGTTGCGATGTGTGCTAACAGGTGGGCTGTACTCCCCAACAGTGTTGACATGCTAACTTGGTTCTGGGTGGGTATCTTGTAACATGTATTGTGCATGAGTTTTGCTGTTCTGTCCTGTACTCCATTGCTTTTGACTGTGTGTCATTTCTGTCCTTCACAGGGTACTTTCAGATTCGTTTGGTCAACTGTGTCCACCGACGACGTGATTGCACATCCAGGGTGGTAGCTGTTGTGTCCCTACAGGTGATGTGCGCCACACCCATGGACTTCCTTCTGTCTACAGTTGTTGACTGTGTGCCCGCTGCCAGGTGGGATTACCTTGCATCTGTAGTGGTTACGACATGTTGCAACTGTGTAATAAACCTGTGCTTCACTTTGTGATGTGCGTTGTCTGTGGTCACATATTTGACTGCCATTTGCTTACTGCACCTGTGGGCTACTTGACTACAACTGGGAATGGGTGTGGTGTCTGTGCATTGCACCGTCTTCCCTGGCAACATCAGTGTAGGCAATGAGTCAGATGGCCTAGGTGTGTATGTGTTGTGTAGCCCTGGTGGTGTGTCTCCCTCATATGTGTCACGTTGCCTTTACTCACATGCCTGTGTTGTCCTTGCTGTTGCAGTTCGCATACACAGTGTAATTTTGCAGTTCATCATCCCCATAACAGCACCCACGTTGGAATCACGACAGAGGCAAGTATGGTGTATTAGTGTGTTTATTGTGATACATTTGTGTTAATAGTGCATAGGATGGGTAGTGCTGTACATAAATCTTGCAATCCGAAGTTCCTAGGTGAATTGAAAGTCCTGGTAGACAGGATCCCCAGTATCGGGGCCACAGTTGTCTGACACATTGGTCCAACTTGTACTCCCCATGCAATGTGTGGGAGTAGTGTTGCCGTCAACAGGGTGAACAGTCTGTGCACAAAGGCGAACATCCAGAACAGGTTCAGGCTTCCTGGGAGTTGCGCTTGGCCATCGGCCTCTCACTTTTCCCTCCTTGGACGACCCCTCTTCTTGGGGGGCCTCAAGTACAGGCTGCTGCGGTGCAGGGGACTCTCCGCCAGAGTCCTCCTCCCTCCCTGTGGCAGTTGCAGTTTGTTCGGCACCAGATGTTGTTGGCACACAGGGAGGTGTGGACTGGTTGCTGTTCATCTGGCGGAGGCATTGTAAAATGTCCCTGTGCACCGCCGTCATCTCATGCAGTGCATCCCACTTGGACTCCACGCGGGACATGTGTGAGTCCACGCGGGACATGTGTGACTCCACGTGGGACATGTGGGAGTCCAAGCCGGCATGATGGGCAGCCTGCTGCTGTTTCATGTCTCTGAGGAGCCCCACTACCTGGCTGAGGTCTCCGGTGCTGGACTGGTACGCATCAGCTATGCGTACCAGTTGTGGGTCATCATGCACACCAGCAACGTCTGCAAGCAGCGACCTCTGTCTCCCACCCCTCCCACCACCCCTGCTGACATGTGCAGTGTGTGCAGTGGCACGCACAGATAACCCTGGTCCACCTTGGGGTTGGTGGTGGTGGTGGTGTCCATGGCCCCAGGTTGGTCCAGGGTCCCTGTGCTGGTGTTGCTCCTTGTTCTGTCCATGTCGGCAGGGATGGTATTTGTGGTGACAGTCATTGGAGGGGTGGGTGCAGGGGGTGCAGCTGGTGGTCCTGCTGGTGCTGCATGTTGACTTGCACCGGATGTGCCAGGTTGGTCTTCATCGTCCGAGGAGGACAGAGGCTGTACGACGCCAGTGAGCTCCGCATCCTCTTGAGCCTGGGACTGGGACTCCTCAGCGTCTGCTGCTGTGTCCCCATCATCACCTGTTTTTGGGAGACACAAACAATGTATGTTATGTTTCTGCAGGCATCAATGGTTGACACACATGACAGTTGTGACTGTGCCTCTGGGTGCGGGCCTGTACATTGCATTGTCCTAAGTCGTCACAGTCAGGGGTTGATATTGGTGTGGCACATTGTCCTGCATTATTTGGGCATTTCTATGTATTTTCTGGGGTGTGAACATGGTCTGCATTGGTTGTGTTTGGTTGACAGCCGGCCCTCCTTCCCACCCACCCAGCCAGTCAGTTATCCCACCATGGGACGTGCTTGCATTGCAGGGAGTGAAAGTTGTCTCTCAGAATGTCAGTCAGTGGTGTCCTGCTGTTTGTTGGTGCACAGTTGGCAGCAGGGCCTTGTGCTCCCCACAGCAGTAGCCAGTGTCAGCCATCTTGTGAGTCCTTCTCCACTCCCTGTGATGTGAGCATGGTTCAGGGTGGTGTTGATGGGACAGTTGTGGGGGTGAGCTATGTCTGTGACTACGACTCCCATCATGCTATTGCCTCCACCCCACTTCCCAGCATTCCCATACTTACTTGCTTTTGTGGGGAGTTCAGTGTGTGTGGGTGTGAGAGCAATGGCAAGATGGCTGACAGTGGTGTCCTGCTGTTGGTTGGTGTGCAGTACCCAGCATGCCCTTGTGCTCCCACGACACAGCAACAGTGTCAGACATCTTTGATGGGCCTTTCCACTCTCTGTGGGATGTGCATGCGTGAGTGTGAGTTTGCTGGGCCATGTGGTGGGGGATGTAGAGCTGTGACTACGACTCCCATCATGCTATTGCCTCCTCCCCCTTCCCAGCATGCCCATGCTTACTTCCTTTTGACTCTGCTTCCCTGTGGGGTGGGCTGGCTGTGCTGACAGGATGGCTGGGAGTGTTGTCCTGGCAGATGTTTGGCTAGAAGTCCCAAGAGTGGCCCTGTGCTTCACACAACATAACCCAGGGTGGTGGTTCTTTGTGGGATCTTGTGTTAGGATGGGGGCATTGCATTCTACCAGGTGGGTTCTGTGGAGTTTGTGTTGGGGTGTGTGTGAGGGGAGGTGCTTGTGACTATGGTCAGTGCTGCAAGTCCTCCTTCCCACCCAGCTAGCCAGATATCCCACCATGGAACGTGCTTGCATTGCAGGGAGTGGAAGTTGTCTCTCAGGATGTCAGTCAGTGGTGTCCTGCTGTTTGTTGGTGCACAGTTGCCAGCAGGGCCTTGTGCTCCCCACAGCAGTAGCCAGTGTCAGCCATCTTGTGAGTCCTTCTCCACTTCCTGTGATGTGAGCATGGTTCAGAGTGGTGTTGATGGGACAGTTGTGGGGGTGAGCTATGTCTGTGACTACGGCTCCCATCATGCTATTGCCTCCACCCCACTTCCCAGCATTCCCATACTTACTTGCTTTTGTGGGGAGTTCAGTGTGTGTGGGTGTGAGAGCAATGGCAAGATGGCTGACAGTGGTGTCCTGCTGTTGGTTGGTGTGCAGTACCCAGCATGCCCTTGTGCTCCCCACGACACAGCAACAGTGTCAGACATCTTTGATGGGCCTTTCCACTCTCTGTGGGATGTGCATGCGTGAGTGTGAGCTTGCTGGGCCATGTGGTGGGGGATGTAAAGCTGTGACTACGACTCCCATCATGCTATTGCCTCCTCCCCTTCCCAGCATGCCCATGCTTCCTTCCTTTTGACTCTGCTTCCCTGTGGGGTGGGCTGGCTGTGCTGACAGGATGGCTGGGAGTGTTGTCCTGGCAGTTGTTTGGCTAGAAGTCCCAAGAGTGGCCCTGTGCTTCACACAACATAACCCAGGGTGGTGGTTCTTTGTGGGATCTTGTGTTAGGATGGGGGCATTGCATTCTACCAGGTGGGTTCTGTGGAGTTTGTGTTGGGGTGTGTGTGAGGGGAGGTGCTTGTGACTATGGTCAGTGCTGCAAGTCCTCCTTCCCACCCAGCTAGCCAGATATCCCACCATGGAACGTGCTTGCATTGCAGGGAGTGGAAGTTGTCTCTCAGGATGTCAGTCAGTGGTGTCCTGCTGTTTGTTGGTGCACAGTTGCCAGCAGGGCCTTGTGCCCCCCACAGCAGTAGCCAGTGTCAGCCATCTTGTGAGTCCTTCTCCACTTCCTGTGATGTGAGCATGGTTCAGGGTGGTGTTGATGGGACAGTTGTGGGGGTGACCAATATCAGTGACTACGACTCCCATCATGCTATTGCCTCCACCCCCCTTCCCAGCATGCCCATGCTTCCTTCCTTTTGACTCTGCTTCCCTGTGGGGTGGGCTGGCTGTGCTGACAGGATGTCTGGGAGTGTTGTCCTGGCAGTTGTTTGGCTAAAAGTCCCAAGAGTGGCCCTGTGCTTCACACAACATAACCCAGGGTGGTGGTTCTTTGTGGGATCTTGTGTTAGGATGGGGGGCATTGCATTCTACCAGGTGGGTTCTGTGGAGTTTGTGTTGGGGTGTGTGTGAGGGGAGGTGCTTGTGACTATGGTCAGTGCTGCAAGTCCTCCTTCCCACCCAGCTAGCCAGATATCCCACCATGGAACGTGCTTGCATTGCAGCGAGTGGAAGTTGTCTCTCAGGATGTCAGTCAGTGGTGTCCTGCTGTTTGTTGGTGCACAGTTGCCAGCAGGGCCTTGTGCTCCCCACAGCAGTAGCCAGTGTCAGCCATCTTGTGAGTCCTTCTCCACTTCCTGTGATGTGAGCATGGTTCAGGGTGGTGTTGATGGGACAGTTGTGGGGGTGACCAATATCAGTGACTACGACTCCCATCATGCTATTGCCTCCACCCCTTCCCAGCATGCCCATGCTTCCTTCCTTTGACTCTGCTTCCCTGTGGGGTGGGCTGGCTGTGCTGACAGGATGGCTGGGAGTGTTGTCCTGGCAGTTGTTTGGCTAAAAGTCCCAAGAGTGGCCTGTGCTTCACACAACATAACCCAGGGTGGTGGTTCTTTGTGGGATCTTGTGTTAGGATGGGGGCATTGCATTCTACCAGGTGGGTTCTGTGGAGTTTGTGTTGGGGTGTGTGTGAGGGGAGGTGCTTGTGACTATGGTCAGTGCTGCAAGTCCTCCTTCCCACCCAGCTAGTCAGATATCCCACCATGGAACGTGCTTGCATTGCAGGGAGTGGAAGTTGTCTCTCAGGATGTCAGTCAGTGGTGTCCTGCTGTTTGTTGGTGCACAGTTGGCAGCAGGGCCTTGTGCTCCCCACAGCAGTAGCCAGTGTCAGCCATCTTGTGAGTCCTTCTCCACTCCCTGTGATGTGAGCATGGTTCAGGGTGGTGTTGATGGGACAGTTGTGGGGGGGGCAATATGTGTGACTGCGACTCCCATGATGCTATTGGCTACACTGACTTGGCCAGCATACACAGGATTCCTTCCTTTGAGTGGTCTTCACTGTGTGTTGGTGTTGTTGTGGTGGCTACATGTCTGGATGTGTTTGTTAGTTCTATTTGTGTCACTGCCTAGCTGTAGTTGTAGTTGTGTTTGTACATGTGTTGGCACAGTTGGATGTGACTTTTTTGATGGCATGTGTTGTGTTTATCTGACTGACATACACATTTTGGGATGATTCTGTTCTGGTTGCTGTGTAATTGCTTTGAGTGCATGGTTTGACTCTCCCCTTGACAGTGATGTGTGTGTTTTGTGGCAGTATATTGTGTACATTTGTTGTGTACTCACCAGGCTCTGGGATGTCCTCTAGTCCATATACGCTCACTGGCGGAAGGATGGCCCGCACCTTCTCCTCCCAGGGCCTGAGGTATATTGGCTTGGCAGGAGGGCCACTGCCGGTGTATTGGCTGTTGATGTAGTCTTTCTTGAGCAGGTCCCGTACCCTCCTGCGCACGTCATACCACCTGTTCTGGATGTCGCTCTTTGTGCGCCGACATGGTGATTGTGCGTTCACCCTGTTGATTATCCTCTCCCACATCTTGGTTTTCTGGGAGATGGGGGTCTGTTGGACCAGTGTGCCAAACAGCTGTGGCTCTACCCTGAGGATCTCGTCTAGCATGACTTCCAATTCACAATCTAGGAACTTGGGATTCTTCTTGGGGGGCATGGTGATGGGTGGTGATGGTGAGTGATGTGTGTGTTGGTGTGCAGGTGAGGGTGTGTGAGTGTGTGTTTTGCTGGGTGTATGTGAGGTAGGTATTTGTTGGTGTGCTGATGGTGTGTGGCTTGTGTGAGGGATGAGATGTGGGTGTGTGGTTGCTTTCTCTTGGGTGCTGGCAGTGGAATGGCATTTGCAAAGGCTCATGGTTGTGATTTGTGTCCTTTATATAGGTGGAGTTGTGGGTGTGTCTTTGTTCTCTGTCCCCACCCCCCCAGTATTTATTGGCTTGGTAATTGCTTGTTTGGCCTTTTTGGGTGATTTTTCCTTTGTGCTGTTTGTGTATGTTGGAAACGTTCTTGTGACCGAGTCGGACCCTGCATTTGTCTCGTACGGTCTTCTCCGTTTCGTTCACGCTGTGTTTGTGCAGTTTTCTATGCTGCATACGCGTCGGTCGCGGTGTTTTGTGTTGCTTCGGCTCGGTTTTGTATGCGTGTCGGTCGTGCGGCTTGGCCTCCGTCCGACTCGCCCGTGGTTTTCGCGCCTTACATCGTACTTTGCGGTTTGGAGTTCGCGTGTACGTTTCGGTCGGATTTGTTCCGGGTGCGTGTCGGTCGGTTGGATTCGCATGTTTTTCCGGCCGGATTGCTGTTTTCCTTGCGGCTCGGTCGGTCGACTTGGTTTCGGTACGTGTCGGTCGGATTTTTCACGCCTTGCATTGTACTTGGCGTGTCGGGCGCCACAGGTACGTGTCGGTCGGAATAAATTCCGGCTCCGAGTCGGTCGGTGCTTTTTCCGGCCCGAATCGGAATCGACCCCTAAGTGATAACACTTGATTAGGAACAGCTGGGAAACTCATGTTCGGTGTATGAGAAATTGTAATTTAAAACCCTCATTAATGATAAAGTCAGTTCTCAAGTCACAATTCTGAAAATGCCACTTTTAAGAAGTTGGATTTTTTTTTCTTCTAATCATTTGGTGCCTGCAGCCAGTTCCTGGGTCACATGACTAGATGTAATTGGCCATTGGCCTTTGTGTCTTCCTCCTAGACAGTATCTCAAAGGAGAGTCTGGGTATTTACGGAATGGGCCATCTCTGACTGACTCGATAGGGGCACAAGGTACTTTTAACAGTGGACTGAACTCAGTCCTGTGTACGGCCCACGCTCCATCGCAGTCAGCCTGACTTTGTGACTTGGACCCAGTCCACCATCGCCAAATAATATTTGGCACCTTGTGCATTTAGGAACTATTTTTACCTAAATCTTTCAAATTTCATATTTCTGGTTCGACTGATTGGATGTTTGTCATTATGGTGTCAAGAAATGTAATACATTTTACTCAATTTTTCTAAATTGGTGTGGGATATTTATTGTGTCCTGTTTTCACTACATTGCTGTTTGTGAGCTGCATAAATACTTTACACATTGCCTCAAAGGTAAGTCTGACTGCTTTTGTGCCAGGCTACCAGAGGGTTAAGCACAGGTTAGTTAAGGGACTTTTTGGGGGGGAAGTGTTATATAGCACAAACTCGACCCAAAGGTATTAGAGTGCTTTACATGAGCACTAGTTGTGTTACATACTGACACATTCATTTTGTTAGGCAGAGAGAGATGAACTGATTTGCCCAGAATCACAGGATGGTGAGTGTCCCTGCCGAGACTTATGTTCAGTGGTCGTATTTAGTGCTTGTGTTTTGGCACTACCATAGAGTGATTTGTATAACACAGAAAAATCCTAGGATAAATAATTGGATACCATATATGACCTATTTATAAATTCTCCTTGCTTGAATAATTTGGTTTTCCATTCTCCCTGACTGTCTGTGCCTGTGACTATACCTTAAAGATTGGAATTGGAACTCATCAATCTGGAGACCTACACTGTTGCTGAGTTTAAGGAGTTCTATAAGGAAGGGGGCTTCCAGCCATGAAGTGCACCAAGATGTTAGAGCCCCAGAAGGCTCTGAGGGCCTGGATGGAGGTACAGCAATTGCTGGCAACAACAGAGGACCAGGAGGCAGAGGAGGAGGATATGGAAGGGCAAGAGGAAGACTTGGGCACAGAACACGAGCTGCAGCACTTGGAGGAGGAGGACAACTGAACCCCAGGAGTGGAGCCCATTGTCAGAATAGAGAGCAGTGTGTCTTCCCATTGTCTGTTCCCAGAGGAACTGGCAGACAGGAAGGCTGGAAGGGAATTTAGGTGCAGATGGCCAAACTACAAATAGAGGAGCGAGAGGCAGCAGCCAGGAGAGCTCTGGAGGAAAATAAATTAGCCATGGATGAGAGAAGATGGCCTATGAGCTACGTCTGAGAGAACTGGACATCAAATCAAAACAGGCAGAGTCCAGCAACAATGGCGGCAGCATACCAACAGTGCCCACTGGAGATAAGGGGGTCCACATACTCAAGGATCTGGTGTCTAACTTTGTTGTGGGGGATGATACAGATAAATGGTTTGAAGCCTACGAGGTTGCCCTTGAAGCAGGGTCTAGTTTTACCATATAGTACCCCAGACCCATTCTGTCCACACCTGATTCCTGAAAGTCTCGAAGACCCCCGCCAGGCCAAAGTCAGCATTATGCTAACATTGTTCGCACTGCCCTAAGCGTCTGCTCTTTTGTAACCTTAGATGAATCTCTCCTGTGAAGGCCAATAAACCCAGGCCACTACCATACTGAAAAACAAGTCCCCAAGCCCCTCCCCTCTGTGCTCACATCTTACTGTAAATTGAGACCATGAAGAGATATACAGGATGCATCTGTCACCCAGAAGAACAAGATGGGCTAAGAGTAGAGGTGGGGGCTAACCGCAACTTCGCACCTGATGTTTTCCTAGCTTTTGAAACTAAGACAGCTACGTGGCTCAAAATAACTTGTAACCTTTGATAAACTTTTGTACCTTTTGAAACTTCTGCTTTTATTGTTTTCCAAAAAGTGACGTAAATTATTTTTAATAAATTGCCCAGCTTGTGTTATGTTCTGCGGTCAAACACCTGCTAATGTTTTGATTCTGCGGTCAACAGTTCCTCATTTCAACTGTTTAAAAGGACTGCCTACTGACTATTTCATTAATCACCTCGTTCCGTGTCATTCACGAAGAGGTGCTCCCAGCTAGCTGTTTGATTTATGGATATTTCATTATTAGATAAAGTTATATTGTTTCATTTCATTTTGCTATTCAATGTGTCTCTCTCTGAATTACCGTGATTTAATATTTGCTAGATTGCATGTTTTTATTCTGCATTAATAATGTTTCTTTGACACTTGGTACTTACTTGTTTGAATAAAGTGCCACTCCTGACTTGGTTCCTGCTTCTCAGAGTATATCTTGTTATTTCAGATAACACATTAAATGTCAGTTCCTGCTTGGTTAAAAAACCACTCTCTAACATTTGTCAACCACAAAGTGATGTGCATAAGGATCTTCAGTCTCTGGAGAGTGGGGATTCCCCTGCGGCCAGACTGCCGCTCGCAGGCTCTTCCTGCCTGAGCCACCAGACACACACAGGTAAGTCAAAGAGCTTTCTATTTTTCTCTGTGCTTTGCCACAGTGTGGCATCTGGGTCTCGGATTCGATTGACCTATGGGTGACACACTCCTGTCCGCCCAGTCCCCCATTCTCTTACACACAGTCACTGTTAGATGTGGGGGTCTCTAGTTGGCAGAGGTAGGTACCTTTGACCAAATAGGGACCCTTGCGTCTAGTCAGGGTAAGGGGGTACACTCCTAAAATAACCCCTGCTCACCCCCTTGGTAGCTTGGCACTAGCAGACAGGCTTATCTCAGAGGCAGTGTGTAAAGCATTTGTGAACACATACAGTAACCCAGTGACAACACTACAGATGGACACCACACAGGTTGTATATTAAAAATAAGTATCTTTTAAATAGATTTAACACAAGACCACAAACGACAAAAATCCACAATACTGTACTTTAAAAATGGTAGAATTAGCTCAGTTCTCTTTAGATGGTAAATGCGACACTTTGAGTTCAATGTACCTTTGGATGCGTAATGCTATACAACGAAAGTGTTCCAGTGAAGGTGATGCGTCGGTTCCTTACACGCAAGAACGGTGATGCGTCGGGTCTCTACTGATGCCTAGGGGATGCGTCGGTTCTTCTCGGCGTGGGGAGGTGATGCGTCGGTTTCTTACTGCGCTTAGGTGGCGATGCAACCAGCAACACCGTGATGCGATGAAGATCCGGTGCAATGAAACAAAGATGGCGTCTTCTTCTTGATGCGACACGATGCGTGCACGCCCGACGGCCGTGCGGCGACTCAACGATTCTTCTGAGCCGCGACAGGCCCTGCGACACGCTTCCCGGTGATGCGGCGGCATCTGATGCGACGTCGACCCTCTTCTCCGGCGATGCGAGGCGCTTCGGCGATGCGATGCGACAGCGGCAGCGGCGACCCCCTTCTTCAGTGATGCGACGACAGCGGCTGCAGCGGCGACACGCTTCTCCGATGATGCGGCGGCGTCTGATGCGACGTCGACCCTCTTCTCCGGCGATGCGAGGCGCTTCTGCGAGGCGAAGCGACAGCGGCAGTGGCAACACCCTTCTTCAGTGATGCGACGACAGCGGCTGCGGCGGCGTCACGCTTCTTCTTCGTGAGTCACGCTTCCAGCTCCTTGCGACACGCAGTCCCTCAGAAGGCCCAACACAACAGCAGGCACTTCAAAAGAACTCTTGGGGAGCTGGTGGGTGAAGTCTGTTGTCCCTGAGACTTCAGCAGGAGGCAAGCTCTCTCTCAAGCCCTTGGAGATCTTTTACAAGTTGATGAAAGTACACACAGGGGCATATTAGCAAGACCCACGTTAAATCATCGCTGCTTTAGCGGCAGGAAACTGCCGCTAAAACGGCGATAATGGGCTTGCTAATATGCGTTATAGAATTCCAATAGAAGCCCAGGTTAGATGTGCAGGACATCTAACCTGGGCTTCTATTGAATTCCATAACGCATATTAGCAAGCTCATTATCGCCGTTTTAGCGGCAGTTTCCTGCCGCTAAAACGGCGATAATTTTAACGTGGGTCTTGCTAATATGCCCAAAGTTCCTTTCTCCTTTCTTTGGCAGTCAGGCAACCACTGCAGGCCAATCCCCCAAACAGCACTCAGCTTAGGGATAGTCTCCTCCTCAGTTTCTCTGGTTCCTCTCCTCAGCAAAGGTTCTTCTTGTTTCCCAAAAGTGATCTAAAGTTCTGGGGTTTGGGTCTCCTCTTTTATACTCATTTTCCCTTTGTTCTCTGAAGGCAGCGAGGCCTTTGCCTAGTCCAAACCAGTTCTGGTCAGTCCTGGAGCACTTTGTTGACAAGACTCCTTCTTTCCTTTCACAGTGTAGGCCAGGGACATCAGAAGCACCACAGGAGGTGGAGCCAGCATTGTGGAGGGAAGGCACAGCCCTATTCAGGTCCCAGGTGCAACTCCTCCCACCCATCTCCATGCAGATCTCTCTATTAAGCCCTCTGCTGACTCACCCTGTCTTCTGGAATCCCCCAGCCCCTGTCACTCAAACTCCAGACAAGGAATACACAACCTAGCAGAGGCAGGCTTGGATAGTTAGGCAAGAAAATACCTACTTTCTAAAAGTGGTATTTTCAAACACAGTATGTTAAAACCAACTTCACTAAAAGATGTATTTTATCATTCTGAGTTCAGGCATACTAAATTCGTTTTTCCATGTTCCCTGGGTCAGTTAGGATTATAAGATGTAATAATCAAACTGCCCATTCTGGCCTATGGGGAACAGGTAGCCTTGCAATAGTGAAAAACGAAAATGGCTGTAATTCACTATTAGGACATGCCACACACACCAGGGCATGCCCTACCTTATACTTACAATGCACACTGCCCTTGGGCCTACCATAGGGTGACTAATATGCAGAAAAGGGAAGGTTTAGGGACTGGCAAGTGGGTGCACTTGCCAGGTCAACATGGCAGTACCAGACTGCACACAGGCTCTGCAATGGCAGACCTGAGACACACTTTTACAGGCTGCTTCTGTGGGTGGCACAACCAGTGCTGCAAGCCCACCAGCAGCATTTGGTTTACAAGCCCTGGGCACACTCAGTGCACTGTACTAGGGTCTGACAAGTAAACCAAACCAACCAATCATGGAGTCACTAATCCATACATCAATTTACCATAGGGAGCACTTGCACTGTGGCACTGAATAGCAGTGGCACAGTGCCCAAAGCATCTATAAGTAGCAAAAACACATGAGGCAACAGCAAAAAATGGAAGGGAGACCCCCGCCAACAGTGCCAGGTCTAACAGTCACCATGCCACATCTCTTTGACACTTGTTGCTTACTTGTTCAATAAAGTGCAACTCCTGACTTGGTTCATGCTTTTCAGAGTGTATCTTGTTATTTCAGATAACACAATCAATGTTGATTCCTGTTTGGTAAAACAATTCACTCTCTAGCACCCTGTAGATGCACAGGGTCCCTGAAGAGGATTGGGGGCCAGTCTCTGGAGGCACATACCTAGTGAAGGGAGGGATGTCCTGCTGACCCTAGGAAAGGGGGACAAGATAAGGATTTCCTACCTGAAAGAGACAATTATCAGAAAATAAGGGCTACCCACAGAGAAATTTAGGTAGAAGTTTAGGGGCAGCCAGAAGTTGCCCAGGAAGTCCTGGGAGGGATTTTGTGGATCACTATTTCAAGGCACTGGATGGGTGGGTAAAGAGCAGTGATTTAAAGATATCAAGGGTCTGTGCAATTTGTTTGCAAGATAGGACATGTTCAGCAATTATTTTCCAGAGCTGTGCCAACACCTAGTTGATAGTAAGTTCTCTGACCACAGGGAGCTTGCTAAGGAAGAGGACCACTGGCTCAGCACCAGGGTCCGCAAAAATGTATTTAGGGGGACAACCAAAAGGAGGTGGTCAGGGGTCCCTCAGAAGAAAGAGGGAGGAGAAAAACTTAAAACTAAGAAGATCTCCAAAGGCCCCCAAACTAAATCCCAAAGGTAACCAGCCCCAATCTGAGCCAAAGAAGAAGGGCTTCTATGACAAACAGACAGGGAAGTGTGTCCCCTAGTGTACTGAGTGTTACAAATATGGGCACTCCAAGGGAGACACCAAATGCCTCAAGAGGGCACAGCCCGCCACTGGTGGGAAGACACCAGGGTTGGCCAGTGTAGCACTTTGAAAGGAGGTGGTCCCAGTTAACTTGGGGGAAAAGGCAAAGTTTTATCCTTGTGTCTCTGGTGGATACAGAGATGGTGCATAAAGCCCACATCCCATCAAATACTTCCAAGAATAGGCAGTGGTTCACCATCAATGGGCAAAGGGTGGAGGCTCTGGGAGACACAGGAGATAGTATGACTTAGGTGGGGTGCCTTCTGCTGGTGTCCTCAGAGCAGGTCATTGCAAGTACATTCCACTTGGTCATAGTCATCGGCAACTTTGAGAGCTCAGTGGTTCTGGTTCCATCTGAGTCAGGGGGGTCTCAGGTTCTCTAAAAGTAGCTGTGAGCCCTGCTATGCCTGTAGATTGTAGGTTGGGGTGGGCAGAATTGGTAGAGTTTAATTTCTTGCAATACCACAGAATTACATTAAAATTCAGCAGAATTCCACTAAGGGGCAGAGTGGGCATTGTGTGTAGTGCATACCCCTCGGTACCCTTACATAAGTATGTAACAGCACCGAGGGATAACCATTCCTGTGTATACCCCCTGGTGCCCTTACATATGTAAGGGCACCAAGGGGTATGCAGTGCACTGTAGTGCAGTGCATGCCCATACATTCTTATGTAAGGCACCTAGGGGTATGCAGTGCACTGTATTGCAGTGCATACCCCTCGGTGCCCTTACATAACTATGTAAGGGCACAGAGGGGTATCCACTCCAGTACATACCTCTCAGCACCCTTACATACTTATGTAAGTGCACTAAGGGATATGTGCCCTGCAGTGGCACTTAAACAATGAGTGGAAAAGGGAGAAGTCTCTCTATGTATAAAAATCAATGCAGATTAAAGATTAAATTTAAGTCTGTTGGCGCAGCGACTTAAAGCACACTTTCTTGAAGGAAGTGGAGCCCAGTTCACACCTGGAGATGTTAGAATTGCCAGAGTGGGTCTGTATGACCAGCCTTTCCATGGCTGACCAAGAGGGGAGCCAACCACCTGGAATAATGGTCCAGGCAGCTGCCAACATCGGGAAGAACAGGGGACATGAGAAGCCTGCTCCTGAAACTTCCACAGTAACCGTTGATGGAGCTCCTGAGGAGGCCACACTGGAGCCTACCAGGGAGGACATTGCTGCCCTCGGAGACAGACCTGAGCCTGCTGAATGGCAATTTGAGGGTGGGCCCACCTGGGAGGAATTCTGTAAGGCACGAAAAGAGTGCCAAAACCTAGAGGGCTTGAGGCAGCAAGCTGAGGCACAAGCAGCAGGTGACATCTCTGGAGATCACCATATATGTTAAGAGAATGACTTCCTGTATAGTGAGCCTAAGGTTCCTGGACCTGGGGCAACCTGAGTGTTGGTTGTCCCCCAGTGTTACAGGGCCTCCCTACTGCGACTGACGTAGGACATACCCTTGGCAGAACATCTGGATCAGGACAAGACCCTTACCAGGCTTGTCCTCTACTTCTTTTGGCCCCGGATGAAAACAAACTCAGATACATCCTTTAGGTCTTGTCCCACCTACCAGGCCAGTGGGAAAATGGGGAAAATGCTAAAGTGCCCCTGGTTCCCTTACCCATCTTTGGCATCCCATTTGAAAGGGTGAGAATCAACTTTGTTGCACCCCTGGACCCAAAAACTGCCCTGAGCAACAGGTTAATCCTGGTTTTGGTGGGCCATGCACTAGGTACCCAGAGGCCATCCTTTGAGGTCAGTGACTGCACCTGCAGTGGCCAGGCCCTGATGGGGATTTTTACATGAGTAGGGCTCCCCAAAGAAGTGGTATCTGACAGGGGCACCAAATTCATGTCAGTGTACATGAAGTCCATGTGGTATGAATGTGGGGTAACCTATAAGCAGGGCAACTGGAATTATGCAGCAGTGGAGGGCCAAATTATGCAGCAGGGTTGAGTAAATTATGCAGCAAGAAAAGGTAAATTATGTAGCGTAATGCAGCACATTTTGTGATAGTATTACTTCATTATTTTGTCACTTTTACACTTGCTAATACTTTCTGGGCATTGGTTGCACCTCATTAGTACCAATATAACACCAAAACATAACAATAAGCAACAGAAGGGTGAGAAGTCAAGCTTTGCAAAGGGCCTTCCACTGCATGACAACAAGTGTTGCTACATTTTTGGTAACTTGTGAACCGTTTGAGCTAGAAACCTTTTTTTTTTGTTCAAATATGCAGATTATACAGCAGATGATGGATTATGAGACAGATGAAGTAAATCTATAATTATGGAAAAACCTTTGAGCCGCACATTCATATAATTCCAATGGCCCTGCCTATAAGTTTCCAACACCATATCACCCCCAGGCTAATAGGCTTTTTGCAAGATTCAACAAGACCCTTCAATGCACGATTGTGGGCCTACCTGAGCCTATGAGGAGGAAGTGAGTCATCTTCTTGCCATGCCTACTCTTTGTCTTTAGGGAGGTACCACAGAAAGAAGTTGGGTTTAGCCCCGTCATGCTCCTGTATCGTCACTCTGTGAGGGGACCTCTCAGTCTGGTCAAAGAAGGTCGAGAGCAAGCTCCCAAGAAACCCCCCAGAATGTGGTTAGATACATGCTAGCCCTCCGAAACCAAACCCAGAAATTCTGGATGAGGCTTCTGAGAACTTGGAGGTCAGCCAGGAGGTGATGAAGCTGCAGTACAACTAGAAGGCCACTCTGATAGAGTTTCAGCCTGGCCAAAAAGTGTGGGTGATTGAACCAATAATGCCCAGGGCCCTTGAAGACCATTGGTCAGGACTCTACATGGTAAAGGAGCAGAAGGGGGAGGCCACCTACCTGGTGGACCTTAAAACCCCTTGAAACTCTCTAAGGGTGCACCATATCAATCCCATGAAGCCACACTTTGAGAGATCTGAGGTCACCATGCTCCTGGTCACAGACGATGGGGTGGAAGAGGTGAGTGAAGTTCTTCCTGACCTTCTATCATTCAAGGAGCACAACAGGTTAATAGAGGGTGTAAACCTCTCCACTACTCTGACTCCCTAACAGCAAAGTTGGGGCAGTTTGCCTCCCTGTTCTCATTCACCCCTGGGTGTACACGCTTGTGTACCCACTTACTTGATGCTGGAGAAAGAATGCCTATGAAGAACAAGATTTACAGGTTGTCAGACAATGTGAGATCTAGTATCAAGGAGGAAGACTCAAAGATGCAAGCATTAGGGGTGAATAAGCCCTCCAGTAGTCCCTGGTCCAGCCCAGTTATGCTGGTGCCCAAGGCCACCCCACGGGCACCACCCCAGAACCTAGGTACTGTGTGGACTACAAAGTAATCAATTCAGGCACCAAGAGTGATGCTCACCCCATCCTGAGCTGATGAGCTCATAGGAAGGCTGGGTGCTGCTAGGTTCCTCAGTACCTTTGATCTGACCTCAGGGTAATGGCAGATTGCTCTGACTGAAGGGGCAAAAGAGAGGTCAGCACTGTCGACCCAGAGGGCAACTTCTAGTTTTGGATGATGCTCTTTGACTTAAAGAATGCCCCTGCCACCTTCTAGAGGCTGGTGATCAGAGCCCTTTCTGGGAAGGAAACATTCTGTGCAACTTACCTGGATGACATAGATGTCTTCAGCTCCAGCCAGAAGGAACATCTGTACCACCTGCAGGAGGTACTTCTGTCCATGCAACAGGTAGGCCTGACCATCAAGGCCAGTGAATGTCAGATAGTGCAAGGAACTGTGGTTAATATGGGCCACCTGGTGAGTGGGGGCAAGGTGCAGTCCCTCCAGGCCAAGATTGAGATCATCCTGACCTGGGAACCCCTAAAACTCAGACAGGCGTGAGAGCCTTCCAGGACCTCACTGGCTACTATAGGAGGTTTTGTTGAGGCATCTTGCACCATTGTTGCCCCCTTACCTGGGCTGACTTCTAAGAAGCAGCCCAAAAATATGATCTAGACAGAGGCCAAAAACTGTCAAAAGGGTTTCAACTTCCTCAAGGATGACCTGTGTACATCACCTGTACTCAAGGTTCCTGACTTCTCCAAGGAATTTACTGTGCAGAAAGATGCTTCAGAACATGGCATGGGGTTGTCTTAGCTCAGTTAAATGAGGAGGGCCTAGATCATCCTATAAGCCTTCGTCAGTAGGCGATTAGTTTCCCGGGAACAGAGTTGGAGTGCTATTGAGAGGGAAGTGTTTGCTGTTGTCTGGGCACTGAAGAAGCTGAGAGTATACCTGTTTGGAACTCACTTCAGGGTTCAGACAGACCACAAGCCCCTCAGATGGCACATGCAAAGGAGTGGTGAAAATCACAAACTGTTGAGGTGGTTCATCTCCCGACAAGAAATGGACTTTACAGTGGAACACCACCCTGGGTCAGCCCACACCAATGTTATGTTATGCTATATGTTATAAGTTTTATAGAGCGCATAGCTGCCCCAGCAAAGGGGCGTCCCAGCGCTAATCTCAAACTGACATAGGGCAGACAGAGTGACGCACAGAAGAGCAGATTATGTAGGAAAAAGATGGGTTTTATGGCTTTGCGGAATGACGCGTGATTTTGGATGCTTCTGATACTCGCATCGAGGGAATTCCAAAGTTGAGGAGCAAGAGCATGAAAGGTGCGCCCTCCTGCCCTTGCTCTCTTTACCCGAGGGACAACCGCCAGGTGCTGACTCGTAGAATGCAGCTGGAGGGTGGGTTTATAGGGCGAAAGAAGATTAGCTAAAATGTCGGGAGATTGAAATTCATGATTCTATGGGACATACAGAGGGCTATGAAATGGATACGTTTCTCTACCGGAAGCCAATGTGATCTGCTGATGGAGTCGGAGATAGAGCAGGTTCTCTGCAGACCGAGGAGCAGCCAAACCGCAGCATTTTGCTCCCTTTGTAGGCGATGTATCTCTGCTCTGTTGGCCCCTAGATACAGGGAGCTCGGATAATCCAGCCTAGATAGTACAGTGGCCTGAATGATCACTTGACGGATGGTAGGATCAAAGAAACTCAGCAGGGGTTTGAGACCGCTTAAGAGCCCAAAGCAGACACCGGCTACCGCTTTTGTTTGAGCCTGAAAAATCAGAGCAGAGTCGACCAATACTCCAAGATTTTTAACTGTCTGCTTCGGGACAGGCGGGAGGCCCAAGGTGGGTGGTCACCAATGCTCACTCCACAGATGTGTATCTTTACCCACCAACAAGATCTCGGATTTACTGGCATTCAGTTGAAGACAGTTAGAGGTCATCCAATCTGCGATATCTGTTAAATTGTCTTTGAATTTGAGTGCATCCTGTGCAGAGTTGTCAGATAATGCAGCCACCAACTGTGTGTCATCTGCATAAGATACCACAGTTAGTCCCCTGTTCCTAGCTACTGCTGCCGGGGGTTGAATGTAGATGTTAAATAAAGTAGGGCTCAGGGCGGGGCCCTGAGGAACCCCTTGATACACAGCATGCATCTGAGAACAGAAGGGGGGGACAGACACTTGGAAGGATCTCTCAGATAACAAGCATTGGCATAGCCAATAGGTCTCACCTTTGGGACCTTATAAGTAGTTAGTCATGCAGCACATTATCCTGGGTGGGCTCAGACAATTCCAGCATGGAAAGTTGTGCTGAAAATAATACCGAGGCAGGCTGGAGGGGTCACACTGGCACAGCGCCACCTGCAGTTACAACCTGCATAGGAGAGGGAAAGTTGGGAGGGGCACGGAAGTTGGGTAGAGACAGGAAATGACTAAACTATGAGGGTGAGAGACAGCAGGAGGTGTTACTGGTGGACAAGACGGGAATGAAGGAGCTAAGGGACAGGAAGTGGGGCAGATATCAGTGCAGATGTAGGGTTGTTTGGAGCAGTAAGTCAGACGTTTAGCACATAGTTGACACATTGTCCCTGATTGCATGTGTGTTTTTATCATTGCATTCAGGACTCTATGTTTTATTCTTCCCAGATATTTATTGCTGGACCACAAGTACCAGGATTTAAAGAGGCAACAGAGACCGGAATGTTACTCACACTCACTTTACACAAGAGAATATGAAAACCGTAGGGAAGGTCGGCAACATGATAAGGCCCACAGGGGAAATACAATTGTGCGTCTGCTGCATTTTCCACATGAATATGAATTTGCTGCACTTGCCACATAATCCATCATATACCGAATAAAGTGCACATTTTAATAGAAAAAATGTGTCAAGCTAAAAAAGCTGTGTGCTGAGCACTTCATGGAAACTAACCGGTCTCCTTCGGCAATAGATTTAATAAGGTTTTAAAATTTAAAAAAATTGACAAGTTGCACAGGTAATGTAAACATCCCAGTCGATGGACCAGAGCGGGAAATGGATATTTTCTTTTTATTTCAGCATTAACGCAAATTCATGTTCAAATCAAAGACACCTTTCTCAGAGTTTCAGATATTTCAACGGAAGGCTAACAAATGCAAGGTTTCTCTTTTTAAGGTCACATGTCTGGTATCCGAAAGTGTCTCCTAGCGAGACACTTACATGCTAAATAAGAAACGTACTGTAATCTTTGTTCTGCTCGTGATTTAAATGGAATAATGCATTGCTAAATATTTTTCTTTCCTTGCGCATACTTTATTCAATAGTGCTGAATTATTTGCCCCCCACTTCCGCATAATTCCTGATGCCATGTACATGGGGAAGGTAGGCGATCATGTCAAAGAAACAGGCGGGTGAGGGGGGGACACGGTAAAAAGAGAAAAGAACAGAGGAAGTGAAGCAGGTCAGGTTATCCTAACACTAAGTTACAGAGTAGGGGACACGTGAAGCAGAGCTGCCATGTGTGACCCCATGACTGCTAGCAGGTGTCACACATGACATGGCAGCTTTAATAGCTATAGTGAAGGATCTCTCACACTAAGGTATGGGAAGCTGCGTGAGGGACCCTCACACTGCTGTACAGAGAGAGAGAGAACCAATGGAGGTGCTCCGCTCATTGAGGTTATCGAGGGTGGCAGGTGAGGTGCCCGTCATTGTGAGGCACAGAGAAGGGGGGAGTCTTCGGCCCGAAGGGGGGCGTGAGTATATCTTCTCGCGTTAAGGTGACAACCCCAGGCTAATGTTACCAGATGATGTCATGCCACCAGGGACATGGGCTTTTATTTGGAACAAAGTGCATTCTAGGAGTTGTAGTCCTTGTTCATCTCAATTGAACCAACTGTACTGTGATTCTAGCTCACAACAATATTGAAAAGTTGGCCTAGAATATGTTGGCCCATATGACATAAAGTGGTCTGGTAACTTTATAGGAGGGTCCCCTGAAACTAAGGCTGGAAAGGAAGCCTGGTGATGCCCCCACCCACTGAGGTAAGAGAGGGAGGCAGACAGGCGAAGGACTCCTCACACTGAGGTGATGCAGGTGGGGCCACCATAAAGAGAAAGTAGGTAGGCCCTTGAAGAGCACCTTTGAATGTGGGGACCCAAGTGGGGCCTCTAAACTGGGGTGTGAGAGAGGGAGGGGAAGGGCTCTTTAGACCGACATACAGAGGATGAAGTTGGGTTTGACCCTGAGGGAGATGAGAGAGGGGCCAGCGCGTACTCTAGACTCAGAGCACCTGGCGGTGGTACTCACCCCGGCACTCACCTCCTTCCCGGATGTGGTCCCCAGAGCTGCACCTGGGGCCCTCCGGGGCCCGTGCTGTGGAAGGCCCCGGGGGCGTGCCGCGCGCCAAGGAGGGTCGGCTGATTTTAGGGAGAGCTCGTTGGTGCTGGTGCCCCGGGTCGGGCCGAGGAGATGTCTGCAGGCCCTCTGCTCGCTGTCTGAGGGCTGATCGGTGCTGGGGCCCCGGGTCAGGCCGTGGAGATGGGCAGGCATGGCGGATTTTGTGAAGGAGCACAGTCAGAGATTGGGGGCGGGGTGCTGTGGAAGGAATGCAGCTGCCTCCCCCCCGGAGCTCTGTAGAGCGTGCAAACAATGAGGAGAAGGAACAAACCAATAAAGCATGGGCAGGCATGGCAGATTCTGTGAAGAAGCACATTCAGAGATTGGGGGCGGGGGCGCTGTGGAAGGAATGCAGCTGCCTCCCCCCCGGAGCTCCGTAGAGCGTGCAAACAACAAGGAGAAGGAACAAACCAAAAACATAAAGCATGGGCAGGCATGGTGGATTCTGTGAAGGAGCACATTCAGAGATTGGGGCAGGGGCGCTGTGGAAGGACTGCAGCTGCCACCATGCGCGCGGTCCCTAAAGTGAAACCGGACCGCGCTAGAAAGAACAAACAAAGAAGAGTGGGAGGGGGGGCAACCATGGAGCGCAGGCTGCTAATTAAAAACAGCAGCTCAAGAGAAATGGTGGGGGCGGGCACAGGAATGCAGCTGCTGCCCTGCGCGCCGCTGCTCACTCCCGAGAGCAAAACGCCGTGTGAGTGACACATTGGAAAGGAGGTGGGACATGCACCCTCCTTTGGCCATTTGCGTGCTTTCATTATTGAAAGACACACGCAAAGGCCAATCCAATGTGTGGGAGGAGTCAGACCCACACGGAGAAGTTTTGAGTGCTCACAAGAAGCCTCCCGAAGAGCAGCGCATGCGCGCTGCGCTAGGCTGGACCTAAAAAGGAAGTAAACCAGCCAAAGGCCAGGCCACTGATACCGATATCCTCCAGGCGCTGCAGATGGATCTGATGGGACACTGTATCGAATGCAGCGCTTAGGTCCAGAAGGATCAGTGCTGAAGTACGTCCTACATCGAGTGAGCTCTGCAGATGTTCTGTCACAGCCAGAAGGGCAGTTTCAGTGCTGGGACGAGGGCGGAAGCCAGTTTGAGAGGGCTCCAACAGGTTGTTAGCTTTGATTAAAGTGGTAAGAATGGAATTAATGTAGGCTTCAGTAATCTTAGATACCAGAGGGAGAAGAGAGATAGGACGAAAATTCTACGGCTTTGAATCATCCTGCGTAGTTTTTTTGAGTAAAGGAGCCACCTTGGCATGCTTCCAAGCAATGGGGATTACAGCAGAGGACATAGACAGATTAATGAGATCACAGAAAGGAGTACGAAGCTGAAGTAGAAATTTCTGAAATTGATCCGGTTTAAGGTCTATCTAGTTTCTTCTGCCTTAGTAATTCCCAGGGTTTTTGGCAGTTCTTCCCACTTTCAGCTGGGGAGACACATTGTAAACCTGTCAGCCTCAGAAAGTTCCTCTAAACCTTTTGCCTACTCTTCTCCTATTTTACTGAATTCGTTTTTGCTGGCCTTCACATTCTGCACACTTTACCATTGTGAACCAGTGCTAAAGTGCTTCTGCTCTCTCCTTTAAACATGGCAACATTGCTTACTCTCAATTGGAAGATGTAATTTTCTTGTAAGTCCCTAGAACAGTGGTATTGCATGAACCCAGGGCTTGTAAATTAATTGCTGCTAGTGGGCCAGCCCCACTGAATGTGCCACCCACTTAAGTAGTATTTCAAACATGCCCCAGGCCTGCCATTACTGTCTGTGTGTGCAATTTTAAACAGCTATTTCGACCTGGCAAAATAAACCATTGGCCATACCCAAACTTTCCTTTTTAGTACATATAAGGCACCCCTAGGATAGGGCCTACACAGCCCATAGGGCAAGCTGCATTGCATTAAAAAAAAGTTGGACATGTACTTTTAAGTTTAACATGGCTAAGTAGTGAAAAACTCTGAAATTTGCATTTCATTATTGCTTGCCTTCGTCTCCCATTCAATAATGTTGAGTTTCCTTATTGCATTTAATAAGTGATAACTTTTGATTAGGTGCAGGTAGGAAAGTCATGCTTGGTTTCTGATGAATTGTCACAATTCTGAAAATGCCACTTTCAGCAAGTTGGCATTAACCATTTGTTGCTGGCTGCCTGTTCCTGGGTCACATTACTAGGTGTAGTTGACAGTATCCCTCCTAGACAGTATCACAAATGAGGGTATGGGTGTTGGCAGGATGGGACATCTCTGACTTGATAGGGGGCAGAGCAGTCACCTACCATACTTGCACTTCAAAGGCTCAGCTCACACACAAAGGACTTTACACTAGCCTATTGTGCCTCCGTCAGACAGGGACCAGGGCAGGAAGGCAGGACATTCAAGACATCTCTGTAAGGGGAAACTCCAGAAGCTTCTTCTGCTGCAAAGTGGGCACCTGGTATAAAAAGTGTACCCTCAGACCCACTCTTCAGGTCACTTCTTGACCTTTGGAAGACTAAGAAGAAGGACTGCTCTGATGCCCTTCCACTCTTCTGCAAGAAGGACATCCCAGCTGCTCTGCTACCCTGCTGCTCTGCTACAAGAGGGGCTCCTCTACTGCCCTGCTGTCTGAGGAAAAATGAATAAATCTACAAACTTGAACTTAGGACCACCAGAGGGTCTCCAATGTCTAGTTAGCTGGACTCCTGTTCTGAGCTACAGGGACATACCAGGCTCCTCTGCACAACCCAGCATGAACAACATGGGACTACTTGTCACTTTATATGTCTGTACATGTACATTCAAAGACCAAGACAACATTCTGACAACATCTCACTCCTTCTCAAATTTGAATCTGGGGCTTAGCCTTGGGATCCAGATAAACTGCCAGAACCCTCTGCATTGGCCAGCCAAGAATGTTATCCACTTTTCTGACACATATGTTTTTCCTTCTGCTGCCCTATCCCTGAAATTAACACACCCATAGAACTACTTACAGATGGGAATCGTTTGCCCTCTCTATCCTTCTGGATTTACATCCATCGCTTTGAGAGCTTTGCAGTCACATTCTAAAGTCAGATAAATTTCATGCAAAAGTTTTGTTATATGTGAGCACAAATCAAAAAACATCTCAACATTTGCACCTTCTGAGCATACAATATCACTAGGATCACTGCATACACTTTCACCAAGATGGAACGCTATTTCACCACAACATTCATCATATTTCTTAACTTGGGATGTTGGCCTACAACACTTTACAAAATGACCTTTTGTTCTAGACTTGTCGCATGTGGTTTTTTGTTCAGGACAATCTTTGTGATTGGCCATATTTCCAAACTGCCCACATCTGAAACATGTTCCTTTAAATTTAAAATTTGAATCTTTACTTTTCTTTCTCTTTTTTCTTCTCAACCACATTAACTTGGGATTGCAATTTTCCTTTTAAGCCTACATATACAAGACACATATGCCACCATATGTTCCACTCTCTTGGATGTCATTCATACCCACGTCAACGGTTTCTCGTCCATCTACCACACTTCTTCCCTTACGCTATCATCTTTACAGTTCAACATAAACTGGTCTCTAATACACTCACCTGTCAATGTACCAAATTTTTATTTAGATGCCAGTTTATGAAGAAGCGTAGCATTTTCCTCCACACTGTCTTCTTCCCCTTGAACATGTTTTCTTAAATGAAATCTCTTTTGAATTGTACTTATTTTTGGCAAATAATGAATGTTTTGTTTCTTGATACGTATTTCTAGATCATTTTAATTTTGTGCCACCTCAGCTTCCACCTCTGGTAAACCTTCAAAGATTTTCTGGCCCTCTACCCCTAAACATTGAATAAGCAGGGCTGCTTTCTTCTCTATTATCATACTACTAGGACATACCGTATTATAATTCAAAAATACTTTCTTCCATTTTGACCACACAATTTGTGGTACAACTGGTGTCTGTAAAACAAATGGTGGAGAAGTAATAGTCTACTTTTTCCTTTGGTTTAAACACCTCCAAACTTTCTTCTTTTTTAAAAGCAAACTGTGAACTTTAATCAAGCTCAACAAGCAATCTCTTCTAACCAGTGATGAGCAGGTTCAACTATAAGCATATGTTTAAATACACATTCAATCTCATATAAAAGTAAGACTTTAAATTAATTGTTTCTTCACAATGATGTGCCAATACCTTAGGCATTTGACCCCATTTTCCACAAAACCCGGTGAGTATTAATACTTATTTTATAATCACACAACCAACTGTTCCAACTAAAATCCACTAAGCTTTGAGTTCGCTAAATGCCCATCTCTGCTCAACAGGCAAATTCTCTCAAATTGCGAACATCTTTGACACTCATTGAAGAATAACTCATTTTCAATGTCATCATTTGTGATCCTTACCACACTCTTAAAATGTCTTCCACGTTGCTGTTTCAACGTGCTTTCCATAAAAATGTGACAATGCGTTATTCACATATCTAGAACTAGTTGCTCTTGTTCTTTCTTTGCTTCCTAACCTTTTAAGATGGCACTGGGTTTTCTTCTTCTTTTGCCAAAGCTTTGGGCACACTGGATGCTCGATGTACTTGTACACACAAATCTTCCCTTTCCACAGTCCTCGTCGGTCACTGGTCGAACTCTTTCCCTTTAGAGTTTGACATACCTGCCTCGCCTCTCAATGAAACCCTTGTCTCTTTCTTCACAACAATATCATCACTGACAGGACTTCAACCAAATCCTTCCTTTTCACGTTCAGAACCAAGGCAGGTAAGAATCCAAAAGTGTTGAGGTCTTCACAATCCATGTCAGACTTTTCTTGGTCATCACCAATGTGAAGTTCACTAATAAACCAAGTGAGGCATGTAGGATGTTTATTAGCAGACCTAATCCACCATCGTGGGCTACCAACTGTCAACCAGAACTCCGTTGACAGAAGATGGAACCCCCCAACACCAACATTATAAGACATCATACTACTTTCTATGATTTGGGGTAGTCATATAAAGTGGTAGTAACAGCGTAGTAGGATTTGTATGACCAGTTATTTTTATGTGTCAAGAAAAGTGTGACCTACTGATCCATCTCAAGTAAAGTTCTGCTTGCATGTGAGCCAAGACCTTTGTGCTGACATTCTGTGTATTGAGTGTGTGTATTTGCAATTAATGTGCAGCACTTGTCTGGTAGTAAGCCTCTGTACAACCAGTGGTATCAATTTTGCCTTGTTGCTGGATTAGTCTGGCACAAAATGGAGGGTGGATACAGCTTGCCCAGGCAGTGGAAGTCTATTGATAGCATTTCTGTGGCTGGAGAGTGGAGGACCGTACATTGAAGTGAGTGAGAATAAAGACAGGACTACCCTTAAAAATTCAATAAGGACCTTGTTAGCAAAGGGCTGCTAATTAGTTCTTCCTGAGCTCTGCAATTTGATAGATGGTATTGATGAGATTTATAACTACACTTTCTGTAGGGCATGGTGAGGAACATTCTAGGGAGGACCTACACTTTTTTGTTGGTCCCTGATAACTAGTTCAGGATGGCTGATAGAAGCCAGGTGCATAGATCTCACATTTTATTGCTCCTTTATTATGGATACTCCTGGCTGGAGCCAGCATCATTGTTACCTGCTATGTGAGGGATCACCTTGCACACAGGCTGTGTCTGAGAAACAACCAGAAAATTACATTAGAAAGTTAACCAACACAAACCAGTTTGGGTTGAATCCACATCTCCTTTCTAGAATATTTGTATAAATGTTGACGCAAACCACCCCAGTCTTCCAATTCCAAGTTCTTCATGACTAAGGGACCAAGGGGCATATTTACAATAAAGTGACAGAGTGCGGCATGAGCCTTCCTGGCTTAACGCCGCACTCCGCCACTTCAGAAATGCAGGGCTACACCATATTTACAGCAATATGGTGCAGCCCTGCATTTCCCCCTGCGCTGGCGCTAACCTTAGCAGCCTAGCACCAACTCAGGTACCCTTGCACCATTGTGCAAGGGTGTCTGCGTTGAGTGGAAGATTGTTTATGTGTGGTAAGATCTAAGCTTCCAGCACAAAAACAATCTTTAAATTACGTTTTGTAACTTTTATGTGTGCTACTTAATGCAGCACACATAGAAGTTGCAAAATGTCATTTCTTTTTTTGATTGTTTATGTGAAGGCACACCTTCCTGCACATAAACAATCAATGGCAATTTGCTGTTTATATGTGTGCTGCACAACGCAGCTCACATGGAAACAGCAAAAACAAGGAGAAATAAAGCATTTCTCCTCATTTAGCCTGTTTAAGGCCAGGTTTTCCCTGATCTTAATTTTGGTGCTGCCTCCTATTTACGCCACCCTTGTAATAAGTGGGCAGCATTAAAATCAATGGGTCTTGCTGTGGAACGGCCACTGCAACACCCATTTCCCTCCCCTTTCAAGCTAAGTACAGCGTGAAAGGGTGCCTTATTTACAAGGCAGCGTTAAGTCACATTAAGTGGCTTAACGCTGCCTTGTAAGTAAGGCAAAACCCCTATCCCCATCACAACTTCACTGAAAGCGACATTGTGGTGGTGATAGGGGCTTGTAAATATGCCCCCAAGTGTTTTTCAGAATAGTGGAGAGATTGTCTTGTGACCATGTGCCTCACTTTACTGTGAGATTAAAGTGTGTTCTGATAATTAAAATAAAAACACTGCTGTTGACAAATATGTTACTGTTGAATTCTGAGCTCTTGCCCCCATGCTACCTTCTTGAGAAGCCTTTAACTAAATACCCTTGCTATCCTGAGTGTCATGTGTGGAAAGGAATTACTTCATCCAGTTTTCACAGCCATAGTAGAACAGACACCCAGACATCAACATCAAATGACCTAATCTATTGCAATTTGGGCCCAGTAGCCCCGATCTGCCCTCTTCTATCCTGAAAGGGGTCTGACAGCTACCTGGCAGTCTTATGTAAGCAATGAAATGATGACATATCAGTACTAGGGGTGGGTGAAATTCCAGTGTGGAAAGCGAAACACACAGCTTATTAGGCCGAAAAAAATATATAAACTATTACTGTGAATGACTGGGCTCCTGCATTGACTGCATTAAGGTACCTGCATTGCCCAGTCGCTCACAGTGCAATTCAAAGCAACTTGCCCAGCAGGGAATTATGTGTTCATCATCAACCTGGACGGTCCTCCTGGCAAACAGGCATCTCACTCAAGTTCCTCTGTTGGGGAAGTTCCTTTGAGGAGCACTGGACACTTCGGTGCCAGGTGCTGGCAGTACCATGGTACCAACAACCCGCAATAAACATTCTCTATTATTTGACTTAAGGGATGGTCTGTTTGGGCCCCCAACACATGGCCCTGGAAGTCATGGGTGATCCCACTCTGTCCCCTTGTGTGACCTATCATTTCTTTTTCAAGACTTGGGGACTGAGTGCCGTAGTCCTGCAATAGCGGCTGCAACATTTTTATCAGTGTTGTGACCAGCCAATCAAACTATTTGATACCGCACTACCAGCACCAGTACTGTAATATCAAAATGGCAGATGGGAGAAAAAGCTCCCTCGGTGAATCAGGGTGACCTGTTTTTTTTATTCATCGATGGGCCCTTGGACTGAAGACCAGGAATGAAACAACAATTGCAACTTGCACAAAGCTCAACACGAAGGGGAGGATCAAGGCAAAAAGTCCTGCACCAGTCAATATACCTTATCTAGGCTGTATTTCCTATTTAGAGATTGGTGCAAAGGGCCTGGGACATGACCTCCATATGCCCCAAGGAAATGACATGCAAGTCACTTAGACAAATTGAACAATGGGTGGCCCTGCACTCAAATAAGTAAATTATGTGTAGAGGTTACTTATTAACCATAATCATAATGCAAGAAAAAACAGTCCGTCAAGATCTTCCCAATCAAAGAAAGGGACTGATAGATTTTGATTGTAGGTACATAAGTTCTTTTATTCTTTATTCATAGACAAATTCTTAAAATTAAAGATCGCTGACGCATTTCGTCCTCATGCGGACTTCTTCAGGGCTTGCTGTAGTCAAGAATTTCTTGAGATGAAGTATAAATGTAATCAGGTCAAATTGCAGAACAAGTCAATATAAAATAGTTCACACAATTACTTTAAGTATTTAAGTAGAGACGGAAGGCGAGATCAAACCGAGAGAAACTTGCAGAGAATCAATCAAAATGCCAACTGTAAGTAAGCTTTTTTGTATTTCCTAGCCCCAGAAATATAGACTATCCCATCTGCAGTTTGATCAATGCGATATCTTAAATTCCCGGCCTAGCTGCAATACCAATACAAATGTTGATCACAAGGTCAGCATGATGATACTTACTGCACCATCACTCAACCCATGGTGAATGTATAGAAAACTTTGGAGTCACAGCTGTCAAACAGAGCTACAAACTATGTTTAGATCTTGCCAAGTTATTGCTAAATGTGTTGGAGGAGCATTTAGAGTTAGCCGCATCACCTTTCTCATCAGCGCCATATACGTATGTTAGAACACTTCCACCATACATTCAAGGCGCTTGATATTCAGACAGCTGTGGTCTGTGGATGATCTTATGGGCTCTGATAATATTATGCTTGCTAACCAGCGAGCAAAATCTTTAGAGGCATTAAGAAAGATATTTACATCCATCAGTGAGGGTGCTGAAGAATAAATGTTTGCCCTCCACCCTCCTATACTGTGTAATATTGATACAACTGCATTATACTCATGTGACAACCTAGGGGTGAGAGTGTGGCACAAGATCAATCGCCATAACAGAAGGAAAAGAAGTAGGCAAATTCTCCTGTGTATACTGCAGGGAATAAAGTGTGTGAAGACCATGTCTAACATTTTGTCATGCTCTCTATGATCCCATGCTGAACTAGGAGAGAATAGAATGGTAGGAAGAGTCTAAAAAGACAACATCAACTTCAATATACAAACCATGTATTGCTAATAGAGGTGTGATGTTAGCAGGCTATAATACCGAAAGTAATCATTTTGTCACTCATGCTTATGACCTAGACAACCTAAGCTTAAAACAATGTCAAACTTTGTCTCGTATGTATTTCGGACCACACATATTTGAAAAATGAGGGTATGTGGAGAAGGTTAGATGTCTAAAGTGTTTGGAGGTGAATGTTAACTTAACACACACGTGGGTGATTTTCCATCATTTTCAAGCTGTTGAGAAGACATCTTGAAATATATGGGTAAGGTTTGTCAGCTTACACAATCTAGTGTTCGTTTATGCACTTTACAACAAGGTGTTAAGAGACTAATCTTCATTGAAATGCAATTGTCCCCTTGATGGTTTCTCGAGTGGCTTTGCCGCAGAAAATGCCTACTTCAGCAGCTATGAGGTTTCAAGATCTTATGGAGCGCTATTAGACTGAAAAAACAGACTGAGATGTAAAGGTGCTCGGAGATTCATGTGGGTTCATGGTTGATTATTTGAACCATTTTGAGCCCTGACACATGTGTACTAAAAGGCATTGTATAAGTAATCATCATAACAATGGAAAATTACATGAAGAGTTGAGAAAGGCAAAATCAGCAGCAACCCTGAATTGAGTTTTGAAAATCAATTGTGTGGCACACAATGCGCTAAACGAATTTAGAACAAATCAGAAAAGGAGTTCTGCCCCATAAAGGAATGATTTACTTCCTAGCTTCTTATATGTCAACCACCCTCAGAGCCGGGCAAATCTGAACACTACCCTTCAGTCCAGAGCCCCTCCATCCAACTAAATTCAAACATATTAGTCAGCTGGACCTCATACAGGACATTTCCCATGGATGTAGAAAACGAGAAAGTAGATCATTTATTGGTTGCAGCAACTTTATCTGCAGTAATCCGGTCAATTAATCCTCTGAATGTAAACTCAAATCTGTACCTATCGAATATTGTTTTAGCAAAGTCAGATGTCCATGGTAAAGAATTCGAAAAACAGGCTCTCATTAAGAATAGCCGAAACTTTGGAATCAGAAATGCTCCAAAAACTGATAGGGAATCACTTAGAAAACAAGAAATCAATCGATGTTAAGTTCTAAGGGGTTGAGGGAATGGTGAGTGCATGCAGCTCGGGATTATTAGAGCTCAGAAAACACTGGGTGGGGAATCCATTCAAAGCAAGCTGCACGGTCTGCTAACAATCTGAGCCCCACTGAGGTCTCACTCTGTCTGCAAGACGACCTCATCACCTGTCAGAACCTGCCACCAGTCATCACAGCTGAAATCCTGAACACATCCATTGGCATCTAACTCCAGCAGTTGATGATGACACCGTCTTCACTCCGTGGTTTACTGTGATGCAGCGGAAGCGGTGGGGGGGGTCATATAATAGCCCACACCAACCTTTACAATACCTAAGGAAGCGTAAATACTATAATGACAGGCCCATAAGTCAATATCCTTTTTATTAGCAATAGCAATATCAAAGGTCCTCCAATGGATCTTTGGTAGAGCTAAAAGGGACTAAGTAGAGAAATCGGAGTACTATTCCTTCATGAGGACCTGTAATAAAGAAATAGTTATACCATAATTACACTACCAAATGCATTAATAATATGACAATGTTATCCTAAAAATAAGTCATGACTCAGGAAATAATGACAGACACTATTCTTTCTAGGTACCTTTTTGGTATTATTTCAGGAAATATGAATGGTCATACACAAATACAAATCATAAGAAAAACATTTTGTTCGCAAATATCACAGGTAAACAATCACAGCTTTCATAAGCAGGGTAATTCAAAATCATCAAATTCAGGTGGGAAAGGGAAGGGGAGAGAGAAACAGTGAACATCAGGGTAATCTCAGTTCAGTTACCTCTCAGAATTTTAGAGAAAACTAATGCACAGCGTGCAATTAGTCAAGAAAACTATCTCCACGGAGAATAGTGTGGGCAGCATCACCAGCCGATGATGTGCAAAGTCTCTAGAGAAAAGTTCTCCGCAGACAGGATTGCCAGTCAAATCAGGAATCAGCACAGCACAGCATACAGCATACCATGGATGCAGGAGAGGTCACCAGAATGTGAACGAGCCAATGATCATTTTCCCACCAGCGTCTTTATACTGACTTCGCAACTTTGTTACACTAGGTTAGAAACTCTCCTAAATCCTACAAGCCATTCTCATTGGTCAGATCTAGAGAAGGAAAACAACTCCTAACTATGACTTTACAAATTTCTCTAAACAGTCTTTGTCTAAAATTGTATAACTTCCTAGAGAGGAAGGAGAAAACAACAACTTATACATTTTGTAACTACATAGCAACAGTTTCATTCTGAATCCTCGCCTAGACAGGAAAGAGTCATACTATTCTCCGCTCTCTAAGGATGTAAATGTTATTCTTTACAAGGACATCAGGCAACGGCATGAAAAGAAACAAAGGAGCACGGAAGCACATCCCCTAACTAATACATTTGCTTAGACCTGCATGTTCAGCAAGGAAAGACAGAGAGAAAAGAAAAATCATTTCTACATTTTCTAGGCCTACTCTACTTTCACGAAGAATAAAAGAGCATTTTCATGTTTGTGCTTGATTTTTCCTGCAGTTCAGGAAACATAAAAACATTAATATTAGACATGCAAATTAATAATTTCTTTTCACTCTATTAACATTCATAACCCTATAGAGAAATATTCCATTCTACATGTGTTATTCTGACTCTTAGAAATACGTGCAGCTTTGCACATTTTCGGTCATACCTTTTTAGTCTTCACAATTTAGTAATTATAGTTTTCACACACGTTAGTAATTTATTAAAACACATGCAAGAGTGGATTTTCCCAAGCAGATTTTATTAGCAAGAATCATGCTCCATCAATCCCCCATTTGATGGTATCCCAAACCATCACACCAACCCATATCAGATTACTATCTGATGATGAACATTCAGAAAGCAGTAGTTCTCATCTGTTTCAGCCTAACACCCTCTATATCCTTCCAGGCATCGTAATAAATCCCTCTTCGATCTTCCATTTCTATTTCTTCTCTTTTCCTTATCCTTGCTCGTCGCTTTCCCTCAGTAGGCTTACTCCTGTGACACTTGTAAAACAGTATTATCATTAGTATGCTTGCAGCAATAGCAATTATTGGTGTTAGTATTCTCCCTAATAAGCTCTTAGAAAAGTCAGAAAACCAGTTACCTATGGAAGAAATACTCTTACCAATTTTCTCCCATGCACCATCAGCCTTTAGTTTTGACAGATCATCGTGTAAATGAGTAATGTTACTAATATATCCCTCCAAATCCTTACTCTTATCAGGGATATAAGTGCAACATTGTTGAATCTTTAACATACTACAGACTCCACCTTCTTTTGCCAATAATACATCTAAGGAAAGTTCATTTTGTAAAACCATGGTCCTCATAGCAACCATTTCAGTATCAACCATCAGAAACCCTCCAGCGGTATCCGTTGATAAATGATCAACCACTGAAGACAATTTTTGAATTTTCTGTGAATTTAGAATAACCCCAACTGAAGGTATCAATGCACCAAATATATCCCCAATTATTTCTGCAGCACTCAATCCCCTTTTTCTTCGTGTTAGTTGCTTTTCATTGGTTCCTTGTTCATCATTCACATGACAGATTTTAGGAAAGACAATTCCCATATAACAACATCCATACCAATGTGGTGGCAACCTATAGTAGGCATTTTTACCACATATGAAATATGCCCCAGGGTAGACAGGATCTGTACCACCCTTTAATCCCCAACCACCAGTAGTTAAGAAAGTGTGTTCACATTCACTGGAACCAATGAAATGGTTATTATAATCTGTTTTCTGCCTTAGTATGCAAAGCTTTCCCCTATGGGGCCAATCCTGAGCCATTGCAGCAAAAGTCTCAGTCTTCTGATAATTTCCTTCTTTATGTGCCCATGGAGGCTCCTTACTCTTTTGTTCAGCAGCCCTGCGTTTAAACTCTCTACGTCTATCCTCTACAGAATTTATAAAATCAATCTCTACACTACTTATGAATATAAAGGCATTTGTATAGCGCACAGCTACTCAGTCAAGTGTCCCAGCGCATCAAAAGGCCCCATTGCATAGACCCGCCCAATAACCTCCAAGCACTTGAAGGACACATATTAGGAAATCTGAACGCGCAAAAGAAGTCCTCACAGTTTTTGGTTAAAAAGCAGGGTTTTAAGACGCTTTCTGAAAATGGTAAAATCCGTCACCGCTCTCAGTGAGGCGGGGAGCGCATTCCTGGCCTGAGCACCTAGAAGCCCAAATGAGAATCACCCAGACCGCACGCGGAGACTCTGGGTACCTTAGCTAGATTCATTGAGGAGGATCTCAGCAATCAAGAAGGGACATAATGAGAGATCCTTCTACACAGATACTTGGCCCCTGTTCCGTGCCAAGCTTTGAAGAATAGTACCATCGCTTTAAATCGGATTCTGTTTTTTACCGGGAGCCAATGAAGTTCTCTAAGGTAGGGGGACATATGTGTCCTCACCTTAAGCCTGAGAATGGCTCTAGCTGCAGCATTCTGTGCCACCTGCAGACGTTTAAGAAGATATTCTGGAAGGCCGAGATAGAGTATATTCACATAGTCCAATCTTGAAGTGATTAGTGCTTGGACCACCGATTTCCTGTGTTGAAGAGACAGGAGAGGAAGAAATGTCCTCAACATCCTGAGGAGACCAAAGCATGTTCCTACCACTGATTGGACTTGGGCCTTCATTGATAGACGATCATCTATCAAAACGCCTAAGTTCTTAACTTTTTGTCGAGCCGAGGAGGGTGGCGACATATCTTGAGGCCACCAGAGTCTCCAGTCATCTGGCGGTTGAGTGCCAAAAAAGATGATTTCTGACTTTTCCGGATTGCATTTCAGCTGGTTAGATCTTAACCATGTAAACACTTTAGAGAGGCAGGTTTTGATCACGGTACCCTCAAAATTCATGCCTTTGTCACAGAAGAGGAGCTGAGTATCATCAGCGTATGAGATGATTTTTGCTCCATAAGACTCAGCCAGTCCAGCTAAAGGGGACATGTAGAGATTGAATAATGTGGGGCTCAGAATGGAGCCCTGAGGGACTCTGACCTCCATTTTAGGGATTTGGGCTGCATAGGGAGGACACCAAACCTCCTGATCCCTGTCTTTCAAATATGAGGTTAGCCATTTTAATACAGAGCCTCCGATACCAAGATCCTGAATCCTGTCCAATAGTTTAACATGAGGCATGGTGTCGAAGGCCGTTGATAAATCTAAAAAAATCAAAATGGCCTTCCCACCCCCGTCCAAGGTCTCCTTGATGTATTCAGATACTTCTAAGAGGGCGGTCTCGGTGCTGTAATTGGGTCAAAACCCCGACTGACTATTGTGGAGAAGGTTGTTAGTTTCCACGTAATTAGTAATCATCGAATTCACATATTTCTCCACCACCTTAGAAAAGGCGGGGAGAAGAGTGATGGGCCTATAACTTTCCGGCAATTTCGGATCCGCGGTCTGTTTTTTAATAAGTGGCAGGATTTTTGCCTGCTTCCATCTCGTTGGCATGTGGCCAGATTCTAATGAGGCTTTGCAGATTTTATTTACCACTGGATTAATAACTTGAGCAATGGTCACTAGCACCTTTACAGGACAGGTGTCGGAAGGGGAGCCCGACTTCAGGCCTTTGATGCTAGCTAGGGAAGTTTCCAGAGGCATCGGGGGAAATTGCTGTAAGAAGTACATAGGACCATCCCCTGACTCCACAACGTGCCTAGATGCTGTTTCGTCTGCCCCGGACGATTTTGCCCTCAGAGTTTCTTGAATCATTCTGATCTTTTAATGAAAAAAAGTTGCTAATAATACCGCCAATCTGCAGTGGAGGGAGCGACCTTCATCTCCAGAGCCTGGTTAGTAAAAGATTTTACAATTTTAAACAACTCTTTACTTTTAGATATGGACGATTCTATTTTGTTTGTGAAATAGTTTTTTTTGGCCTCATAGACTTTCTTATAATGGCCTTTGAGTGATTGTTTATATTCTCTTTTGGTGTCTAAAGCATAGTTTTTTCGCCATTTCCTTTCCAATCTCTTACAAAACATTTTGCTATCCTTGAGCAGTTGGTTGTACCAGGGGGCTGACCGTTTAGTGGATCTAGATGATAGTGACTGTAAGGGGACTAATTGATGGACTTTTTGTAGTAACCAGTCATCAAGCAGCAACACATCGCTTTCGGCATTACCCTGCAGCTGGGGGGTGGAAAATTCGAGCAGTACCGCCAAAACCCCAGAAATTATCCGGTGGAACGCTCTGAATTTAGTATCTTTCTTCAAAGCTGTCATCGTGACATCTCTTCCCAATTGGGGTATCATAAACTTAATAAGGAAATGGTCCGACCATACCAGCGGGAGAGGAGCCTCTAGCTCCAAAGGTATATTTGTAAAAATCTGGTCAAGCGTGTGACCTTTGTTATGTGAAGAATGCATAACAACCGGATCTAATTCCAGAACAGACAATGCTTCCATAAGAATCATGGATTCCTTGTCCGTAGGGATATCCATATGTAGATTAAAATCTCCCAAAATCATATAGTGGTTAAACCGGGGGACCAGAGGAACCATCAACTCACTGATAGAATTCAAAAATGATTTACTCGGGGGCCTGTAGATGAGGGCACCAGCTAATGTTTTTTGAGCTGATAGGGTGCATTGGAAGCCAAGGCATTCCGCACCCTTCAGTTCTCCAAGCGTAATCTGATTGCATACAAATTTATCCTTATAGATAATCGCTATCCCTCCGCCTTTGCCAACCTGGCGATCTACTCTCAAGATCTTATAACCTGGTGCAATTGCTGTGGCTATAGTCGGGCTAGAATCATGTGAAAGCCAAGTCTCCGTAAGAAACAGTAAGTCAGGTGCGGTTAAATTAAATTATGTCTATGTGCATAAACTGTATCTATCGTTTTGGTAGTGTGAAAAAACTCTCCCAAATATTCTGCATCTTTAGCACTATAAACTATATTCATATTCTTTCTAATAGGAATTTCTGAAAACACTAAATCATAATTTGAATAAAAATATTGAAACGCCCCTTTAGCATAAAATAAACTGGTTAGTACACTACACGATATGGCATATGTTAGTGGCAAATGGTGGTAAGTTACACCCTCAGACGCAGACGTGGGTAATTGCATACACACATAACAATCTCTCGCATCCATTGTGTCCACATATTCATAAAGTAATTTTGTAAAGACGTTTAATGAATAATCACTAATAGATTTATCCAAATGTAAGACACTACCGGTTATTTCCTTCATATTAGTCTCAGAATTTTCTTTCAGAACATTTTTGGTAACCAAAGTCACATGCTCATTATTAGTAGTAGTATTTACTATATTAATAAACATAAAGCGAGGTATTACAAATGTTAAAATCAACCATACAGACATTGTTAATAAAACACAGAAAACACAAACATTGAAGCATTTGCGCCTACATATTCTCTGATTCTGTTTACCAGTCTCAGTTCTATTCATCTTCAAAAAATTATGTAAAAAGGAAAAAATAGACAAAAAAAAATCCTAACTAAAAATTTTACTAAAAAATAATTAGTAATTTCACTAGGCTTAATTTAGTTTGTGCACTCCACAACAAAGATCTGAGCCTTGAATTCTTCGAAATCCAAAATCCACAGATTCGGAAACCTTTTTCTGGAAAGTTATCACATAAATCTCCTCTCTCTTTTTGCCAGAAGCAGTCTGAACCTACAATTTGCCAAGGAGAGGCATTCTCTGTCGGTATGGAGCGGCTGAATCTGGTGATTTAGGAAGGTTGATGTTGGGCCAGAAAGGAGCAAATGTGTCACATGTCATGTCTTGGAAGCTTTTGCCCCCTTTTCTTGCTACATCTATTTTCACATCCACCTTTATCTTCTGTCCAACCTCCTACACAAATGCTCTTAAGGCATGATTCAGGGCCTTTGGCTGAAACTGTTCAGATAAGTGGGGGGAATCCCTGACATTACTGATACGGTGCAAGGCACAGGCAAATGGGGTTTTGTGCATTTTGCCTGCTGTTTTATCTTTGTGAAGTCTGCGACAGACCAAGCAAAAGACTGCTATACATAATTCTTCCACTTTGCAGCTACTCCTAAATCTGTCTCCTGAAAAGCTTTTGAGAACACGCTCCCAACAATAACCCAAGCTTGCTTTTTCTGGGAAGCAATCAGAAGTTTAAAGTACAACTCTAATTTTAATCCTATTGTTTTTCTAAAAAAAGTACAAATAAGGAGTAATGGCAACAGTGAGGAGGAGAAATAGAATAAATCACCCTGATCCCCCACTGATAAACTTAACTCTTAACAATGGATGAAAAAGTGGTTTATTTTAGTTATTATGACCTCTCACCTCTTTTTACCAATCCTTTAAATATTCTTTAAACTGTGATGCTTTCCTGTCCGCAAGCCTGAATCTGGTGCAATAAAAATTGTAAATCTATTCCCAACCAGAACACACTCTCTTCATCCTAACCAACATCACATGCTAATATCAAACTTCCAAAATATAAAGTTTTTATTTCATTATGTACCTTGAAGACAGAATGAAGTAAAGGAAAATTCCAAAAGATTAATGGGTTAGAAGGTGGACAAGAAGCAAATAGAAGACGAATTTGGAATTCCTTGAAGACCTCTGTGATTCCTAAAAAAATCAGACAAGAAAGAACTTGTTTCTTGGACACAAAAACAGTGGTCAAAATTATTGAGAAGATGCTGACAGCTAAAATATGTACAAGAGCATGTAAAGTTAATTAGATGGAGGCACTGGTTATAACCACAAGTTCTCAGCCTGTGAATAGCTCTGTTACAACACCAAACTATCCAAATGATCAGGCTCTACTAGACGGCAGAGTGGCCACAGGTACTGTAAGGGCTGAGAAGTGTCGGGTCGGAGAAGCCAAAGTAGAACCTTCAAACTAGCCATGCAAGAGAGTGAAAGATGTACATGGACTATCTCAGGAAATGCTAGTTATTTTGCAGCTATCTTTGAGAAGAGTGAACAGAGAATCCAGTCCTGTTGGACCAAAGCAGATGAGAGAAAATTTGATACCACAATTAAACATTCCCTATGTTATAGGTTTCCTATCTAAAGTCCAAAATGGGTGCCATGTCATCAGTACAATTGTGTGTGGATAAGATGTCCCTGAGCTGTTCTGTTAAAGTACATAAAATACCAGCCTCCTCAACATGACTACATCAGCAGAAAATACTGCTTCATGACCTTATGCGTTTCTGCCCTCTTCCCCTGCATCTAACCTAAGGAGAGGCTGTGCCAAGTACCTGATTAGGAATGAACTAACCCTGGGCGGAGTTCGTGGAGTTGCACTACGCGGCACTACGCGAAGTGCAAAAAAACCTCCGCCGCACTACGCGGAGCTACGCGAGCGGCGGAGTACAATAGAAAAATGCCGTTCACGGTGATTGCACAGTGCCGGATGCTTGTCCGCACTGTGCAATCATTGTGAACGGCACCATGCACAGTGCAAGCGTCCCTGCTTTCCTTTTCTGCCGCTCGAGTAGATTTTTACTCGAGCGGCAGCTTTCTCAACGCGAACGGGCAGTTTCTCAACGCGAGCTGTCGCGAGCATACGTGACCACTCGCAATGAGAAACCTAACCCCCCGCGTTGAGAAATCTCGCCGGGATGTTGATTTTCCACGCTCGCGCTAGCCAACTTGATGTTGACGATCGGGAACGAGGAAAAATCTCGCCGGGAGGTTGATTTTCCTTGCTCGCGGTCACCAACTTGATGTTGACGAACGCGAGCGAGGAAAAAAACTCTGCTACGCAACGCGAAGCAGAGTTTTTCGGAACTCCACGATCTCTGAGTAATGCGGAGTGCAGGAAACTCCGCAATCTCCGCGAGCGGAGCGGAGTTCACCGCCCAGGGTTAGAATGAACATCACACTCTCACATCATGAGCTTAAAGAAAAATGAAGGGGCAAAAGAAAGAGATTATGAATCTCAAAGAGGAGCTGTACAAAATGTCGTGCAACGGAAACCACCAAAAGAAGCACACCCACTAGGCCTTAGAGCACAAGGAAATCTTACACAATCAAGTTCCCCACGAAAGCGAGGCCTCCAGACTCAGGGTCATAAGTTCTAAGATAATTCAGTTACTAGAAGAATACATGTATTGCACCCAAGTGTACCTACGCCCAAACCAAAAACCCAGGGAAATTTGCCAGTTATATGTAACGGAAAGAAGTATAACTTGCACCACTGTGATGCTTTGCTTATGACCTTACATCTTACAACACTAATGAGATCCGAAATCTATGGTGGTGCAACTTCTACTTATGCCAGTTACGTATAACTGGCAAATGTCCACGTTTTTTTAATGGAAGTGCTTTTTCATTTAGTTTCTAGTTTTTTTTTAATGTAAGTTAAAATCATACTACCTTCTTCGTGTATAACTCGTGAATATTTCTGATACATTTGGGTTATGAGGTATGTCTACAAAGAAAGAATTAAGCAGCCATACTTACGAAGTTCATGATTTTTACATCACACATAAAGGAATTCGGAGACACACACAAGTTCAGGAACACTTTATAAATATTGCAGGCAACAATTTCGCTATATTTTACAGCTTGTTTTATGACCTTATATCTTCCATGCATACGTTCTCTCTAATTTTATGGGAGGTGCCATGATCTCATTGTTCAGACACGAGTTTTGGAGAACAAAATACCTATAATTACATGTGAAAAGTTTTTTTCTGTCCCTGCCATAGGCAAATTGTGAATCCTTGAAGCATGGACTCCAATCTGCGCTATCAGTGCTATAACACATTCTAAAATAAAGATGCACATTTTCTTACGAAGTCACTTTAAGGGATCTCTTGCTATTTATCGCCTCAATAAGTCATTCCTAAAGATTAAAAGTCACCACAAGTCATTACAAGACAGTTTCAAATATTTGAAGCGGCTATAAATTATCTCACATGGTGGGCCTCTTGTATTGATCCAACCATCATGCGTCTCATTCAAGGTAAGCTTTAAGGTCAATGAATATATTAATGAATGTTACAGTTGCTACTGCGATGCCTTCTTGCTTTTATGTGCATCCTTCCAGTTCCTCCCCACATCCTCTTCCAAATGAAAGTTACACGAATTAGCAAGTTTCATCTCAACAGTGGACAGAGGGGATCAATCTCTGCACACTGTGCTGCATGCAAATGTCCTCCCGTCATGCCTAGAGGAGTGCACTGAAATGCTGTCAGACAGACAGTGTGTTCTTTGTCTTCCAAATGATACTGTTTTCTACGTGGTGAGCTATGCAAAGCAAATTCTCACATAATAGTCTTAGATAATATTGCCTTGAGTCATATTTGCAACAGCAAAGATTTCTAAAAGTTAATGCAGCCGTTCTCAGCCGACGTTACATTTTTCCTGACACCCACGCAAGCTTTATGGCAACAGCTTTTTTTCTGCTGATACTTTTCTTGCTTGCTGAAGATTATTGAATTAAAGGATACATAAAGGAGCAGTTTAGACCTCAGTCGTGAATATTTTGTGGAGAGTTTACATTTTATAAATTGAAAGCATACACATGATTTGTGGAGTTACCAAAATTAGAGTGGGTATATCAAAGCAAAACCACTTTATTTGCACATGCAACCAAACATTGCATATATTCTAACATATCTGTAGTATCTTCACATGCTTTGACACATGACCCACTCTATCTACACTACACTGTAAGCCATGCTCATTTCTCAACTATGTTACACCACATCTCTCACTACCTTGCCGCAATTATATTGTCTCCTCCTTCTGTGTCCTTAGCACACCAAAATCTGAGGCACATATGGTTAATTTCAATACCAGCTATTGAACATCATCACTCTATCAAGTCAGCACCATATCTCAACCTGTATTTACGCACAAAGAACATATCATCAAACCACCTATGTCATCTTATCTACATATGACTCCATATAAACCACCGATTTCTAACAGCATGCTTCAAGCGGTCTTGCTGTCTTCGTCTGCTTTTGAAATGTTAATTCGATCTGCCACAAAAATCATTTTCACTAATCACTGAGGGGCAGATTTACAAGTTCTGGCGCATCCCTGCAAATCAGCAGGGATGCGCCAGAATAGATGCGACACGCAATTCTCTCCTTGCGCCACCACGGATGCGCCGCATTTACAATGCGGCACACTGTGGCGCAAGGATAGGCCGATGCGTGTCGCATCCTGTGGCGTAAGGGCGGCGCATTGCTGGAGTCGCGTCGCAAGCGCGACGCGGCTCCAGCAATGCACAGGGGCCACCCATACCTAACGTGGTGCATCACTCCTTTTGCCTGCTTCAAGCAGGCGTAAGGGTTTGACGCAGCAGCGTCGTAAAAGTGACTCAGTGAAATCTTGTAGATTTCACTGCGTCACTTTTACGAGGCTTTCCTGCGACGGAACGCCCACCCTGCGACGGAACGCCCACATGAAACCTGACGCAGGTTTCATGTGGCGCAGGGCTTTACAACGTGACGCATCTCCCTAGATGCGTCACGTTGTAAATAAGGCGCAACGTGGCGCATGGTTTACGCCGCCGCTGCGTCACAGAAGTGACGCAACTGCGGCGCAAATGTGTCGCAAGGGGGATTGTAAATCTGCCCCTGAGACTCCCCAGCCACTATTGCACTTTACTGTCATCAATGAGTACTATATTAACCCAAAACACCCAACTACTCCTGTTGCCCTCCACACTGAGCTATCCACCTTCTCACACCATCTCAGAAAAACTGAAATGAGGTAGTGGATATTTTCTTCAGCAAATCAACCTCTAACTGTTTTCTGTGTGTGGCAATGAAGAGTCTCTGTGTAATGCAGTCAAGAATAAAAAGAACAAAGACAAGACATGCAACAACTCTCTATGCAAGTAAGCACAGTGCACAAACTACAAAACGTCAGTGGTGGTTGCCACTCCAGACATGTGTTGGATAATATACACTAAAGGTACATTTTGACTCTATTTCTACTGCGTTTATTAGTCATTTATGTCTAGTTTTAGTAGCTGTTGACATCAATTGTGTGTGTGCGTGCGTGCGCACGCATGTGTGTGTGTATGCGTTTCTCTGTGTTTCAGGTAGAGTGTTCTCAGCACAACCCTCTTCTAAAATTCAGAAACTAAAATGAGCATGATTGCACCACCACAGACATCTGTGTGCAATCTACAAAGGGAATTACTGTGTATGTTTTGTCCCAGATAAAATTAAAATATGTCAGAATTATTTCACATTTAAGCCCCGCGGCCATATCCAACCTCACTGCCGCATCATTTCTCCACAAAACAAAGCAGTGTTTTGTAGTGCTAACTACTGTAGCTTCTGTGAAGCATGCGATTAAGGGCACTATATGGCTTTTAGCGAGAAGAGGGTAATTCCTAAAGTGCTCAGGAAGCCAGCTATGACATTTAAGCAAGTTTAAACCAAAGATTTCTCGGAAGCAGTACATCACTACAATAAGTTTTGCTGTTGTGTTGCCAAAAAAGCAGAATGGCTACCTTTTAAATTGGTAATGTTAGAAAGTATGTATACAGCATTTCTGTGAGAAGGAGTGAACACGTAAGAAAGCAGAGACATGGCAGAACATTTAGAACATCAGGGCTACCTAGTGCTCTGTCTGGACAGGTATCTTCATTTTATACACTGTAATGTCCCTCAACAAATAAAATATCAGTCACCAGCTGCAGTGTTGAAAACCTGCAAATCTCAGGCACAGTAAAAATGACACCTGAGCATATGTTTTTGAGGCTTTGCATCGCCCTTGCCTTGTGCCACACATGGTGGCACAAGGGTGATTCAAAAATCAAAATAAGGTTTATTAAGCCACGCAAGGCCACCTTGCATGGCCCTGAGTGGCTTGATAAATCTAGAGTAACACAAGACAGCACAAATAGCTGGCCTAGCTTACTCTGAGGTAGAGAGATGAGCCATGGGTGGAGCGTTGGTGTTCCTATGCATCCACCAAAGAATTCTGACACATTCCCAGATTTGCCAAAATTGGTAGACCTGGGAATGCATCAGAATTGTACGCCTCCCCATCAGAAGCACAACAAGTAGAAATATCTTTATTTCTCCTCGTTGTTTACTCTTTCTAAATGTGCAGTACACTTATAAAGAGGAAAATCCCACTGGGGACTGTTTTTGTGCAGGAAGGTGTCCCTTCCTGCACAAAAACAATCCTGCCTGCAACGAAGACACCTTTGCAACATGACGCAAGGTTGCCTGCATTAGGGCGAGGCAGTCAAAAGTGCGCCAGTGCCTGGAAAGGACAGAAATGCTGCTTATAATTGTAAATACAGTGCATTCCTGCCCTGTCCCTTTCCTTTCACGCAGCGCAGCAAAATGGCATTGCGTTTGGTTGAATTTTTGATAAATATGGCTCCTAGTGTATGTATGAGTCACACAGAGTAGGCCTTTTTCACAAAGGTAAACTTACACATGTTTAAGATTATGTGTTTTTTTAAATTTATAAACTACAAGTTAACCCCTTGCATGCTCACGACGGCCCCCAGCCATCACGCGTTACAGTGGGCGTGTGCGCACGACGGCTGGGGGCCGTCGAAAACCCGCCCACGCGTTAATTCTCCCGCACAGCGGGAGAATTTACCGCGCACTGAAGGGGTTAATAGTAAGTTTACGTCTGTGGAGACTCTGCAGTCAGAGCGGAGAACTCCATGCATAAAAAGATGCGAATCTGTGGACATCGCTACTTTGAAATCTCAAAACAGTATGCATATAACCACCAACCAACAAATAACGATTCCTACAGATTCGCAGTCGCAGTTAGGAAATTGCTAACTTTGGGTAAAAATACCAATTTTCCTTAAAATGCTATGAGAAAAAGTTCCGGAAGATAAGCGTGTGGGGCACAAAATTACTCCCATCCAGTGTTTCAAAATTTGTTCCAATAAAAATGGGGCCCAACTGTTATATTCCATATAGGTACCATAATATAGGCCCAGGTAACTTAATAACCCTTCACCTATATTCTTACCTACATTGCACTTATAACGGTTTACAGGGACTGACCTTTTACCTAGATACGACACTGCATTCAGAACGCGGGTTTTCTCTAGTTCGAAATCTCATACATTATGCATGAGGATTCTCGGAAGCACAGCAGGATTACCATCGCCTGTATAATATGTATGTATAAAGTTCATGCCTGACGTCGTCCTTAGTCCGACACAGTAATACAGCGAGGTAGGACCCCTGGGGAGACCTATGGGTATATATACAACACATCTTGCTAAGATAGACAGAGGAGAGCAGGACTTCCCGGCAGACACACGGACCAGAGACGCTGAGGTTCCTGCATGCAGACACTCCAGCTCACAGTGGTCTAACATCACTCGCGGGGTGTCCAACTCAAGACCAAGACAGGGTCCCACAGTCTCTCACTTCAGGTAATGGGGTTGACTTTATCCTAGAGGGATTCTTGGCTTAACACCTACACACATGCTAGGTACACCTAGGTATATCTAGTTAGGGGGGCACCGTAGGACTACGCATCTTTTTAATATCGTGTATTTTAGGTACTTGTATGTATTCATGAGTACTGCAAGATGGTAGAGCTTTACCATCCGTTTACCTTCATAGTGCTTTTAAGCCTATATATCTGCTACTGTCTAATGGTTGTTGCAGCTCATCTATTTTACACCAGAATAACAACTGTTCAATAAATACTTATTGAAAATGCCCAGCCTGTTTATTCTGTGTATCTCTCTAAGACAGACTAAGTAAGCACGAGTGACTGAGCGAAAAGTAGTATATTGTTTCCACGATCTTGAGGTATCAGGGTTGTCATGTTCGATGGTTGACAAGAACTATTCTCTCCTTGGTACGAGGAGATTCTAGTGGCACTGTGAGCTAGCTGGTACAAAAGGCCAACATACCCGGTGGGGGTGTTCAGAATCAGTTTGGCACCTATCCTACAGTGTATGCTGTCCGAACGCGCAGATCCTGTATAGGTTTTATAGGAACTACACGACACAACTTGTGTGGCTGGGCTTAATGCCTCTGGCACACAATGCTTTAAAATATGATGTGGGGACATCAAAAAAATCTTAGAGAAAAATGAACCAGTTTGGCAATGTGGGTCACTGGGTGTTTCAGGCCCGGGCTCTCCCACACCTCTGGAAAACCTACAAAACCAAAGATATTTCTAAAAACTAGACACCACCCTACGGTGTTCATGATGTTGTAACTTGTGTGGATCCCATAATGTTTTTTGCCTAGAAGGCTTTCAAACATGCATTTTGCTCACATTACTGTGAGGCAAAGTTATGGAATCTGTAGGGATGCCTACACTTTTCCTGATAAAAATTGCACTCCACTTGTGTGGGTAGGCCTAGCGACTGTGATAGGAAAGGCCCAAAACCCAACACAGACTGATCAAATTTTCCCACTGAAAATAAACACTGTTTTTTTGCAATGCAGGTGACCGGGGATTTTGGGCACAGGCTCACCCACCATCCACGGAAACCTACCAAACCCACTCATTTCTGAAAAGTGGATACCCAGGAGTGTTCATGATGTTGTGACATGTCTGGATCCCACAATATTTTTTACCTAAAAGGCCTTGCAAACCTCAAACCATGTTGAAAAACATGCATTTTGCTCAAATTTCTGTGAGGCAAAATTCTGGAATCTGTACAGATGCCAAATTTCGTATCACCCACCATTCCCACACTTTCCCTGACAAAAATGGCAGTCCACTTTTGTGGGTAGGCCTAGCCACCACAACAGGAATGGCCCACAATGCAAAATGGACAGATCAAATGTTTCCACTCAAAACAAACTTTTTTTATGCAATTTAGGTAGCTGTGAATTTTGGGCCTGAGCTGTGCCGTCACCTAGGGAAACCAAAAAAATCCAGACAATTCTGAAAGCTAGATACCCAGGGAAGTTCAGGATGGTGTGACTTGCATGGATCTCACAATGTTTTCTTACACAGAAACCCTTGCAAACCTAAACCTTTGGTTAAACACAACCATTTTCCTCACAGTTCTATGAGGGAATGATCCAGAATCTGCAGGGATTCACTAATTCCCTGTCGCCCAGCATTTCCACACATCTCCTAATAACAATGGTTACTTACGAGGGTGAGCCAGCGATAGTAAAGCCCCCAAAACACTAACAGGAACAGATAAAAGTTTTCCACCTAAAACTGATGGTTTTTTTTTTTGCATGTGGGGTAGCTGTTGATTTTGCGCCTGCAATTGGCTGCCACCTAGGGAAACCTATCAAAGCCAGACATTTCTAAATACTAGGGGCCAGATTTTTCATAGTGATGCATTGCCCTTGCGTCAAGCAATGTAACTCAAGTGCAACACAACACTAAAGTCAGATTTACCAAGCCCCGTAAGGCCACCTTGGGTGGCCTTGCAGTACTTGCCAAATCTGGAGGAACGCGAGGCAGCGCAAGTTGATACCTTGAGTTACTCTGCCCCCAGGGAGGCATTCAATGGGTGGTGTTTCCACCCATCTGTCCATAGATTTTAGCGCTTTCCCAGATTTACCATTAGTGGTAGACCTGGGAATGAGCCAAAAAGCAATGCCTTCCCAGGGGAGGTTTAAGAAGGAGAAATATCTCTATTTCTCCTCAATTTTCCCTCTTTCTGCAGAACACATAGAAAGAGGAAAAAGCCTAAACTAATTTCTATAGAAGTATAAGGTTGTAACCTTTAGGGACTTTTCTTTTCTTGTATCTAAGACCAGTGGAGACTGGCCATTAAAGGAAGACTTTAATTGCTTGCGTTTGGAGAGTGGTCTTTGGTCACTGGCCCTTGGTTACGATTCTCAGGTTCTATCCCTAGGTCACAGGTAATTAGAAGCTAGGCTTTCTGAGACACCTCTATGGAGCAGGACATTTGACGAAACACCCAGGGTCATCATTCTTATTATACTTCCTTTTGCAGAACAGGCCTTTTTCACTGATCTTTGGGGATTGGTGTTTGCCAGATGCATCTAAGAACTGGTCATTTGTAATTGGCCCTGTGAGGAAATGCTTTTGTGCATGCTGAGCTTTAGGTTACAGTACTACCTAACCTTTGACGGCTCTCCTTGTGACACTAGTGGTTGTACAGTGGCCTTTTGGTGATAGGTCTCTAAAGACTCGCTTTTGGTGGCAGAATTTTGAAATCTCCAATAAGTCCTCTGTTGTAGCATTGATCTATTCTGGGTGGTCTTAAATCACAGCCTTTTTGAAACATCCTTTAAATGGCCAGGCTTTCTGAGGTAGACTTAGCAGATTGCAACAAAAAACAGCAATAGAATGAATGTTTCAATTAATCTCAACTACTGGAGTTCCCTCCTGACTTTGCAGACTAGCAATCGATAACACACATTTTGGGAGTGACTTCTGGGGAAAGGATTTGTGTCACAAACAACTATGAAAATACTCAAATAACTTGTGTTTTAGATATGTCTACATTGTTATGTTATGTTAAGATATGTTAAATAAACTTAATGTACCGCTCAACTCACGCCGATGGGTATGTCTGTGCTGCACACAATCACAGGCAGAAGGTGGAATCAACTACAATAGAAATGATTTGAGCATTTTCCTGAATTTGTTGTATTCAGTGCAAAGACGGAAATGAGGAGGTAATCTGTTCCAGTAAACCGGAGCCAAGTAAGAAAAGGTTCGACCGCCGTATCTAGTCAGTCGAATACGGTAAACACTCAACAATGCCTTGTATATGAACCTTAAATTTCTGATTGGATAATAGCTTTTTAGTTTCTGCTGAAGGTATCTGGGACCTTTACCTCTTAAGGAATTATAAATGATGCCACAGATTTTAAAAGTGCTCCTCTGCCTGACTGGTAGCCAGTGTAGAGATTTCAGCAGTGGGGATGAGCCAACGCCCGAAGGGAAGGTTAAAAACAAGTCTGGCCGCTGTGTTTTGCACTACTTGTAGTTTGGCCGTAAGGGTCTCATTGAATACAGCTAGTAGAGTATTACCATAGTCCAGTCCCTTGATTATTAGAGCTTGGACTAGGGTTCTTCTGGCTGAGATGGGGAGGTAAGGAAAGGCTCTTCGTAGAAGATGCATGGTACAAAAACAAATACCTGTGGTAATTCAGATCTGCTCTTTCATAGACAGTGCTTGGTCTATTTTTACACCAAGATTTTTCACTGCTTGTTTGGTGGCCAGAACTGCACCTAGTTCAGGGGGTCACCACTCATCAGACCAGAATGAATTAGCCTTACCCAACAGCATGATCTCAGTTTAACTGACATTCAACAGTAAACAGTTATTTATCATCCATTTTTAAATAGCAAACATTCCCTTGGCAAACCGATATTTTGTTTTAGCTAGATCTTTGTCGAAGGAGAAGATCAGCTGTGTGTCATCTGTGTATGGTATAATTTCAAAACCCTATGACTTTGCGAACTTAGATAGGGGGCCACATATATGTTGAGCAATGTGGGGCTAAAAAAAGAACCCTGTGTACACCCTTGTCAATCCTCATAGTGCAGGATTTAAATTGGCCGATAGCAATGGTTTGAGTTCGAGAGCAATAGTGTCAAAAGCTGCAGACAAATCCAGCAGCACTAACATAGATGGAACACCAGCATCGAGCGAGAGCCTTAGTCAACCAGTGACTGATTGTGAAGGTTACAGAATTTGATTCACCTCAATATAGGCTGTCAATTGTTTAGTAATTAAACTTTCTAAAAGTTTTCCTAAAAGGGGCAGTAATGAGATTGGACGGTAATTAGATAGAATATTGGGAGCAATATTGTTTTTTTAAAAATAGGTAATATTAGTGCAGATTTCCACTCTAAAAGAATAGTGCCCGATTCCACTGTTAAACTGAACAGTGTCTGAGATGCAGGATCAAGCTGGTTGGAAAATAGGGGTGTGTAACATCAGTGCCTTCTTCTACTGGGGTAATAAAGTTTTGATATATCTGTTGTATTTTATCCTCGAAGAATTCAGCAGTGGAATCACATATTTCTTGTGACACAAGAGTAGATTGAGTGCAGGCTTGAGGATTGATAAAATCATTTAAGATTTTAAATCGTTCTTTTGATGAATTGTCTGCCTGTTCGATTTCTTTCATATGGTAGCTTTTCCACACCTGCTTGATATTATGCTGCTTTCTAGAGGACACTTTATAGATTTCTTCGTCCCCTAAATGTTTCGTTCTTTTCCATATTCTCTCAAATTTTTCACAGACAGATTTTCCTTGTTTTAACTCAATGGTATACCAAGGAGCAGGTGGTCATTGTTTGATGTTAGCGCAGTTTTATAAAAAGTCACTATTAAGGCCTTTTTGTAATCAGTTAAAGCTAGATTAACGTCTAAGATGTTTGCTCCTGAGACTGGTTTAAAGATCTCCGGAAAGGAATCTGGTGAAACTAAATGCCAAGATCTTCTTGCTGTCTTATTGTCTAATTTAGTTTTCACAGTGTCATTTAGTTGTGGGAACTGAAAAGGGATCACACTGTGGTTTGTCCATGTAAGAGGTAAGGGCACATCACAAGTGATATATTTCCAGTTCGTAAACATTAACACCAGCGTATGGCCCGCTGAATGCATAGGCCCATACATTTTTTGATGAAGACCCACGATTCTAGATCTGTGATGAGTTGAGCAAACTCTGGGTTGGATAGTTCTTCATCATGGTAGTTAAAGTCACCCACAAGAAGATAATATTGGGTAGACAGGACATGGGTCGCTATAGCTTCTACTAAGCATTGGCCGAAGTTTGTTGTGGGGCCTGGTGGTTGGTATATAAATTCACCTTTCCACCATTCCATTGGAGAAAGTTCACATTTAAAAATGCCTAATTTCATACACTCAGAAACTGAAGTGTCTACCGTAGACACTTTAATCGTATGATGATTCCTCCACCCATTTTAACATCTCTATCTAATCTCAATATCTGATAGTTTTTGGGAATTGCCAGTAAGGTTTGTGGCATTTAGCCATGTTTCTGTAAGGAAAGAGATATCTGGGGGCAGAGATGTATTGAGATCCCAGACTTCTGTGAAGTGTTCAGATAGAGATCTAACATTGCAGAGGATGCTATTTCTAAGTTGCCCAATCTTAAGGTTAGAAGGGTAGACTTCCTGTTGTGGCAATGAAGAATATATGGCTGCCGGTGGCCTAGATGTAGCAGTGTTTATATAATCAAACTAATTAGTAGCAGGAATGTTGCTTAAAGGGTCGTAACTACACTCAAAGTGCCATTGGGTACAAGCCAAAGGATCCTCAATAGCGTTTCTGATAGAGTTGCAGTCGTGTTAGGATTGCCTAGCTGAGGCAGGGCTGTTGAAGAGTAAGATATTCTAGTAATGTCACAGACCTTCTCCCCCAAAAGACGTTCGGGCAGGGATGGGCGCAGACGGGCTTGCCAGCGGCATGCCAGCGGCACACCGGTTGATTGCGTCCACGCCGACATTGGCTATTTATGGGTACTGAGTTAACAACTAGAATGCTAACCCCTAATATGATGGCGATTCAACCAGTAAGTGTGGCAGGGCAAAAAAAAAGCTTTCTCTGCAACAAACAGTCTGAGTGACTGAAGTGGAACGGAAAGCCAGGTGACACAATTAAAAGTGATCAGTGAGATAAACTGTTTTCAAAATGCTCAAACAATCACAACAAGTCTGGGGAATCACAGTGCTTGCCTCAGGCTGAAGCCACGCCTCTGCGCCAGCATTGGCTCTTTATGGGTCCTGAGTTAACAACTAGACCGCTAAGCTCTAATATGACAGTGATTCAACCAGGAAGTGTGGCAGGGCAAAGAAAAGCTTTCTCAGCAACCAACAGTCTGAGTGACTGCGTTGGAACAGAAAGCCAGGTGACACAATTAAAAGTGATCAGTGAGATAACCTGTTTTAAAAATGCTCAAACAATCACACCAAGTGCGGGGAATCACAATGCTTGCCTGAGGCTGTAGTCGCAAAAGAACGCCTGCATCAGCTATTTATGGGTACTGAGTTAACAACTAGACCCCTAACGCCTAATATGGCAGCGATTCAACCAGGAAGTGTGGCAGGACAAAGAAAAGCTTTCTCTGCAACATTGTGGACAATACTTGGTGGAAATCAAAATCACTTACACATAAAAGTGCCGTTGCTCCATAAATCTTGATGATCACTTGGCCAAAGTCTACATGGTGGGTTGCACAGGCAAAGTGCAAAGTGGTACGCGATCGATCTGCATCTGAATTAGATTGTTTGTTGCTTCTGGGCATGCTAAAGTAGAATTTGAGGCAACTTACGAATAGGACAATAATCATGCAAAGTTTGCCAACAGTGAAAATGGATCACTGACACAATATCGACAACAATAATATTGTGTCAAAAGAATCATATACAAAAATATCAACTCTCTATACTTATGACGGTAAGCACAAAAAGATTGAAAAAAATATTGTTCCACATTAGTATAATACAAAAATACGAAAAATTATTTATAAATATATATATATATATATATATATATATATATATATATATATATATATATATATATATATATATATATATATGCATAAACAGAAGCAGAGAACTCTGGGTAGTTCTCAAGTTTAGGTGGAAAGCAGCTCCAGTAAGAGCAATCTCAACACCAGCGACACTCTAAATTTGCTCACCTCAAATGTCTGCTTTTCTATCAAAGTTTTTAAGCATAGGATTAGCGCAGTGCTATCCTCGCCGAGATAGAAAAGGACAAAGTCTTTTGCCATTTTTACAGCAAAGTCTTTAAGCATAGGATTAGCTCTAATGAGAGCGAAACATGTGTCAGGGGTTGCTTTTATTCATTTCAGGTTGGCTTGGATGGTATTTTACCAATCCAAAGCTGTAAAACTGTGCCTGGAGTGGTAAAAGGCTTTGGCCATTTTACAGCTCGGCAGGGATAGCACTGTGCTAATCCTATGCTTAAAGACTTTGCTGTAAAAATGGCAAAAGACTTTGTCCCTTTCTATCTCGGCGAGGATAGCACTGCGCTAATCCTATGCTTAAAAACTTTGATAGAAAAGCAGACATTTGAGGTGAGCAAATTTAGAGTGTCGCTGGTGTTGAGATTGCTCTTACTGGAGCTGCTTTCCACCTAAACTTGAGAACTACCCAGAGTTCTCTGCTTCTGTTTTTGCATAATTTATTCGTCACTCTATGCCTGAAAGGTTTTTGTTTTGAATTATACTGGGTGCTCCCTTGTCTCTGGACAAAGCTATACCTCTCTGAAGAGCTCTAACGAGAGCGAAACACGTGTCAGGGGTTGCTTTTATTCATTTCAGGTTGGCTTGGATGGTATTTTACCAATCCAAAGCTGTAATACTGTGCCTGGAGTGGTAAAAGGCTTTGGCCATTTTACAGCTCGGCAGGGATAGCACTGTGCTAATCCTATGCTTAAAGACTTTGCTGTAAAAATGGCAAAAGACTTTGTCCCTTTCTATCTCGGCGAGGATAGCACTGCGCTAATTAACCCTGGGCAAAGCACTACGCTACGCTCGCGTAGTTTGCGAAGTTTGCGCTACTTCGCACTACGCGAATTGCACGTAGCACAGTGCAAACACGCGTAGCGTAGTGGCCATTTTTTGCTTGCTCGCGGTCCTCAACGTCAAGTTGGCGACCGCGAGCAAGCCAAATTACATCCCGGCAAGACTTTTTCCTCGTTCGCGATCAGCAACATCAAGTTGCCGATCGCGAGCGTGGAAAATAAACCTCCCGGCGAGATTCTCAACGCGGGGAGGTCAGGTTTCTCATTGCGAGTGGTCGCGTATGCTCGCGACCGCTCGCGATGAGAAACTACCAGTCCGCGTTGAGAAAGCTGCCGCTCGAGTAAAAATGTACTCGAGCGGTAGTAAAAGACAGCTCGCACTGTGCAAGATGCCGTTTTCAATGATTGCACAGTGCGGACAAGCATCCGGCACTGTGCAATCATCGCGAACAGCGCACTAAGCAGTTCGCGTAGTGCTACGCGTAGCTCACGTAGTGCGAAGTGCACTTCGCGTAGCTTCGCGTAGCGCTACTTCGCAAACTACGCCCAGGGTTAGCGCTAATCCTATGCTTAAAAACTTTGATAGAAAAGCAGACATTTGAGGTGAGCAAATTTAGAGTGTCGCTGGTGTTGAGATTGCTCTTACTGGAGCTGCTTTCCACCTAAACTTGAGAACTACCCAGAGTTCTCTGCTTCTGTTTTTGCATAATTTATTTGTCACTCTATGCCTGAAAGGGTTTTGTTTTGACTTATAGTGGGTGCTCCCTTGTGTCTGGACAAAGCTATACCTCTCTGAAGAGCTCTAACGAGAGCGAAATACGTGTCAGGGGTTGCTTTTATTCATTTCAGGTTGGCTTGGATGGTATTTTACCAATCCAAAGCTGTAATACTGTGCCTGGAGTGGTAAAAGGCTTTGGCCATTTTACAGCTCGGCAGGGATAGCACTGTGCTAATCCTATGCTTAAAGACTTTGCTGTAAAAATGGCAAAAGACTTTGTCCCTTTCTATCTCGGCGAGGATAGCACTGCGCTAATCCTATGCTTAAAAACTTTGATAGAAAAGCAGACATTTGAGGTGAGCAAATTTAGAGTGTCGCTGGTGTTGAGATTGCTCTTACTGGAGCTGCTTTCCACCTAAACTTGAGAACTACCCAGAGTTCTCTACTTCTGTTTTTGCATAATTTATTCGTCACTCTATGCCTGAAAGGGTTTTGTTTTGACTTATACTGGGAGCTCCCTTGTGTCTGGACAAAGCTATACCTCTCTGAAGAGCTCTAACGAGAGCGAAACACGTGTCAGGGGTTGCTTTTATTCATTTCAGGTTGGCTTGGAGGGTATTTTACCAATCCAAAGCTGTAATACTGTGCCTGGAGTGGTAAAAGGCTTTGGCCATTTTACAGCTCGGCAGGGATAGCACTGTGCTAATCCTATGCTTAAAGACTTTGCTGTAAAAATGGCAAAAGACTTTGTCCCTTTCTATCTCGGCGAGGATAGCACTGCGCTAATTAACCCTGGGCAAGGCACTACGCTCGCGTAGTTTGCGAAGTTTGCGCTACTTCGCGAATTGCACGTAGCACAGTGCAAACACGCGTAGCGTAGTGCAGCGGTCATTTTTTGCTTGCTCGCGGTCCTCAACGTCAAGGTGGCGACCACGAGCAAGCAAAATGACATCCCGGCAAGACTTTTTCCTCGTTCGCGAGCAGCAACATCAAGTTGCCGATCGCGAGCGTGGAAAATAAACCTCCCGGCGAGATTCTCAACGCAAGGAGGTCAGGTTTCTCATTGCGAGTGGTCGCGTATGCTCGCGACCGCTCGGTATGAGAAACTACCAGTCCGCGTTGAGAAAGCTGCCGCTCGAGTAAAAATCTACTCGAGCGGCAGTAAAAGACAGCTCGCACTGTGCAAGATGCCGTTTTCAATGATTGCACAGTGCGGACAAGCATCCGGCACTGTGCAATCATCGCGAACAGCGCACTACGCAGTTCGCGTAGTGCTACGCATAGCTCGCGTAGTGCGAAGTGCACTTCTAGTAGCTTCGCGTAGCGCTACTTCACGAACTACACCCAGGGTTAGCGCTAATCCTATGCTTAAAAACTTTGATAGAAAAGCAGACATTTGAGTCGAGCAAATTTAGAGTGTCGCTGGTGTTGAGATTGCTCTTACTGGAGCTGCTTTCCACCTAAACTTGAGAACTGCTTCTGTTTTTGCATAATTTATTTGTCACTCTATGCCTGAAAGTGTTTTGTTTTGACTTATACTGGGTGCTCCCTTGTGTCTGGACAAAGCTATACCTCTCTGAAGAGCCCTAACGAGAGCGAAACACGTGTCAGGGGTTGCTTTTATTCATTTCAGGTTGGCTTGGATGGTATTTTACCAATCCAAAGCTGTAATACTGTGCCTGGAGTGGTAAAAGGCTTTGGCCATTTTACAGCTCGGCAGGGATAGCACTGTGCTAATCCTATGCTTAAAGACTTTGCTGTAAAAATGGCAAAAGACTTTGTCCCTTGCTATCTCGGCGAGGATAGCACTACGCTAATCCTATGCTTAAAAACTTTGATAGAAAAGCAGACATTTGAGGTGAGCAAATTTAGAGTGTCGCTGGTGTTGAGATTGCTCTTACTGGAGCTGCTTTCCACCTAAACTTGAGAACTACCCAGAGTTCTCTGCTTCTGTTTTTGCATAATTTATTCGTCACTCTATGCCTGAAAGGGTTTTGTTTTGCTATATATATATATATATATATATATATATATATATATATATATATTAGTAAATCCTAAATATTGTAATATATAGCGTTAATATAATGCAAATTTGATGCATTTAAATACTATTTATTATCTTATATAATTATATACTTATATACACACACATAAATGTGTATGTATATTTGTATATACATATATATAATGTAACACTAATATTAAAAAGATATATATTTTAAATTGGATTAAGTTTTTTAGTATTTTAAAAAATGTAGTACCACAAAAAGCTTATACCAAATATAAATACTTTATAAATATTAAAACTTTTAAATAAAAAAGGCATTTACAAAAATATATATATAAATATATACACATATAATCAAAGAATATACACATTTGAAATTAAACAAACAATAACAATAGATATGTTTACACAATAATAGAAGAAGTATCGGAGTCCGGGAATAATATATATACTATTCCCACTCCAGTTTATGCAACAGTAGGGAAAGTGTAGGCTTTCAGAGGGGTTAAATTTACTATTCCCACATTAAACAGGTCAACATTAGGGAAAGTATTGGACTTAGGTGGGGTAAAATGTACTATTCCATCTCCAGTCTGTGCAACAGTTGGGAAAGCAATGAATTTCATTGGGTTAGATTTACTATACCCTCTCAAGTCAGTGCAAAAGTAATGAAAGCATTGAACTACGGAGGGCTAAGATTTACTATTCCCACTCCAGTCTGTGCAACAGTAGGGAAAGAGTTAGACTTTGGAGGGGTTAAGTTTACTACTCCACTCCAGTCTAGCAACAGAAGGGAAAGAACTTCCCTTCAAACACGATACATATTTGCATAACCCTATTAATTTAGAACAAATATAAAATTCTTAAAATGAACATTATTAACTAACTAAAACAAAATACATGTTTATAAAATAATAAACAATTAAAGAATTTACATGATAATTAAACAATTTAAAAATTAATTATCAATTAGAAAAATGGATGTTTATTTTTTACTTAATTAACTTCCCGCAATATACCCCAACTAACCTAGCAGCCCACACTTAAAATATAACTAACATAAATAAGTATAATGCAATTTACATAATTGATGATCAAATAACAAATTAATTATCAATTAATAATTATTTGTTAATTAATTAATACTTAATTGAAGTTCCACCCTATACCCCTACAAACCTAGCAACCTGACACTAAAATATAACTAAAATAAATCAGTATTACATAATGTACATAATTAATTATCAATTAAATAATTACTAATGAATATATAATTAATTGATAATTCTTTATTACTTAATTTACCACCCTATGTACAACGAAAGACCCAACAGCCCACACCCAAAATATTACTAAAATATAAACTTATTACACAATTTGCATATGAAATAATCAAATAAATAATTAATAATTAATTAATTGTTAATTAATTAGAACTTAGTTAACTTCTCAACCTATACTCCTACAAACCCAGCAGCCCACACCCAAAATATAACTAAACATTTATTTATTACACAACTTACATAATTAATTATCAATTAAATTAATAATAAATTAATAATTATTTGTTAGGTAATTAATACATAATTAACTTCCCACGCCATACCCATACAAACCTAGCAAACTGCTACGACACTATAAATTAATATTGGCAATTAAACAAAAAATTATAAATCACTTAAAATTACAAACTATATTTAAAAATATTATTAACAATTATACAAATAATAATAACTCATACATTTATAAATGTACTAGAACACATTAAGATAATTCAAAAACGATATTTTTTGCTACTATAGTATTGAAAGCGATATTAACAACAATGATATTCTTAACAACAATATTACTTACCTGGAAAAAACGATATTCTTGACACAGATATTTCTGCATCATGATATTTTTTTGTAATAATTCTGTCTCCTGATTTTTACATCTCAATATTTTGTCTCAATATATTGAAAATTCCTAATTACACAATAAGTAATAATGGGATTAAATCTGTTGATGTTTCACATAAACCAACTGTACCATCTGTACGATTTGAAGAATTTAACTTCTGTTTCCATTTTTCTTTTTACTTGAACCATAACTGTAGTAAATTTGCATTTCAGGAAAAAATCAATAAAAGCATGTTTGTGCTGTTTCGAATTTAGGCATTACATTTCACCAAGCTCACCCTCAATGAAACACCTTACCAAAAAAACAGAAAGTGAAACAATTTCTTCAAGAAAGCTACTTTAAAACTGCTGTTCAAACCCTTGTATTCTCACATTTAGATGGTGGTAATGCCTTGCCCCATGGCAACCCCAACTCCACCCTGGTGCTGCTACATGACGTAACACGTCTAATCCTGACCTGAAGAAATATGATCACACCACCCCAATCCTGATGGGAGTCCATTGGCTCTCCTTGCAGGCCTATACCTTCTTTGAAGCCAGCTGCTTCATTTACAAACCCATCACTGCTTGTGTTCTTGCGCGCCTTGCAGAGGGGTTCACCGTCTTTGGTGGTTCTCGACACACCCATAGCCAGAACCCCATCAGACATCAGTTTTAGAATTGTGAAAAGAAAACATCATGGCTGCAGCCCTTTGCATCTATACACCCAGGATTTGGCACATCTTCAATCCATCAGGACCACTCTAACACTGCTCCAATTTAGGAAACAGCTGAAAACTTACCTCTTTAAAGAACAGTACTTCACAATGCATTAGCAATCCACAAACCAGCTACTTCCCCTATCGGTCATTGACTTTATTCTACCATTTGACCCAGTACAGCTTTCTGCTGCCTCTTAACTAAGTTTATGTTATAGAAATACCTTATACCAAAAAACATAAAGGGGAGTGAAGAGGTAGGATCAGTCATGGACTCAACCTCCTCTATGAACTATGAAAAAACAGAAAGAGTCCACTCTGAGTTACAAAATGTAGTGCTAACCTTTCAAAAAGTGACTAAACCCAAGCGAACCGTTAGGTTTCTAGCATGGGAGAAACGATAAGTTTTCTAAAATAACCCTCACCCACCAAAAGGTCCCTTGGTGGCATGCTTCATCATCGGGTTCTTCCCGCCCCGCTGCGGGACGGGGCGTGCTACGACCGACGAATACGTGGGAGCACTTTCAAGTGAAGTGACGTTATGTGTTTGGTGCAAGAGTGGAAGGGTCAGAAGTGAGTGAATTAAAAAATACCTGGCTATGTGGAGAAACTAAACTTTAATGCTCCCTCTAGCTGGTATTAATAAAAGTGGGGAGTAAGGAGGAAAAGTGCTTTTATTGAGCAGTTCCCTCGCTGGTCGACATGTTTCGAAGCCTACCCCTAAGCTTCTCTTCAGGACCTATTATGTTGATCCCTATTACCACTCTGACTGTAGCCTAGTGCCTTTCAACCCATTAGGTGTTCTGAATTAATATGTAAACATTGTGCAATACATTCATTCTTTACCTACTTGGTAATTTTTCTTAACAGAATGAATTCGAGTTTCTTAATTAACAATGTGGAAGGATAGAAAAAGAAATTAATGGTTCTGATGTGCCTCGATATTCGTATAACACTCCTTCACCGCAGTTGTGTGAGGAAAAATTAGTGATATATTTTTTGGCTATATATTTTCTAGTGATATATTTTTCACTTCATGCACAATATCGTATCTGAAATAATACATGTACTTCGTGCTACCCTCTGTTTTAAAAATGACATACAAGACAAAACAATACATGTAACAATTAAATAATCACACTCTCATATAGCATTAATCGTTGTTTAGCAGAGATTAGTGCCTTCTCATAGTGCCCTTGAGTTGGAAAGGTATGCCAACTTCTTAGTATGTAAAACACACAGTGCCACATAAGAAACTTAGGGGCATATTAGCAAGGGCAATTACGCCGCTTTAGCTGCACTTTCTGCCGCTAAAGCGGCGTTATTTCTATTGCCCAATCAACAAGCTGTCGCTAACAGCTGTTAGCGACAGCTTACTGCCAATAGTGCCCGTTTCCTTACTGCTTTGCATGTCAGTGATAAACATCGCTAATGACATGCAAAGTGGGCGTTCCCAACATCAAAGCGACTGAAAGCAGTCGCTAACCCACATTCCCCCTATTACCAAGTCCCACGGAGCGAAACAATAACTCGCGCTAACCGCGAATATCGCCTGAAAGTTACACCTGCTAAAATCCCTACTTAGGCATGTATATAATGGGAGGTGGATTATGGGGTTACGGCCACATGGCCGTATCAGCAAGCATTTCGCCGTATTGCCAGGATGTTCGCTGGTTTTTCAGCGATGTCTGGCCGTTTTTCACGCTATTGCTGGAATATTTATCGCCATAGCGCTATTCGTTGCTAATACAGCGTTAGCGTGGCGAAATATTCCAGCGATAGCCGGCAATAAAACTATTCGCGCTAAGCGCGCTCTGCGATATTTATCGCAGTTTGTTGCTAATATGGCCCGTACTTATTAGCTTGCCTAATCGGACCCCATGAGCTTCGGGAGGGGAGGAGCGCTTATAGTCACACACTGTGGATCAAATGAGAAAGTTCCATTAAAAGCCAGATTTAGTATAGAGCAATGGTTAAAATGCTGCTGGTTTTGTCATTAATCCCACTAGTGAGGTGTCTCAGGGTATCGGCTATGCCGTACTTACTTCGTCAAAGCATCTCGCTCACCCTAGGAAATGCTGCCTGCCCATTGCTCCGTTGAACACTGAATGCTGCCAGAGTGCCGGTATTTGTATCCGGTATAAACTGCCTTCAATGACTCGGCACGCTGAACAGCTGTGGAAAAGCCGTCTGTTCAGTAGAAAGACTAGAGAGGCAAAAACCCAAAATGGCCGCCCCTGGTTGGCACAATTTCCTGGTTGGAAAAACGCTCAACCGTGTGTTCGAGGCTGCTATCAACACAAAATTATAACTATCTCATCCTAAAAACGGTCTTATTATGTCTTGTGTTTTTGAATAATTCTTGTTGAAAAATAGATTTCAAAGAGATGTTTACTGCCTACAGCGGCTGGAACCATGGAGCAGCTGTAGAGATGCAGTCAGCTCAACAGAAACACTAGAGAGATATAAACCCAAAATGGCCGCCCGTATGGCACAATTTCCTGTTTGGAAAAGCTGCTCGACCATGAGTTTGAGGCTGATATCCGATCTATTTGTTTTTATTCAATTTCAACGAAAAATATCTCCTGGTGACTACGTTTATGAAAAATAATTATTCTCGCGGTTAACCACAATAATATACTTATTAATTCCTCGCAAAAGGAAAAATTCGTAAGAGTTGTGGTAGGTCAAATAGGTGGTGATTTGCCATCTGCTCCCTTAAAGTGTGGTTCACTGGTTCTCTCACCTATAACCTAGGGATGGCATATTATGTGATGTGTATACATGGATAATGTATGGTTCACAACTATACTCAGGTGCCTTGATACATTTGTAAATTGCCATAGAGTGCCTTGGTTATTCGTAACACAGTGAGATATATACACAAGATAGTAGGTGCACCGTGTGGTGAAGGTGCTATGTTGAAGGATGGTCATGACCTGTACATATATTGTTGATGTAGGGTGCAGCAGATTAACTAACACCTGATTCTATCAACTGGTCAGTGTGTCATGAATCATATGAACATGGAAAGAGGTGGAATGATATCTTATTTTATCTGTCCCCAAGGGATGTCATCATTCAGTCCCCCAATGTGGGTGCCCTGGCGGAAAACCCATTGCTGTTCCTTCTCGAAAAGAGTGCCTTCAGAGACCATCTGCTCAATAACTGTCCATTGCAGATCTAGTATGGTGTGATTGGTTTCCATATAATGTGTTGACATTTTAGTTGTGGCTTTTCTGAATTTCACATTGCTCCTGTGTTCGCAGATGCGGACTTTCACAGGGCGCTTGGTCATCCAATATAATGGAGACCGCATGGACAAGTGATCATATAGATCACATTTTTGCTATTGCCTGTGGTGAATCTCCGTTGCTCCCAACTTGTGTTGTTGTTAAAGACAATGTTTTTGCTCATTTTTGTTAGGTGGCACACGCTGCACTGTCCACAGGGATGATGTCCTTTCAGTGGGGGAAGGAGCGTAGTTGGCACTGTGTTAGATGTTTGTTGACGTGGTCTTGTATGTACCACTAAGTCCCGTATACTTTTCCCTTTCCTATGTGAATATATAGGTTTGGGGAAATTCAGATGTCCACAGTTGAGTGTCCGCCAGTGCTTGTTTATTATTTTTGTGACCTGATTGGAACAGGTATTGAAGGTTGTTATGCAAATCGATCTGTCCTCCTTGGTTTTCCATGGTGTGGGTTCTAGTAGGGCCTCTCTATTGTTTCTAGCGCGTTTGAAGGCGCCGTCCACCACTTTCAATGGGTAATTCCTTTGGGTTAATTTTCCCCGTAGTTCTTCAGCTTGGTTTTGAAGTCCTTGACGTCAGAGCAATTCCTCCTTAACCTTAGAAATTGACCATAAGGGAGATTTTCTCGTAGGTGCCGGGGGTGGAAACTGTCGTACAGTAGGAGGCAGTTTTTTGCTGTAGCCTTGAAGTGTGTGGTGGTTTTCAATCCACCATTGCTGGGAAAGATGTTGAGGTCAAGGAAAACAAGTTCCTTATTTGAGATAGTGTTGGTGAATTTGAGAAATTGATTCTGATTATTCAGCCAAGTCACAAAGTTGTTTGCTGTTTCTTCATTGCCTTGCCAGATGACAAATATGTCGTCTATATGGCGTTTCCAGACTTTGATATATTGTCGGAAATGGTTGTTAGGATGAAGTATGGTGTGTGATTCCCACCAAAGTAGCCTTTCAAACCTGTCTCAGGTCTCTGCCATTGCAGGGCCTGTGCGCGCAGTGTTACTTCCGCTGTGATCCCCCTTTTATTGCATGTCAGTCACCCCTAAGGTAGGCCCTAGCTAGCCCTATGGGCAGGGTGCATTGTAGGTAAAAGGTAGGACATGTACCTTAAGTGCGTGATATGTCCTGGTAGTGACAAACAGCCATTTTGGTTTCTCACTGCTGTGAGGCTGCCCTCTCATAGGAATGCATTGGGAATTCCCTGATAAGTGTTTCAGTGGTAATTCCTGATATGAGAGGAGCAGCGTGGTCAAGTTTGGTATGTTTGGAATAGTAATAATAAATGCTGCGCAATGGTGTGCGCAGATTTATTATCACTATTTTAGAAATGCCACTTTTAGAAGATGGCATTTCTGTGTGCTATGTGTCTGCCTGCCTGATGTGTATTGCATGTCTGGCTCTGGAGTGACAGGGGCTGGTGAGGTATGTGTGGCTCCAGGGAGGGCAGGGTGAGTCAGCGCTAGGCTGAATAGGGGATATGCATTTGGAGTAGTGGGAGGAGTAGTCCCCTGACCCTGAATAGGTCTGTGCCTGCCTGGGTGAGCGCTGGCTCCGCCCCCCCTGTGGTGGTCTGATGACCTAGCCCCCACCTGACAAAGGGGAAGAGGAGCCCTGTAAACAGAGTGCTCCAATACCCCGCAGAACCAGTTGGGACTGGTTCCCCCAGCCCTGTGCCAGGGCAGAACAAAGAAAAATGGTGTATATATACTGGGGCTGTGACCCCATGGTGTTGTGCTTCCTTGTGCTACTTGGGGACTTGCTGCTACTGGGCCCCAGGAGGAACCGCCACGAGGGACTGTCTACCTGCTGGAGAGCCCGGTGTGCTGGCCTGCCTGGGCCCAGCCTTGCCCCTATGAAGCTTTTGGGTTCCAGCACTTCGTGAATCGCTACATCTCTACTGTTGGAGCCCCAGGGAGGGGGACTCCAGTCCGGCCAGGAGACAAGGAGCATGTGTGCTCCACAGCGCTGGGCTGCAACTTGCCAGGAGGGAATCCCAACGTGGGGATTCCCCCGCATTTGTGGGTATTTCAAGGCGGAAGCCATCCCCACCTTTGCAGTCTTGAGGAGCGGGAGCCCACCCCGCATGCTCCGCCTTCCGTGACCGGGCGGGAGCCTACCCCGCAATTGTGTGCGTCCGGTGGTGAAGCACAAAGGAGGGAAGCGGGAGCCCACCCCGCATGCTGCGCCTTCCATGACCGAGCGGGAGCCCACCCCGCATTATGGGTCCCCAGGAGAATTGAGGCCGGGTGCCGGGATCGGCGAGATCAGGAAGTCAGGCAAGGCTGCCTGACATTGGGCGGAGCTTAAGGCACAGAGAGGAAGCTCTCATGTGCCGGCAGGAAGTCAGGTAACGCGTGCCTGCTTGTAGGTGGGGCTCCCATGTACCAGTGGGAGCCCCGCGAGTCATGCCTATCCAGCGGAGATGCTGCCTAAGCTTCCCCAGCATGGGAGGAGTCCAGAAGGGGACCGGAGCCTCGCAGGCTCCACTCTGAAGTCCCAAAGGAGGCCGCGGAGAGCAGAAATGGGGCCAGTCGAGGCACATTGTTGGTGCCTGCCCCGCAGCGTCTAAGGCCCCAAGAGAAGCCCCGGTGAGTGGGGCTGTACCGAGAGCATTGTTGGTGCTCCCAGAGCATGCTTAGTACTGGGAGTGGTACAGGGAGGAGCCCAGTGAACGGGGCTCCCCAGGCACGGAGAGTGCCAGTGCTTGTTCCTTGTTGGGCCCGTTTGGAGGCCTCATTTGTTGAAGGGGGCATTTTTCTGAGAGAGAGGAGCCCTGGGAAGGAGGGGCTCCCCAGGCACTTCTTGGTGCCGGTTTCCCCAGCTGTACCGCAAGAGCACGGGCAGCTGCACCGAGGGGACATTTTCATTTCATAACGAGGCGGGGGTGAGTTGCACCCCACACCCCCAGTGCATTGCGCACAGTGGTTTTCGTTGCTTTGGCAGCCAGACGGCCACTTGGAAGGCCCTAGAGTAAGCCCTGACATTTTGGACAGAGGGCATTTGAGTCCCAGAGGAAGGCCATTTGGCCTGGGGTCAGGTTTGGTACCTGTGTGTGCCAGGAGGGCGCAAGGCCCTAAGTAAAGGTGATGTATGCACCTGGGGAGTGTCACTAAGGTGCCTCCTAATTGTGAGTTATGCGTAAATGTGTTTTATGCCTAATGTGATGCCTACAGAGGTTGCATAATGTGTTTATGCTTATGAGGTTTATGCATAATGTGTTTATGCCTAATGTGATGCAGAAATAATGTGTTTATGTTGCTAATGCTAATGCTGAGTACAGTATTTCGCCAGAAGTTACTGGTAGTGGTTTATTTTTTACTACTTGTGCTTTCTAAGGTTCTGACAGTGGCCCGATTGGCCCTGTCATGTATATAATCCCCTGTAAATTATGACCTGGTGCCAGTTGGCACAGTGTATATGTGTGATTATGATTCTAATGTGTTTTGGATAATACAAAGGCTATTTTTTATATAACCTTGTGTGGAGTTTCTTTTGTAGTGTGCCTAGTGTGTTGCTGCTGTGAGTGTGTGTTGTGCAAACACTTTACACATTGCCTCTGGGATAAGCTTGACTGCTCGTGCCAGGCTACCAAGGGGGTGAGCAGGGGTTATCTTCAGCGTGTAACTCCCTTGCCCTGACTAGAGTGGTGGTTTCTGACTGGCTTAGGCGCAAGCCCTAGCCAACCAGAAATCCCATTTCTAACATGGTCCATTCCACAGAGCAACGTCTGACAGACATGTACGTAAGGAGGAGGCCACTTGTTCACTGCTGTGCTCAATAATTTCAGCCAAGAGGCAGATAAAGATATTATATTAAAAAGCGTTGGGTTCAATGATGATCCCTGAGGCACTTCTTGCTGTAGGAAACAAAATCTTTGACTCAAATTTTTTTTGTGTCACTTGGAATGTACCTTCCTGCAAAAAGGGAGACAGCCATATCAGTGTGTTGTCACTGATGCCACTGCTCCAAAGCCAATTAATTAACATATTGTGAAATACAGTATCAAATGCGGCACTGAGGTGCAGCTTAAGAATGGCTGCTGTATTGCCCTCATCCATACTCTGCCGAGCAGATTCAGAGGCAAGCAGCAGAGCAGACTCTGTGCTGTAAGATGGGTGAAACCCTGATTGAGTTTTGTGCAGGAGCAGACTATCTTCCCAAAAACTGGAGATTTGCCTATTCACATACTTTTCTGCTAATTTGCTTAAAAGAGGCAACAATGATCTATGTCAATAATTATCAGGCCTAGGCGGGTCCACAAATGTTTTTTTCAACAGCGGATCCACCATATCGTGTTTCCATTGTTGAGGATCATAGCCAGAGGACAGGGAGAGATTAATCACTTCACGAACAGCAGATTGGATAATCTTGCAACCCTGCCCCAGATGGGTTTGTAGGGGAATAGGGTGGGGAGTTTATCATTATTAATACATTAGTTAATAAATAATGATTAACTAAATATTTAATTGATTAATTATTAATGATTCATTAGTGATTTATAGAAATACTATTTAATTAGTTATTAATTATGCCAATTGTGTTACATTTATTTGTTTTAGTTACATTTTGAGTGTGGGCTGCAAGTATTGTATTTTTTAATAAATTATTATTATAAATTAATAGGGATATGTTTCATATATGTTATGTGTTTGAAGTGAAGTACTTTCCCTACTGTTGCATAAACTGGAGTGGGAACATACATTTTACCCCTCCGAAGTCCAATACTTTCCTTACTGTTGCACAGATTGGATTGATAATATTACATTTTACCCCTTTGAAGTCCAAAGCTATCTTACTGTTGCATAGACTGGAGTGGGAATAGTAAATGTTACTACATTGAAGTCCAACACTTTCCCTACTGTTGTCAAGACTGGAATGGGAATAGTAAAAGTTACCCTGCCCCCGAAGTCCACCACTTTCCCTACTGTTGCACAGACTTGAGAGGGAATAGTACATTTTACCCCTCCGAACACCAACGCTTTCCCTACTGTTGCATAGATTGAAGTGGGAATAAAATAGATATTATTCCTAGACTTCAATACTTTTTTTAATATCATTGAATATATTTAATATTATAATTTGTTTAATTTTATATTATTTGTTGATACATATATATTTTTTCATATCATTTAAAAAATATATTTCTAGTAAATTGTTTTTTTGTTTTTTAAATGTAATTCATTTGGTAATTTATTCCATGTTTTGCATTTGATTTGTTAACATGTTTTATTTTTTATATATATATATGCTTTTATAGTAGTATATTACAAAAGCACAAATTTAACATAATGTAAAATAGATATATACATTTATACGCAGTAGTAAATGTTAATGAAATGTATTTAATTTACATTAAATAATTATTGTTATACATTAAAATATTTAAGATGCACTATTTTAACCCATATATATATATATATATATATATATATATATATATATATATATATATATATATATATATATATATATATATATATATATATATATATATAACAATTCACGAGCCCGGTAGGAGAAGGAGACTGTCAGAGCGGGTGGTCCAAGTACGGGTTACCGGCAACCCGATAAATATGCCAAAGTCAATCTGCTGTCACAGAGAGTAACTCGGACACTCCTGGAAGTTGCAAAATAGAGTTTAATGGATGGCTCAAAAACAACGCGTTTCAGCTTTCGCCTTGATCACGTTTCAAGAGGACATTGTCACAGCAACCATTATAAATAAAGTGTGAACATAAAAGAGGGGTACATGTGAACATAAAACCAGTGCAAAAATGGCAGCCATCTTGGCAAAGTGTAATATAATACAAAAACCTATTACTCTGGATGCTATAAAGGTAACCAAACCAATCAAAGGTACAATAAAGCTCTGTGGTCTTATAGATTATAAAAGTACCTTGCAGACAAGTGTCAATAAAGCAAAACTGTGCAGCAACCAAGAATGACAATGTCAAAAACAGAACCCAAATAAGGTATGACATATAACATGATTCAACATTGCTCAAACCATCGCCAATTTTCTAAAGTAACATATACTGTTCCATTATATACACATGTCAATGAAAGCCACTCAATTCATAAGGTAGCTAAAGCATGCAAAACACATACAGAAATTCATACATAAGTTCAAACAGGCAAAAAATATACTTGCCAATCCATAAGTATACCAAAAAATACATAATGTATATACAGGAGAAGAGTTTACCATATCACCATCATGCCCCAGTGGGCTAACAGTTCTAACATGAGGATCTGCAACAGCATTTATTCATTCGAATGTCTGGTTTCAGTACACACTGCCCCAAACCTACAAATAAAAATGTGAAAGAAATATAAATAAAGTAAAAAAGAGCAAGGAAACAAAATAATCACAGCCAATAACAGATTATGTCTGTAAATGAATAGCCAATTCTTCACTGGAGTTTAAGCCTTTCGGTATCATGGTCTCCAATTCAATAATATACCTTGACTCCAGTTGTCGCAGTGAGAGTTCACGGTTACCCCTCTCACATTCTTATACACAGTGTCTAGTACCACCATTCTAAGCAATCTCTCATTCTGGAAATGGTGGTCAAAAAAGTGGCGTGCAACCGGATACTGTCTGTTGTTATGACGAATTGCACTCAAATGCTCGAGAACTCTTTTTTGGCACAATGAATCGTGCTGCCTATATAGGCTTTTTCGCACGGACAAATCAGGGCATATACACAGTACATTGTGTTACAGGTGACAGCTTTCTTAATAAGTACCTCTCGATTATAGCTAACTATAGAAAAGCTGGAACAGTCCACACTGTTCCTGCATGCTTTACAGTTTTTACAACGGCGAAAGCCAGGATTCCTGACTTCAAGCATCTTAGGTACGCTAGTTACCACATTGGGGCTAAGATCATCCCTGAGAGTACGACTTTTCCTAAACGTCACCTGTGGATAATCAGCAAGGGATTTGTTAAGATTGTCATCAGTCAGAAGTACGTGCCAGTGTTTCTTCAGAATCTGGCGTACATCTTGGGCTTGTCCCGAGTAAGTCGTAATGAACCGCAGAGTCTCCGGTTCAGCCGATTTACTAGAGGGATGCAGTAATTGATTACGAGTAACAGCATCCACTCTTTGCTAGCAACAGCTATCGTTCTTTCATTGTACCCTCTCTCTCTGAAACGTTGACACATGGTTGCTTTCTCAATTTGGTAACTGGCATCGGTGCTACAATTACGTTTAGCACGCAGCAATTCCCCATACGGAATGCTGTAAACCAAATTACGGGAATGAGAACTGGAAGCGTTCAGAATGCTGTTACCCGCAGTCTGTTTACGAAAGAGTTTAGATTGTACCGTGTGGCCCTTGATTTCCACAAGTACATCTAAAAATTCGATCGTGGTCTTACTCATGTGTTCGGTAAAAATGAGATTATACTCATTGTCATTTAGTTTGTTAACAAAAGCAACAGCAGATTCCATCTCTCCGTTCCAAATAAAGAAGATGTCATCAATATACCGCAGCCACAGGACACAGGACTCAAATTCAGCCAACTTGAAGGTCACCTGCTCCTCCCACCACCCCATGAATAAATTAGCATAGCTGGGGGCGAAGCAGGTGCCCATGGCTGTGCCCTGTGACTGCCGGAAGATGACATCATCGAACAGAAAAAAATTGTTTTTCAAACAAAATTCCGTCATTGCCAAAATCATTTCAGAGTGATGAAAAAAGGAAATGGACCGTGATTTCAGAAAATGTCTAATTGCCAATAAACCCTGATGGTGTTCAATACTAGTATACAGACTGGTCACATCAAGGGTGACCAATATAAAACTGTCTTCCCAATAGATGCCATCAATGGCAGTTAAAAAATGGGTAGTGTCCCTGAGATATGACGGCAAATCAATAACATATGGTCTCAGATAATGATCAATGAACCTGGAAGTGTTCTCCAATAATGATCCAATGGAGGAAACAATAGGTCTCCCCGGGGGTTGATCGGATCTTTGTGCAATTTGGGGAGTAAATATAGAATAGGGATCCTAGGGTGGGGGCAACGCAAATAATTATATTCCTCCCACTCCAGTAGTCCCTTATCTCTCCAGACCGTCAGTTTCTCCCCATATTCCATGTTGGACTTGGTTATTTCCTCTTTGTCAGAAATGCAATAGCAGCTTGTATTAGCAAGCTGTCGCTGCCCCTCTGCCAAATATTTCATACAGTCTAGAACCACCACGTTACCACCTTTATCTGATTGTCTGATAACGATGGAACTGTCACATTTAAGATTTTCTAATGCTAGGATCTGTTCGTGACTCAAGTTTCTCTTGAAATAGGGAACTTTTCTATGTCTGATTTTCTTAAGATCCATAAGAACACCCTTTTCAAAAACTTCTATAGCATCACACTGTATGTTCGGTAAAAACAATGACTTAGGTTTAAATTTGCTGCCCGGGTTCATATCAAGATCAATATCCAAATTTTCCAAGTTAAAGTTCAAATCATCACCACAAGGTACATTGTCATACAAAGACGTCATAGTGTGCAATAACTCAATGTCATCAATGTTAAGATTACTACAAGAGTCACCACCGACCAATATGCCAGGTCTCTTATGTTGCGTTGCAAACCACTTTTTGAGTTTTAATTTACGTGAAAAGTAGAACAAATCAATTCTAGTTTGTACAAAACTAAAATTGCTGGAGGGACAAAAAGACAAACCTAATCCAAGAAGTTCTGTCTTAGTAGAGGAAAGAACACGGTCCGACAGATTTACAACAGTCATTGTTGAGCCTTCTTGCCCCTTGTAACCATTCCCACAGGGTTGACTGTGTCGTTTTGTTCTCCTTTTCTTTGCCTGCTTATTCCTTTTGTTTTTCCTCTGCCGCCTCGCCTTTGCCTCTCTGAATGTTGGGTGCTTGGGAATATTCTGTCCTGCCCTGATTCATCATTTGAAACTGGTACAAAAAATTGATCGGTTTTTTAGGAAGCATTTGCGTAGTTGCTGATGTAGAAGTAGAACTAGACCCTGATGCGTCCGAGAGGCTACTATCCGATACATCACTTTCACTGACTTGCAATTGACTTGGCACCACTGCATTCTTCACTGGTGCGTTTCCTTCTTTATCAAAAAGGTGGTCAAATTTCTTGTGGAAAGTCAGCGTGCGGCCAGACTGATAGTCTCTGAAATCCCTCAGAAATTTGCGTTGTTTTTTTGCTGTGATCTCTTCTTCCAATTTACCCATACGGATCATCAAATTTTTAATAAATTCCTCCAGGGACTCCTTGGACACTAGTTTCTCTAATTCAGCCACCAAATTATCGATTTCCACCAATAATTTGCTCCGATCTTTGAGAGCGTATTTCACCAAGATACGCATCATAGTCATAGAGCAGGCAGCTGAATTGCCTGACCACTCCTCCAACATCTCTGGATCAGGATCCTCGTATGTGGGAATAGTGAAAATGCGTAAGCCTCTTGGCACACGCCCCACGTCTATGTACCTCTGTAGGGACTCAGCTTCCCACCACTTGGACAATTCTTTTCTATAGGCTTTCTCTAATTGGCTGAATAAAGATTGCGCTTTGATTTCATCCGTGATATTATAACATGGAGTAGAAACATTTCCAATAGTTTCTACCTGCGCAAAAAATAACTTATTGGCTGTTTCCTTTCTCTTCGCCTCCAAAACAGCAGCCATACTACATACGTATCACTCTGCCCCTTCCAAGTGCCAGCTAGTAGATTCGTAAGTCAACTAGTCGGCTCCCAAGCCCTTGGGACTGCTAAGAACAATGCAACAGTATGGTTTAGAGCAGGAAGCGGAGTCGTACTCACCCCTGTGCCGGATCGTTACCGCGCCCTCCGGCGCCAAACAAAGCAGCTCAAAGGCGGCGCTCGGCCGCTCCCGTCTTCCCCGTCGTATCGCCTCGTCTCAGCAAATCACGATAGCCAGCCAATAAAATAGATATTATTCCTAGACTTCAATACTTTTTTTAATATCATTGAATATATTTAATATTATAATTTGTTTAATTTTATATTATTTGTTGATACATATATATTTTTTCATATCATTTAAAAAAATATATTTCTAGTAAATTGTTTTTTTGTTTTTTAAATGTAATTCATTTGGTAATTTATTCCATGTTTTGCATTTGATTTGTTAACATGTTTTATTTTTATATATATATATGCTTTTTATAGTAGTATATTACAAAAGCACAAATTTAACATAATGTAAAATAGATATATACATTTATACGCAGTAGTAAATGTTAATGAAATGTATTTAATTTACATTAAATAATTATTGTTATACATTAAAATATTTAAGATGCACTATTTTAACCCATATATATATATATATATATATATATATATATATATATATATATATATATATATATATGTATTTATATTACAAAACAATATACTTGAATGTTTTTATTGATATTACTGTGAAACAATATAATTTTTTTAATATTTTTGTACCTACCTTTATCAGTATAGATAATTTTGACATGATATTTATGTCTCATGGTATTGTTGTGGTCGATATTATGTCAGTGATCCAAATGATAGCATATATTAGTAACTTAATTGTTACCACCATCAGAACAACACTAAAAGAGGCTAATTCACAGAAAAAACATCTCGTCTAATTGGGGTAACCAGGTTTGACTTGACTTGAAGGAAATATATATATACCCACACCGTAACATAAAATCTCAAAATCACTCATATACTCTAGCAACTATAACTCGCCATATTTATATTAAATTTAAAAAATATTTCCAACACTATATCATATTCCAAATATAAATGACAAATGTATTAATGTGTTTAAAACATGTCATTTAATGCAACAAATAATACACATGCAATGGACCAGTTATTGTTGCTTGAGTGTACGAATGACGTTGAGATTTTATGTTACGGTGTGTGGGTACATATATATTTCCTTCAAGTCAAGCCAAACCTGGTTACCTCTAATTCGACTAGATATTTTTTCTGTGAATTAGCCTTTCAAATCTGTCTGCCCCTGGAGGCCTTCCCTGTTTGATTCGAAGAGAGTTATGATGTCTGTGTCAGCCCAGTTTTGATGGTGATAATTCCATCTCTTAAGGCCGTAATGCTTTTGCTGCAAATAATAGGGATTTAAGCACACACACACACACACACACACACACTTTCTCTTTTATCATAGGGTTCCTCTCATAACATTATGGTGCAATGCCATCATTTATATCCTACTTGTCTTTAATTGCTACCTCATTGAATTTAAATTTGCTACTTAATGTTCATTATAAATGTCATGAATATGTTGACATTAGCACAGTTTTATCACCTTATGTGCTCATTTGCTCCTTTGTGCCGTCACATATTTTCCCCACGCAGCACTCCTTACTCAATCACATAAGAGATTAGTTGTACCATGGACGTTTATGTATAGTTTCTTACTTTCAGTTTGACAATGTGCATACCTACACAGATGCAGGATGTAAAATGAGGCTGCTTAAATTTGATTAAAAAGGAAATGTTAATAAGTGGTTGAAATGATAACCTTATGGTTGGGAAAGGTTAACAGGAAACTTTTTCAGTGCGTGATTTGTATAGTGATGCTGTAACAACACTACACCTAAACTATTCAAATGTCGCTTATATTCAACACTTGATAGATCTGTCAGCAAATTAAAGTCCTTCAAAAAGCATAGCCCTATAATGTCACAAGAACCAACGCTTGCATATCCACATTGATTGCAAGCCCTTCCAGTGCAGATCCTGCATTTGTGTCATCCCTACATCTGTTGCATGTGGTGCTGGTGTGCTGCATTTGCTCGCCTCATTTATGCTCACTGCCTGTCCTTTGTCGTTGATCTCTGCCTGGTCCCCACTTGTCCCTCGGCCATAACGTACAAGAACAGAGTGAGAACTAGTGAGAGGAAAGGTTGTGATGCTACACCTGTTCTGTGAAGGAGTAGAGTTTGCATGATAGCGGGCAGAGTTGTACATTTTCTTAGCGGAATAGAGACTTGTACTATTGGTGCCCTGTTTTTTTTTTGCTCTCCAAGGACAGCTTCAGCCTGGAAAGTAGACTCTCCAATGCAGGCTTTCTCCCTCACACCCTCTGCCGCTCTCCCTGGACTGGGTGGACCATTTGCTGCTGCTCATGGCATATGCCTCTCTCCACTGACCCTGTTCTGCTCTGGCTTGGCATTGTACTGCATCATCCTAGATGGTGGACTCCTGTTCCTGAACCCTGTGATGCTCCCCTGCATGGACGCTGTGCTCCTCCCTGTGGGCCTTTACTGCTCTCTTCTGGACCCTCTGCTGCCACTGAACCCTCTGTTGTCCTCCCATCATGGATTTGTGCTGCTGTCACCCCTCAGCCGCCATAGGCCCTGCACTGCTTTCCGTGTGGGACTTGCACTGCTCCCCTAAATCCTTTAGTGCTTCCCCATACCGAACACTAGATTACATTGCCTTAGACACTACACTGCTCTTCTTGTAGACTCAGTGCTGCCCTGCAAATTGTGCTCTGCTCCTTTGGCCCGTGGAGCATGTGATGTTCTTTACCAGACGACCTACCCTTTTTAAACTACAGTGCACTGCTGTTCTGTCACTCCACTGTCTCACCCCACTGCTGACTAAGACCCACACCGCTTATTATTTCACAAAAGGTACACATAACAATCGAATTTTGCCATGTCCACTTAGTGTAATAGGGCTTCAAGTATTACCTTTGACAAGCCAGTTTGCTAATACTTCACACCATTGCCAGCATAACAGCTGTACAACTCCAAACCTTTGTAAATATTTAGGGGCAGATTTACTAAGGGCTTGCATTGTCCTTGGGTTACTCAATGTGACACAAGGACAACGCAAGCCCTTAACAGGGATTTACTAAGCCACGTAAAGCCAACGTGCATGGCTCTGCGAGGTTTAGTAAATCCAAAGTAATGAAAGGCAGCTCATTTCTCTTCTTCATGTTACCCTGTGGCAGAGAGGAGTTCAATGGGTAGACTATGGAAATTCCCACACACAAACTCATGGATTTTGGCGCATTTCAGGATTTACTAAGAGCTGTAAACCTGGGAATGCAATCCATTTCATTTATTGAGAAATGTGTGGTTATTTCAACACAAACTCATGATGCACCTTGCCCTATAGTCTTAAAGCTAAGGACATTGTCGTACACATCCATCACTATTCCAATTGGGTGAGATATGGGTTTTATAAAAGAAGTCACTGATCATGAATTGTATTTATGTGGCACAACCTTATATTTATAAAAAATCAAGTATTAAGAGTGATGCTTTATGGTAGAATATTTTTTTCATTTTGCCATAAATCTGCAGCTATTTAAAACGTGTCTACATTGGCTTGACATTTACTGTGTCACTCCAATAATCTATTCAAATGAAACCTTGATCTTTTTTTGAGCTGTGCAACGTGGCCCTCTAACACTATATAGAAGTTTTTTTTTACGGATCTCAGCTTCTGTATGAAATATAAAGAAAATTCCCCAAGTACTAGTTGGATAATAAATATATTATTAATGTTTAATTGTTCGTAAGGTGATTCAGCACTGTTAAACATGACTTTGTGGAAACGAGTCTCCTGGCGCCATTTATGTGCCTCTTGTATCATTTTGAGGTCATATCACTTTTAGTTTTTGTATAAATCTCTTTATGTTCAGAGTCCTGACTCACTTTAAAAAGGAAAAGTAAAGTTCTCAGTTTATGCAAAGGTTGCAAGAGTATCAGAATGTGGATGTCATTTAGTGGGCGCTTAAAGTCTGTGTCAGTTTTAAAAGCCTCTAGCTTTTGTTCATGAAGAGAGGCGGCAAATGCAACAACCTGTTTACTTATCCTGTATCCTGCACACATTGTATGTATTTCTTTTTGTCTTGGTTGTTGCATACCGATGTTTAAAGGCAACTAAATAGTGCCTTTTTTAGAGATCCTAAAAATGTGTATTAGCTTTTTTTAAGTATCAAGGTTCAGAAGGCTGCACTCTGGACAAGCATTCAGCCCCTTGCCGCTAAGCCAGGAGCAGCACATGTGAAGGCTTAACTAGTGGGTTCTGACGCCAATCGACTTAGTAAGAGCGTGATTGATTGCACATGTTCTATACTTTCTACTTTTAACTGTGTATTTTTAATTAATTATTTTCAATGGAGACACTTGTATGTATTTTTATAATGACTTCTTTTTTTTATAGTATTTTCACTGGGGATGACAGATACCTGTGAGTCACTGATGTCCATATTTTAAGTAGCATGGTTCAGAAGGCGAGCTAGAGAGCTGCTACTCGGAGCATGCATACAGTCCTTGTCTGCTATATGAAGCCGAAAGCAGCATGCCCGGACAGTGGGCACGTGCAGCTTGTGTGCTCGCAGAACATTAAAGGCCCGCTAAAGCCAAGCCCATATTCGCCCATCCACGTCAGACTGGGACCACAGACCACCCACTAAGACCTACTCCCCTAAACACCTTCTATTCTTGCAACGCTCAGCCCTTCCAATCTCAAGGAACCTTCTAATGAGTCTGTAAGACGTGGACTTATTTTTTGACCACACTGCTGACTCAAACTTTGCCTTAGGCAGGTCATTAAACATCCGTCCTGGCTTTGAGATTAATGCTGCTAATTTAAATATGCGCTCTATGAAAACACAAAGTCAAATTGTATCAATTTTTAAGTAGTGATAACATTGTTTTGCTGAACCCTTTTGACTATTTCTAAGGGATTTCAGCAACAGTTACAAAATAGGCGCTTTCACACATTTCAAATAGGACCCCAGGTTTGACTCCCATTTAATTAATCTGTGACAGCTAAATTAGTACTTTATGCATAAAATGGCCAATATTGGGGTGGTCATCGATAAGGGTAATTTCCCCTCTGCAGCCCCTCACTTAGCAATCAGTCCTATGAAATTGTCATCCTTAGGCCTGATGTCCAGAGATGATATATTACAAGCAATTGCCAAGACTAGGGACCTCATTTAGCGTGTGGAGTACAAACCGCACTCCATCACCTTGATGGATTACCAGTCCTCCTTGTTTAGACATGTCCACTGGCCGTGCAAACATCTCTAATCATTAGCTGGATACACTGTCTTGGCAGTTCCTATCAACGTGTTAAACGTTTGACGGACGGTACTGTCAAATTTATGGAAATCAGTCAAACTTTTAACAAGTTTTGGGTTTTTCAAAAGCATACTTCAAAAGTGGGAGTTTGTTTTTCAAAAGTCAATAACAAATGACTTCCACACCATCGGAGTTGTATACCATGGTGTGGGGTCAGTTAAACGTTTTCACTGTCTCTTACCACCAGGTTTTACGTGGTGGTGATGTACAGTGGAAACTGGCAATTCGACCACCCACTCTAAATCTGACAGACGAATTACCAAAACTCTGATGGCTCATACTCCCTTGGGCTGTCAGAGCACTATCTCAGCAACGGAGCCATAGTAGGCTCTATCGTTGAATACTGAAGGTCCGCCTACCTGTAAGTGGACCAAGGGTTTGGCAGAGAGGGGACTCCATCACAGTTGCAACGGTGTGTCCTCTCTGCCAAACTCTAACTTAGGCCCTAAATCAGGCTCATCACTGGATCCACGCCCACTCAAGATTTTTAGACATTTGACGATCACTATTGTTTATTTTCTTCTTGCTCTAATAAATTCCTTACTAGAGCAGGTTCTAGTTCCTTAATCCATTAGAGAAGCAATTGTGTTGACCTTTCTACAAAAGGTGGACTCCAATCGCTCAGAGGTGCCAAATTATCCGCCAGTTTCATTAATCCTTGTCAACACTAAAATCGTTGAAAAACATGAGGCTAGTATCCTTTGCAACCCCATGTAGGAATCACATTTCTTAGACGACTACAAAGAGAGTTTTTTTGAAGTGCCCAATACTAAATTGTACTAATATCTATCTTGGATGATTTAAGATTAGACAAAGATCAGAGCCATGTTAACGCATTCATAGACCTGTCTGCTGGCTTTGATATGGTTGATCGGATGTATGATACAAGAATATCGAAATACAGAAATATCCCAAAAATATATAAATCACAAAAACATTGTCATCCTATAATTAAACTAAAAATATGAACTAACAAATTTTAACATTAAAAATATTTAAAATACCCTCAAATCAAAAACAGAAAAAAAGATATACACAATATTATGAGCACATTGGATATATTGAAAACTACCAAAATATTGATAATATCAATATATACAACCAAAATATTGTTGACAGTGATGGATTGGGTTTCTTTGTATCTCATTCTTTGGGTGTAATCAATAAATAACCATCGCCAAAGTTTGTATGAACATTTGTTCAGCGACAAGGAGACTCCCTAGTTTCTCACGTCTTCACAATAGGCCACAGAAACAAGTGTTTGAAAAGATACTTTGTCCACATCTTGAGGTTCAGACAGTTCTTCCCATGAGTCATATTTCCTACCATCTCCTCACCTCCCAGTGAGAACCTCACTATCAGTTGTCTAATACATTAAAAAAAGAGAGCCAAATCGAAACATTAGGTAATACAAAACAAAAAAATATATAACTAAGTCATTCTAATAGTCAAACTTTTAAATTAAACACTAAAAAATAATATAAGGCTTCTAATTTAGGTCTGGATTTATTACTCTTGATCTGTTCACGTTTTAAACTTGTTTTAAAATGAATCTGATGGTGTGGGGTAAGGGATTTTACTACCTGTTTGGTGTGGGTTTTATAAAAAAGCTCAAAAAACATTTTAATAATTCTTGCATTGTTTCATACTGGCTTTTATACACCCTCTAGGTGTGGAGTGAAGCGCTCGATTTAGACAGCTAGAGGTGCCATTTTTCTTTGACACGCTCTAGTGTCTTGCCGGGTTGCTGGATTCTGATAAGGAGGAGGCTCCCTATTTAAACATTGTGGAAAAGGGAGAGTGCGTCCTCCTGTTTGTTTGAGATCTTTTCTTATTCCATTTTTCAAGTGTTTTACACTGTAATAAATATGAGTACAGCTTCTTATTTGTTGTTTCGCTTTTTATTTACCATCAAAAAATATACATCATTTTAACATTCATGGCAAGTTGCACAAATTGGCAAATGCTGAGGCAGCTGACATGTGTTTTGCCCCCTTTTTGGCCCATTAGCCTGGAGCTTTCTCAAGGCTCTTATATTAAACTGAGCTGAAATTACAACAATCCTTGTAATTGATGTCCCACAAGAAACATTTATAGCGATGTGGTTGAGTCGGAAGTACATTATGTCGATTAGCTTACCTATCCATGTTACGTCCAGGGTTTAATCACGATATAAGAGTGCACTAGTGGTCTTTTATACACCCTTGAGGCGTGGAGTGGCGCGCTCAATTTAGACAGCTAGAGGCGCCATTTTTCTTTGATGCACTCTAGTGTCTTGCCGGGTTGCTGGTTTCTGATTAGGAGGAGGCTCCCTATTTAAACATGACCTCAGAGCAGACGCACAGCAGATGGGCACCTAAGGCAAGCCCGTCTATGCCTGCCCGCAGCCAGCCCCAGCCAAAATGCTGGTTTGGCAAGTGAAAGTAGGTCAACAAGGGATAGCAGGGCAAGGCTTGTGTACCCGGTTGAGGTACTCTTAAACCTGAGGGGATTTTATTAACTCTCTTGCTCAAGCCCTAGCATCTAAGATCATTAACTATGCAAATTTCTTGGTATTAGGTGATTTTAATTTGCATATGGATATGGTTGAACAGACACTGGTTAGGCATCTTCTTGAAACATTAACACCACTGAATCTTTCTCTGACCCCTCTGGCTCTCCTAACGAGGTGGAACATACCATTGATTTAATATTTTCCAATATGCCTATTTTTTTTAAAGCACCTAGGAAAGTTGTAAGGTCCGGCCACTTTTTTTTTACCATTTTCTTGGTGCTTTCTATATCACAAAAATGAGGACAGTGAGGTAATATATGGCCCAGTTCATACCTGGAACAAAATTGGGCTTCCAAAGTTACAAGAAGTCCTAGCTTTCACTATGCTATGTCCTTTGGATTACGTGGTAGAAGATAATGTTATGGAGGACAAATGGCTGGGTATTGCAGCGGATAGAGTAGCCCCTGAAAAGTTGCCTCTTAAAAAGAAAGGTTCCTCTTCAGCCGCCTGGTATACTGTGGCGCTGGCCTTATCAAGGCAATCATGCAAAAACTGGAACGAAGTTGGAGGGGAAGACAAAGTACTATATAAAAGCATTAAAAGTATATTATACCAATTTAAAACTGGCTAGAGATAATTGTTATTATAAATTGACTAATGATGCTGAGAACAGGCCAAAGAGTTTTTAAGATTGTGTCGTAATTTTCTGATCCTACCGTATTCGCTCCACCTTGTGAAGCAGGCGCAAAATTGTGCAGAAAGAGTAGTAACTTTTTTGAAGATACAATTGTAAAGATTCAATTGGATCTTATATCACCAAATTATGTTAATACACCAGCATTAGCTAATTATTCACCAGCACCTGTACCAGTGGGTACGCTTACATGTTTTGTATCTCCTTCAGAAGGTAAACTGAAAGAATGCTTTCGGAATTGCAAATTCGACTCCCCTCTAGACCCTTTTCACCCTCATATTTTGCATTAGATCACTGACACAATCTGTCTGGTGTATCTGAAGCTGTTCACTACCTCTCTACAATCAGGGTTAGTGCCCAAAACCTGGAAAAGAGCACATGTGTTTCCCCTGTTATAAAAAATAAATGCAGAACAGCACTCTTGCCTAACTTTTGTCCAATTTTCCTGCTCCCTCAAAAATTCTTGAGAAACTGATGAACACTGTGGTCACCAAATTTGTAGACATCTTTAATATGTTACACCTCTTGCAATCAGGCTGGAGATTTCTGAGTCAATAAAGTGGAACATGGACCTCAGCTATAATGTAGCATTAGTTCTGCTGGATATCTCGGTGGTGTTTGATACGGTCTCACACAAGATATTATTTCAATGCCTCTCTTCAATTGTGGTGAATAAATCTGCCCTAAGGTGGCTTAGCCCCTTTCTCGATTCCAGAGAACAAGCAGTGTGGATGAGACCGTTTTATTCAGAGAGTCCCTCAGGGCTCCGCATTAAGCCCCACTCTCTTTTAAATATCTATATGACTCCCCTTGCTTTCTTGGTGGAGTCTTTTGGTATTCAAATGATTTCATATTCAGATGACACTCAATTGCTGCTCTCATACAAAGGTGACTTGGCGGAGGCTAAAAGTCTTTTATAGCATGTTTAAATGCGGTGATAGCCTGGCTTAGGGCTAACAACCACCAGTGTAATCCTGACAAAACTGAAATCCTGCTGTTTGCCCCCAATCCTTTGTCAGGATGGACACACTGCTGTCCGACACTCTGCCCACCCACTCCTCCCCTGACAACTGTAGCCAGGAATTTGGGGGTGTTATTTGATGACTATCTTGCTCTGAAGGCACAGATTGCCTCTGTGGTTAAAGCGTGTTGCTGGATCTTGAGATCCCTAAATTAATGTACATTTGTTGCCTTGGGATGCACAGAGAGTTGTGGTTCAGTCTCTGATCCTGTCTTGTTTAGACTATTTCAACACTCTTTATCTAGGTCTTCCTGAATAATTGACACACTGTCTTCCAGTGCTTCAGAATTCCGCAGTCCGACTTTTGTTTAAACTCACAAAATGGACGCAAGTGTCAGATTTTCGAAATCAGTTGCACTGGCTTCCTATTAGCAAAAGAATAATCTTTACAGTTTTGACTATTGTTTACCGCAATTTACATGATAAAGGTTCTAGTATCTTAACACCAGGATTCAAGAGCACTGCCCTTCGAGATCTCTATGCTCAAGGAACACATGCCTTGATTGGATTTGGAATCAGCTGGAATCAGTTCCGGTGGTTCTTCCTTCTCTTTTCAAGTAGCCTTGATTTGGAATCAGCTCCCTTACCAACTAAGAAACACTTCGGATAAGGATGCCTTCAAGCACCTGTCCAACAACATTACAACAAAAACAAAGACATCAACAAAAATGTTTACAAAATAAAATGACATCAAGGGCCTCATTTAAGAGGCACCAAGCAGCACTTTTGCTCCACCGGAGCGTCGCTTTATTTACGCTCTAGTGGCGCAATGTGCCGCAGCATATTTACAAGGCCACGCAAAGCCACTTTGCATGGCTTTCCATAGCCTTGTAAATATGTGCCCCTTTCACGCAGAACACTGCGTGAAAGGTGCGTTCCATGGGTGCTGCTGTTGGTGTTCCCACGCAACACCCATGGAATCTGATGCATTCCCAGATTTACAAAGAATCGTAAACCTGGCAATGTGTCAGATTCTAAAGCCACCCCAGGGGTGAAGTTAGGGAGATGCAATGAGGAGAAATATCCTTATTTCTCCTAGTTATTTCCTCTTTCTACGGGGGATATTCACAAGAACGTGCGATAAACATCGCCAAAATAGGTTAACGCAATTCTTCATATCGCCGTCTATCGCGGGAAAATAACACTGTGTCAACGTCACATTCTCAACACGGTGGTAACATGCGATAGTTTCCCGATAACGCGTCAAATGTCCGCGATAAAATCACCGGGACAGCGATAAAAATCCCAAGCCGAACGTGAAAAAATGCGATTGGCCCAACCGCAATAAAAAAATCAGCGATAAGCTGCGCCAGGCCTTCAATTCACACACGTCAGGCGGGAAAAATCACCATAAAAGCAGAAAAAAAAACCACAAACAAAACCAAAACAACAGCGAAGCACAATGGAGGCAGCCGGAGCAAGTACAGAGGACAACCAGAAACCCACAAGCCCCACGGAGGACCAGCCTGGGACCTCGGGGTCAGGGAAGGGCAAGGAGAAGAAGAAGAAGAAGAGGAAGACGATGTTCAGTCCGCAGGAAAACAGGATCCTGATAACGGAGGTGAGATAACACCATCAACAACTGTTCGTCACCTCCACTGTGTCATTGGCAACAAAAAATGCAATATGGCAGTCCATCCTGGACAAGGTGAATGCAGTCGGAATGCTGAGGAGGACAATGGAAAAGCTCAAGAGGCGCTGGAATGATGTGAAGCGCAAAACCAAGCAGAAACTCAGCAACAACCAGAAGGCAGCAATGCAGACTGGAGGTGGGAGTCCAGCGCCACAGGAGGAGCTGGATGAGATGGAGGAAATGGTGTCCACAGTCATCAGTGTGGAGACGGTGGCAGGAGTTGGGGGCCCAGACACTGCTCAACATGACCTGACACAACAAGAACAGGGTGAGTAACGACCAGGGACTGGGGGACGGGGGGAGATGGGCACAATGGCACACATGCACAATTAAGTATAGCACAGTGCACACCCACAATGACTCTGGATCATGTCCCTGATCCCCTTGGCACACTGCAGCACACCTAGAAACAGCAAGTAGGCCCCTGACGACTATGTGCCCAGAGGTGGCCCTTCCCACACATCACCAATCTCACAACCAACCCATGCACATGTGTCAAACCCAGCAAAGCGGCGTGTCTGTGAGCCACACTGACAATGCAAGTGACACTGCATGACGAATAGCATGACTGCAGTCAATATATGATGACATGTTGCACGCAACGACACTGAGGTGGCTGAGTGTGGACCACATCCGTAAAGGAGCAGGTCACACTCTGACACATCCACGTGCACAAACAACCCCTGACGTCAACAACACATCTGCAGACAAACCATGCCCCAGAGTCCCAACTCCCACCAAGAGCCCAATTTACCCAAGTATGCAACATCTCAGCACTGTATAAGCACAGAAGTCAAAGGCACACCGCCAGAAAGGGATAAGGGGCAGCAAAATCAGAGCTGCAGGGGCGACCCTCCTAAAATGCAGCACACACACATAACATTCAGTGCACATCAACTGTGACAACAATGTGGTACAAACTTCAACACGTTCACAACAGAACAGAGGACACAACTGGTGCCGCTTGTGTGTAGAAACTGGCCAATCACATTTGGCATAGCAGGGAATTGTGAGATGATAATGTACAAGTACAAACACACATCCGTGATGTTGTCGAAATGTCCACTGTCCCGCATCAAATAGGCAGCTCCTCCAAAACAGTCACAATGTACATTGTCAGGCAGTCTGTATGTAAACTTGTACAATGCGTCAACATACATGTGAACACAATGTTAAACTGCATCTCCCCTTCACATTGCAGAGGGAGAACCAACATCTCCTGCAGAGCAGACCGAACATCTCTACACTGATGATGAAGAGGACCTCCCCACCTTCGACACCGATGCCCTCCAAGAGCTCATGGACAGCTTAGGCACCTCACCTCCAAGAGCAGGGCAGCCCCGCTGCATCAAGGAGACCCCACCCCCTCCACAGACCACACAGCAGAAAGCACCCACCACCCCAGCTGTCTCCCAGGACCCCCACGAACAACACATGGCCTTCCAATGCCGTGTGTTAGGGGGCCAGGAGAAGATGGCTGAACAGGTGCTGGTGGGGTTTGACCTCATGGCAGCCAAACTAGATGCCATACGTGGGTGTCTAAGTCCCATCAGGGACCACTAACGGACACCCACAGTCCGCTCCATGCTCTCCAACGTTCCATGGCTGATATCGCTGGAGTCCTGACTCAGAGACAAGAACAACTGTCTAGTCAGAGTGGCTCCAGCGATGTCAGCCGGGAGTTGGAACACATGCGGAGGATCATGGAGAACAGGGAGCGGATGCAGGCGGAAAGAATGGCTGCCACGGCTGCACACCAGCGAGATGAAGCTGGGATCTTCCATGCCCTGCAGACCCTCATCATGGCATTTCTGCCACAAGACCTGGCGCCGATGAATGCTGCTGCTGCTTCTACATCCACATCTCCGCCCCCTGATGTGTCAGTACCTCACAGTGCTGCAGAGATTCCACCTCCGGCCCCTGATGTGTCAGTGCCACACAGTGATGCAGGCAAAACACCACCACCCACATGTGAGGCACATGAGACATCAGAGGACGAAGATGCGGATGATTCTGCCTTAGTGGTAAGGAGGAAGCAGTAGCATTCATCTCCGCAATATGGCCTGTTTCTGCTTGGTTCTGCCCTCTGCATCATCACCTTCAACTGTCCCCCGATACACTCTGCGACACTCCCCTTGGACCTCGACATGGACTGCCATATCCTGTCTGGTTACCAATGACACAGCAATCAGACTGCGGACTGAACTCTTCCTCATCCGATGAACTTGCCATTCCCTGAAGGACTCTGGCTGGCCCGCCACGGGGCAACAATGTAAAGTGGGGTTTGCATGGCCCTGTACTGCTCCAGCTTCAACACTCCACTGAATGTGAATAAAACATTCAAATTCACACAGATGTGTCATGTCTATGATCATTCAAGTATGAAAGTATGGATGAATGTAGGGTCAGTGATTCCCCCTTACGTCCATGTTGCTCATGTTGTGGGACTCAAGTCACAGGGTGCAACATTGCCGATTGCGGTCCGGGTGGCACCAACACTACGACAGAGACACACGCATTAGTTACTTTCTTGTCCAGCCCAGAACTGAACCACATCCAGAGCCCCGGGCTCATCGTTCACACCCCTACGCTGGACTTGCATATGCCAGCCCAGCCCACTCCGCTTACGCTTACAGGGGGGGGGAAAGCTACATGTCCCAGGTCTTCCCTGTAGTGATCTGCTGATCACTGGTCTAGTTGTCAGCATGCCACAGCCACTCCCTGAGGGCTGGTTTGCACCCACACCACACCCATCCAGCACAGGCGTCACAGGACATGTGACCCTGCCAATAAAAGGGGCCTACCACATCACATTCCCCACTGCCGGAGGTGACATGATGGCATCCGCTAACGAGACTCAATCGTGAAGGGGCCATGACTTGTGGCGCACTGGGTTAGTGGCACCCGATGCACTGCAGCTGGCACAGGCCTACCCCCACAGGATGATGACTTGCGGTGCGCAGAGTTGGTTGCACCCGATGCACTGCGGCCGGCACGGGCCTACGCCCACGGGACGATGACATGTGGTGCACAGAGTTGGTGGCACCCGATGCACTGCGGCCGGCACGGGCCTACCGCCACGGGACGGTGACTTGCGGTGCACTGAGGTAGGCGCACCTGAAGAGCTGAGCGGGTGTGCAGCCTGCGATGATGCGTAGACCTCGATACGCCGTCTTGCCAATCAGGTTCGATTTGAATTGGGAGCCCTGCTGGACCGCAGTGTACGCCGAAGGCAGCAGTCAGCACACACATGACTCCGCGGTACGGTGCCGCAGGGTGCGCTGGGGGCCTGTGGCGCGGAATCCAGCGATCGGCTGAGGAGGTTGCACCGGCACGTGGGGGGCCCTCTTGGAGACACACTGGAGGTGGCAGGTGAGCATTGAGGCCTGGGTGCGCAGGGGCGGTCAGTCATCACTGGGCGGCGGACCGGTCTGGGGACCAGGGCTGGTGTGCAGCAGGCGCACAGGATCGCGCAGGCACCACCAGTCATGGCGGCGGCCTCGTGGCTGGGTGGGCGGCGCCGCCCTGGCAGACACGACCCTGCATGCGATGACGGGATGTGCGCGGGTTGGCTTGGGACGTAGCCACCTCGTCTCCAGTGTAAATCTGGCCATTGAGGGTGGTCGGCCAAGTGTGTGTAGGCCTATGGACAGGATATGGCGGACACAGAGACACACGCAGTAGTTACTTTGGTGGCCATTCCGGAACTGTACCACGCCCAGAGCCCCGGGCTATTTATTCATGACATACGCCGGCCAAGGCCTCTCCGCTCACGCTTACAGGGGGGGACGACAAAGCTACATGTCCAAGGTCTTCCACACTGCCTGGGAAGTTTGCGATGACATTCGTGAACAGGCCCCGGTGGTCCACTTTTGCCTGCACATTGATGGAATGCGTGTGGTTTCTGTTGCGGTTATTGTGTGCAGTGTCGGCAGGGGGCACAAGTAGTACATGTGTGCAGTAAATTGCCCCCAACACGTGCAAGAAGCCAGCTATGGCGTATTTCCCTTGCTTGGTCTCCAGCTGTTCCTGCGCAGTGTGGGGGAAGTGAAGGTGCAGGGGTATCAAGCTGATAAAAACTGTGATGCTTACAGGTACGATTAATCCTGCATAATAAGACCGTAACGGAAGTTCGTGTGGTCTTAACCTTCCTTTTCTTTCCTATGAAGGTTACGACCACACGATCTTCTGTTACGGTCCTTTTGTGCAGGATTTATCGTGCCTGTCAGCATTCCGGTTTGTCCAAGTGCAATGCACTGTGCCAGATTATGTTTGTGACTATGCGGACGCTTGACCATTGTCACCATTTATCCAACAGGTCTCTGAATACTGACTTTCGGAAAATGGAATTGTATTGGGGAGTTCCCGCAGCATATGCAGTTAATTGAATCCACACGTTGCCATGATGAAGTTCCCCGTTGGGAATGGAATGCGTTGGCTGAGCTTTTCGTATTGTTGATTTATGTATTTGTAATAAAGAACTGTTTTCACACTACTGTTGACTACTGGACTTCATGACCTGGCGCACCCCCATTTCAGTGACTACATTCTTGGATCTGGGGCACAGAGGCGTCAAGCAACGGCTGGCGTTGGGGTTGGTTGCGCAGGAACACTACGAATTGGAACTAGTGTGTGGTGCAGATACAGGGGCCCGCCGTTGCTTTTGTGGACATGCATCCAAGACAGGTGTGAGGAACTTTGATAGGGCTGGCTGTGAGACTCCGCCGACTCTGGCAGTTGTTGGTTGGAAGGTACCAGGGGCCAACAGGTGCAGCACAGCCAGCAGCTTTGTCTGCGGAGGGATGTTGGTTCTCCGCTGTGTTGGTACTGTCAGCCTGTGGGCAATGTGGGTCAGGATGCGGACGATGGTTGTCCTTTTGAGCCTGTAGTGGGCAATGACATCCTCCGGCGTTGAGTGTCTGAGGCTGGTGCCTTTTAGGAACGTCCGCTGTCTCCTTCTGCGCTGCCTAGTTGGTAGTCCGGGGGAGGGGTGGTCCGGGGGGGGTCCTGGGGGTGGTGGCGGTGGGTGTTGTGGCCCTCTTGGGTCTCCAAGCTGCATGGTCATTGGCTCCATGGCATCTGTTGGTCTTCAGATGTGGCTCTGGGCTGGGCTCCCTTTCATACTACAGGTTGTCATCCTGCTTAACACCAGTCAAAGGCAGGTGTTAAATCACTGCTGCTAACGCGCCTTATCGCCTGTTTTTGGATCGCATCGCAGATCTGGCTGGTCGTTGAGAATATCGCGAAGTGGTGTTTTTGTGTGTTTTTGCATGGGAACGCCTACTCTGCATATCATTAGCGTTAGTTGTCGCTCTCATCCATGGTGATGTTTTTTGCGGCAGCTATTGCTGGAAAACTGGCGATTTTGGCAGTTTGCACCAGCTTGAGAATAGGGCGAAAAATCTATCGCAACTTTTGCGGCGCTAAAGTGCCGATAAATCGGTGATAAGTCCTTGAGAATATGCCCCTATGTGTGCTACATTCTGCAGCACACATAGAAAGAGGAAAACACCTCTTGTGATTGTTTTTGTGCAGGAAGATGTCCCTTCCTGCACAAAAACAATCACCCCTACAACACAGGTACCTTTGCACATGGCAGCCCATTGTGCACCAGCGCAGGAGAAAAGGACAGGAATGCACCTTAACTCATAGATACAGCACATTCCTGCCCTTTTCTATTGATGTAGGGCAGCGTAGCAAGATTCCTTGCAGCACTATCCTGTGCCAAAACATCGTAAATGAGGCCCCCAAACCTGTAAGGATATAATATAAAACAATGTAATGCATGCTTCGATCTTAATGCTACTTAAAAATAGATTTATTACAAACATATAATTAATATATAATTCTAAAACCACACAGATGTAATGTTGCGACAGCAGCTTAAATCAAATCTCAAAAAGGCAAACTGTTATTGACTCACATGGGCTATACTTTCAGGCAAGAGAGCACAAACGCACAAAATACACATTGGAAATGTGAAAAGTATTATTCAAATGCATGTTCTGGAAGGGCAACAACTAGACACAAAATTGTAAAAAACATTAGAGAGCATAAGCAGCCACCAAATGTTGCAGAAATCAAAGTTAGAAATGCGTTATAAGACTTTAGGGAAGCTAGCACTAATTCACAAGAACTTACAGGAACTATTTAAAAAAATGTCATACCAAACGTTCCTTACTAAACTACAGAACAGCTCGTAGGCATCCCAAATTTGAAAAGACTCATAGCCAGAACCAGAAAAACCGCAATTGAAACACCTGCTGCCCCTAAAACACTTGAAGACATAAAAATCCCTGAACAATTTAACTACAATACATAGCAAGGAATCCTTCCTTATGTATGACAACAGTAACAATCACAGAAGAAGAAGAATTTACGCTACAGATAACAATCTCCTTATATTAATGCAAAGCACCGCATAGATCATAGACAGCATGTTTGAATCATGCCCTCCACTATTCACACAAGTATGAGCAATGGGAAGCAAATAGAAGATGATTTTACATTATTATGCTAAATTTAAATCTGTATACATTATTATATACTTTCCTCTGTGCTTCACAAAACCTTTCAGTGCATGAAATATGATTGACTGATTTGTTCATCTTATGAATATTTCCTGCTCCATAAACAGGTTAGATCACTGGAACCCTACCTAGACACAATTCAGATCCCCCAGGACAGGATGTTATACATTCAGTTCAGGCTTGGTACCCTTCCTGTGAGTGAGGTTACAGCTAAGTGGCACCCTAACTCTCCTAGTCAAAGCACTTGTCCTGGTTGCAATGCCCCGGTGGAGTCTGTGGCCCATGTGTTGTTTGCATGCCCTGCTTTTCGGCGGCCCAGGGACAAATGGCTTAAACCGGTTTGCCGACAATTGGGCACAAGAAACCACTGGGATGCACTTTGCATATTGAGGTCGGATACTAGGCCCCTCTCTGTCTGTGCTATGGCCAAGTTTTTAAGCCACACGTAGGGTATTAGAAGGAAGGCACTTACGAGAGCACAACAGCAATGGTCGGGTTGACCCCCAGTCTAAGTTGCTTTTTTGGGTCCTAGTGATCAAACTCAGGCTACCCTAACTTGCACTAGATGTTGCACAAGCACTTTATTGAAGATTGATTGCATAACCTGATTGCGTGGGGAGGACCCTAAGGTTAAACCAGTGACATCCCCTGCTCGTTGTTGTAATTATTGTTTTAACAGTTTTTATATTTTTACTTGTTTTTACTTCAAGAATCCCATTTTTAAATGTATGAAAGATTTTATGATGTATAACTATGAATTTTATGTTTGTTCTTTGTAGCTTTTATGACTTGAATAGTCAAAATAAAGCTTATATGATGATGATGATGAATATTTTACTACACTATGTTAAGGAGCTTTTACCTAGGCCAGATGCACAATAAAACCAATGGAATAGCACCAAAACTTTCTTTAATTAGTTGGGTAGGATGTGTGGGGTATAGTCTGTCGTGTCTTGCGAGTTAGAAATGATGGATCTCTTTTGGCTCCTAAAAGACTTTGTAGAACTGTGACATCATTGTTAGAGTGGAATGCAATGGACTGGTTTAAAATGTTGGGTACGTAACCCAAAGATCAACAGTGCTCTCCCAGAGAGTCCAGGCAAACTGCTTGGGCATGACACGTGTGTTGCAGTTGAAGTATGGAACGAACGCTTAACGCTTGTGGAGTCAAAGCTAATTTCCAGCCGCTGTAAAGAAGTTGAAAACAACGAAAGCATTTCAAAGAAATCTACATATCAGTGTCCGAGAACCTTCTGTTCAGACCATACATAAAGGTACTGCACTGCTTCGCAATATACAGTCATACATAATTTGGAGTGTTAACGCTGAAGGCAGATACAAATAAGCTCTCAAAGTGCAGCTATTGGTAATCACAAATTGCAAGATAACGTTACAATCAGAAACTGGTGAAGATAAAGAGGGTGCAAAGAGACGTCAAAGGATAAAACAGTTATTTGCTCACCAGAACCTGAGCAAAGTGAGCCAGCACGACCTCAGTGACAGGCGTCCCAACCCAGGCAGAGCACAGTGGTTGTGCTTACAACACTAGTGAGTCTTGCCAAGCCAACTAAAGGACTGTGAAGGAGGTTAGAACAGGAACATAGCAGTGGGTATCAAACAGAACACTGCTTTTTCAATGGAGACAGAGGCCGCCTTTCCAAGAGTCATCAAGGATGATCTAGAGGCCAGCACGTCCCAAGGTCTCACAGATGGCTCACATGAACAGGTTCAGATGAACATCCATAGGGTGCTGGAGAGAGCGCTATCCTCAACATCAGCCACTTCCATAAATGGCTACAATGCTGCCGCTTTCCTCAAACCACCACGACCATTCAATACCACCAAAAAGCAAAATATTGGCGATAGATGATCTGCTTGGACAGAGACATTTAAAGATTTCATTAATGCACTTGAAGAGACTGATAGAAAAAAGATTATCAAGTATCTCAAAAATCTTGCTGGTGATGGTGTAAAGGAAGTCATAAAGAAAATGCTGCAAACAGATTAAGGCACATATCGTCAGATTAAAGAAATATTGAATCTCAAGTTTAATCCAATGCCAAATGTTAATTACGAATGATACATCTTCAACGAAGAACAACAGAAAGTTGGTGAAACCATTGATGAATTTGTGGAGAGACTCAACACACTCATCAGACATTGTAAGTTCAATTAATTTAACACAGAAGAAGCCATGTGTCTGAGAGTTACTGATGGTTGCTTGTCATATTCATTCAGAAGACGAATGCTGAGAGAAACGCTCAGTCTGGAGCGAGTGTTAATGAATGCCAGAGCTGAAGAGCGTATTGATAGTCAAGCTGCTGACATGGAGGCCGGAGGTGCCCAGAATGAATCCATCATGAGTGTGAAAAGTAAAGCAAAACAAAAAATCTAAAGGACACATAGTGATATCTACACGTAAAAAGAAGTTGTGTTTTAGATCTGAATTTTCGTTTCCACACGAGGGTAAATGTCCCACTCTTGGACAGATAAGTAAAGGCAGTGGGAAGGAGAACTTTTTTGTGACAGATTGCAAAGCAAAGGAACAAATAAGTGTGTCATGGAGCGAAGACAAAATGGATACAAGAATGTTCCTTAAGCAATGTTCAACGCACACCCACAAGGCCAAGCGGCGACATCAGTTTAGATAAATTGACACTGAACAAAGTCAATTGTCATCTAAATCATCGTCAAACAGTTCTTCTGTGTCAGTATCAAGTGAAAGTGAAGAAAACGATTGTGCCATGTTGATGTTCACCTCAAAAAAATATGTGCCGCTTGTGAAGAAAAATGTCAGTCACAGAAAGATCGACATGCCAAAGTACCAAAGTCATTCTAACAATGTCTGACGATTACACTGAAAGTAAATGGTTATTCGACACCCTTCATTATTGACAGTGATACATCTATAAACATTATGACTGAGGAGAAATACAATTATTTATCTCCATTGCCGCAACTCACGCTATTGATAAACAAAGATTATACATGGGCTGCATCGACGTCCTTAAAAAGTCAAGGTTCATTTGTATCAAAAATAAAACTCAAGAAAACGAAAGTGCAAGTGCTTCAAGGCACGGCATCAAGTGCCTGCCTACTCAGTTTCAGCACAGCCACTGATATGGTACCGATTTCCATGGATTACAACATGAATGCTCACCATGAAATAGTATGTCAGTTCCCTTCATTATTTCATGGTTTGGGAAAGCTTATGACTATGAAAGTAAAGTTTCATATTATTGAGGACATCCGTCCTGTTGCTTAAAGACATAAACAAATTGCTTTTCAGAACTTCAATCATTACTTAAGCCTGATAATATTGAGCGTTCCACTGGTCCAATGCCATGGCTTTCTCTCATAGTAGTAGTGCCTAAAAAGGGCAGTGAAGGAGCTGTACGCATATGCGTTGACATGCGTCAGGCAAACAAGGCAAAATCTGCATTCTAGGCCCTGGAATAAGCAATCAAAAAAGAAACATTTAAATGGTGGGATGTGACATCCCTTAAAAATATCCTTAGGCAGACATAATGCCACAAGGCCTCCACATTTTGATTTTTCTATCAGTTGACACTACCGATCTAAACAAAACATCAGAGAATGGGAAAAAGCCTCGGGGAAGCTTCCAATAATAAGCTTAAGCAACTGATAGATATTGCTCAAGAAGATGATGAAAACATAAATTAGAAGTAGAAGAGATAAGCAGCAGAATAGAGGAAGCAACCTGGGGAGAAGTTATGAAAAAGTACTACTAAATACTTAATAGAGTCATGGACAAATTTGAAGAGAACAAATCAAGAGAAAGAACTGCAGATATAGAAGGGACCAAATAGCCTATCAATTGCAATCATTTGCTAAAAAAAATGCTAACCAACAACCAGTACAAAAACAACCTACATCAGAACAAGCTTCAACATCTCCTGGAAGAGAGGGGAAGGCCATAACATCCAAAATCAGGGTCAATATTTTAGAAGAAATAAGAAGACACCATCTGGGGAATACTTATCCACCAGATACGAGAACAAAATCACTACCAGAAAGATTAGGGCCTGATCAACAATCAGTGTCTGGGGTGACAACCGGCTCAAAAAAGAAGGAAGACCACAAGGCTCAAGGTGTGAAAAAGCAACTAGTCCTCAACCTACCCTCCACAAGCAAACACAAAATTAACCTGTGCTTAGCCCTCTAGTAACTTGACACCAAAGCAGTCAGGGTTAACTTAGCACTTCAAACAGTAGTAAAGTAAAAATACAACACAAGAAAAATCCCACACCAATATAGAAAAATAGAATAAAAAATAATAAATTATTTGAGATCAAAACAACACAAATCCAATTATTACAACCGGAGATATGCAATTTTTAATATTTCAGGTAAGAAGAGCAGACTAGGCATCGCAAACAGTCGTCTATTTAGCGCGAAGATCCTGTTCGGTGCCACGGATGGTAGTCGCTGGAGATTTTCATTGGTGGCCATCGGGGGCTGTCGATGCTGTAGTGCAAAGTGCAGATCTCACTTTGCAGATCATCACTAGTGGTCGCTGTGGCGCAAAAGGTTGGGTTTACTGGAGTTCGTGTTTGCAGGAGGCAGGGGCAGCAAGATGTTGGTGCGGACGGACTATTTGCAGAAACCCCTCCCTAAGAACACAGTTTTCAGTCTGCCCCCTCACTTTCATTCTTCCCTTCATGTTTTTTACATATGTGACACCAAGAGAAACATTAAAAACCTCTCACAAATGCAGTGTAACACAGTGTGCACTCACATGTTCTCAAATGCAATTAATTGCTAAATGACTACCAGTTTTATTCATTTCTTAATTTTGTTTTGTTTATTTTTGTGTGTCTCTTCTGTTATTTCTTTGTCACTCTCGACCTACAGCCTTGAAAAAGCCCTAGGCCTGCATGCTTCTCTAGGGTGAAACATGTTCTGGTTGAACAATGGAAATGAAAGTATGGAAACAGAAGATGACTGTATATTATTATTAAATGGCAAATCTGTTCATACATTATTATATGCTTTCCTCTTGGTTCACAAAATCTTTGATTTCATAGAATGTAACAACAGAATCTCTGAATAACTTTGGTCTTTGATTTTCGCAATCCATGGTGACTACCACAACTCAAACATATCTTTAATGTATGCTCTTTTGTCTAACAAAGTGCAACACATCACTAACTCAAATAATCAAAACTAACAACTATTATCCCTAATAAAATAATCATTGACTTTGAACAGGCAATAATTAGTTACATTTTAAAAATATCCTACCATTTTAATTATTTTTAGTATATGGAGACATCACCAAAAATCTGCACTTAGTATTGAGCAATTCCAAACTCAAAACTAAGTGCAAATACCCAATTAACCTACAAATTAAAACATGAATTGCCCTAGCATATGTCCCTGTAACAGAAGTAGGTAACCACTACAATATCTTAATACAATCACCCTACTACCAAGCACACAAAGATAAACTAAGTTCCTATAAGGACTATTTTGAAGATACTTGTGTTGGCAGACAGAACCGTTTTGGTCACATATGCCTACTCAAGTATCATATACCATGGTGAAACATAAATCACAGTGCCATTGTACAACATGCCAAACTAAACCATGCGGAGGAAAGGTGACACAAGGTCTTCCAAGACACAATAGGCCAAAGCTACACTACACTCTACAAATTACTAGAATCATTAAACTAACAACAACTTAAAATAGGACAATCAATAACCCAAATAAAACCTAAAATATCAAAACAATCCAAAGAAATGTATGACATAAAACAATGCAAAGTACAAATATTTGTTAACAACCAAGACCTACCATAACTAGCATGTCAAGTTTAAGAAGCTAGCACATACAATAAATACAATCAGAGTATAAAGCATATTGCAACATCCCTTTAGACCATTCCAGCTTCCAACTAGCAGTCAATAACAACTAATACCCCAATCTGCAATTATCAAGCTGCCCAATATAAAATGTTCTAATGGTCTGTATCTCAAAGTTCTCAACAGTAGTTCAAAATCCCACCCCTGACAACTCATGCAAGGTCAGTTATTACTAAGCTCTAAATCTTCCTGAGATATCAGAGAGCTATTCAGTGAGCATATATCAGTGTCTGGGTTCAACAAACAGTCCACAACGTGTCCCCATGCTCGTGCATTTTCAATCTTTCCCCACCCTTTCTTCAATTCCTGTAACAACACAGCACTCTCTAGTCCCGCCCCTTTAACAAGTTCTTTTCTCCATCTAATTATTCGAGGGCCACACGCAGACTTACAGTGCATTGTCAATTCACGTTTAGCTAGAATCAATGCCAGATCAGTAAATCTAGTAGTGATTTTCTTCTTTTGTAGGGAGAAGATATCCCCCAATAAAGCAGGCTGAGGGAGTACATGTGATCGCCCGCAATGTAATGTCATTTACACAACCTACAACTGCTTCCCAGAACCCTTCTAATCTCAGCAGAACCAAATCATATGGAAACAATTCTGCCCCCAACTCCGCACATCTCAGACATTTTGCAGCAGCAGTCACATAGAACCAACTGATCTTGCCAGGTGTACGGTATGCTCTATGTGAAGTGTAAAAAGTAATTCATTTAAACCTAGCATTTCATGAAACATCAGGCATATGTGCTAGGATCCTCTCCCACTTCATATCTGTAATCTGTAGTTATAGGTCCGTCTCCCACTTCACTTTCAGTTCAGCAAGGGGAGCAGGGGCACCATAATGTATAGCACCATATAGGCACTAAACCGCTTTTGCACGGCTTATTGTAGTACTGTAGTACAGAGTAGTTGACACGCTTTATGTGTTTCAGGCTCAGTCCCTCCATTCCCCCAATAATTTACAATTCTGGCGACGCAGCCCTAGGCAACAAAAATTGGACAACAGGAACATCAAACTCTTCTGCAAAGTCTTCAAATAAGAGTAACCACATAATCAGCCCACTGTGCAATTCCTCCCAATGCACCCACGTAAGCCACCAGCTGAATCCATCTAAGTGGGAAATCAGGTGAATAGGGGACTGGGACATGGGTCCAATGTAAGCAAATACACCAGCACTGCTGTATTACCAGGAGCTCCTGAGAAGTCACTGACAATCAGAGCTGAGGAACCAAGAGGACTTGTAATAAGTCTCTCAAAACAGACAGCGAGCTAACAATACCCTCACCAGGGTTCATTCCGCTGTAAATTCACTGATTTAACCACTGCAACTGAGCTGCTATATAATAGGTCTCAAGACCAGGTACAGCTAGATCACCCTCTGCAATGGGGCGTTGGAATTTAGTCAGGGGTACTCCGTGCCTACTCGTCCCCCAGATTAGCTCCAACAATAGAGTTTCTATATCCTGGAATAGCTGGCAAGGTACCAACAATGGTAGTGTTGAAAAGAAATAAAGCAATCTTGGCAACATCACCATTTTAGCCACTCTACCAGCCACAGATAAAGCTATTGTAGTCCAAACTTTATACTATTTTGTAGGGCTCCGATAGTTGCACCCACATTACCCTCCAGGAGGTGTTGTTGATTGTGATATATTTTTACTCCTAAATATTTAAATGTAAGTAGAGCTCCAAGTAAGCCCACACAGGTTCTGAGGAGGGATAGCACAACCACTGAGTAGAAACAAATAGGATTTTTGCCAATTAATATGCAGGCCAGAAACAGCTCCAAAGTGCTTTAATAGATGTATTATTCCTGGCAAGTCCACTCCAAACTCCCTCTGGAAGAGTACCATTTATCAGCATATAATGCTGTATAATGGGACAGCCTTCTTACCTCTAAACCATGATAAAACTCTCCAGTGCGAGCACAGCAGGCCAAGGGCTCCATTGCAATGGCAAATAAAAGAGGAGAAATTGGGCAACCTTGCCTAGTTCCTCGTCCCACATAATAATGCTCAGATATAGTTCTGCCAGAGTGAACTTGTGCAATGGGACCCATGTAAAGGAGCTTAATCCAAAGAATACACCCAGGACCCAGGCCCATTCTAGCCATTACCTGATATAAGAAATCCCAACTTATACTTTCAAAGGCCTTTTCAATGTCTATTGCCATGACAACTGCGAACCGTTTATCCAAAGACCCTTCATTTAAAAGAGAGGTGAGTCTCCTAATAGTTAGTGCTATATTTTGCCCAGGAATGAAACCCGCTTGATCTATGTGGATCAAAGAGGGCACATGAGGTTGAAGGTGAGTCACTAGGATTCGACTTAGATAGTCCGCATTGTGCATAGATAATGTCCTGTAGGCTTTAACATCTGTGGAAGGGCACCCATGTTTTAAGAGCAGGATGACCAGAGCCTCACATGTAGATACCGGCAGGGGACCTGATTCCCAAACATCAGAGTAAAGTTATACAAGTTTAGGAGCCAAACTATCACTGTAGGCTGAAACAAACTCCACAGGTAGGCAAACAGCTTCAGGAACCTTTCCCCGTGCCATACTTTTAATTGCTGCTCTCAGCTCCTGCAAATTAATATCACCCCAATGCATCTTCATCCTTGTGTTAAAGTACTTGCAGTTGGCCAGTGGCCAGAAAATCTTCAATGGCTTGTAATGGTTACTTAGGGCTGCTGCATAGAGGGAAGTATAGTATTCACAAAATCTTGTGTTTCTGGCAGCTTGGCTATATAGAGGTTCACCTGCATCCAAATCTAGCTCCAAAACCAAGGTGTCCCTGATATTTGGTTTAATAAGCCACGCCAAAAGGGACTCTTTTTTACGCTCAGCATGCATCCTAATCTGATATTGCCTATAATCAAAACAACGCAGTCTCTAAATTTCACCAGCCAGTAACTGCCTAGCCTCAAGCAATGGATACAGGATTTCCTGGTCTCTGCTGCTCAAGGTTCCGGAGTAATTGTTCTTGATATTCTACTTCATCTACTATTGTTTTACACACCCCAACAACTTCTGCAATACAGCGTCCACTAACTACAGTTTTAAAAGCATCCCACTCAATTAAAGAGGCAGAAGCGGTCACCGCTGTGTCCTCAAAATAAGTAGTTATGACCTCTCCAATATTGTTGCTAAAGACCTGATCCTCCAGTACCTCCACTCGTAAATGGCAAGTCGGGACACAAGAACGCTCATATTCCCAATTCAGAGAGCCTAAGACAGGGTTATGATCTAAAATTGTTCTGCATAAATATTCAGTATTGTGAACCGCACCATGTACAGTCGGGGAACACAAAAAGGTGTCAAGACGAACATGACATTCATGTAAGCCCGAGTAAAAAGAGAAGTCACATGTCACAGGGTACAGTCGCATCCAAGAATCCACCAGCCCCCACTGCCATTGCCAATCAGAAAATGTCTGAGCCATTCGGGATACCGGGGAATCTCCCAGGGGAGGGTTTTTACTAATTCTTCAAAAATGTATATTTTATTCAAAACAAAATCCAGTCACACTGAGGGGCCGATTCCGATCTCGGCCGGTAGGGCTCCGAATCGGATTCGGCTTTACCGGATCCGATCCGGAGCCCTGTTTCCCGACCGAATCGTACGCGGGTCCGGCCGAGCGAGTACGATGCGAATTCGCCGACCGACTCGTCCGGGCGTCCCGACCGCTCCGACCGACTCGTTCCCGGCTCGAACCACACCGACCGACTCGCTCGGACTCGACTCGCACCGCGCAATGGAGACGTTCCCCGGCCGGGTAAGTACGATGCGCGCCGCGAGCAGTCCGACCGAGCCGCGCACTCCGGCTCGTAAGAGCTGTCGGAGCCATACTTTGGGGGTCCGTGTCGGACCCCCTGTACGCGTAGCCGCGCGAGTCGCACACAGGGGGACCCATGGGTCCCCCTACCTGTGCATGTACGCCGCGAGTCGCTCGCCGCGTACCCGCTGTAGGGGCGCCCTTGTCCGACTTCGCACCCATTGAGTCAATGGGAGCCCGCGTACGCGTTGTACGACCGGCTCCCATTGACATCAATGGGAGTCCGACCGACTCGAGTCCGATAACATACGGACGCATCGTACTCGTTCGGTCGGACTGCACGGGTCCGATTCGGTCGGAAATCTCTCCGGGTCCGGCTCGGTCGGAGAAATTTCCGGCCCGAATCGGAATCGACCCCTAAGAATTAAAAATTACTAAAGTAAATAATAATAAATAAATTAATATACAGTGAGCCAAACAAATAACACCTCTTGTAAACATAACGCCAAAAAACATCTAGCAGGAGAGACAGAAAATACATAGCACAAATAAACCATTATAGTAACAGAAACAACTTACAAAGAAATAAACATTTTGCACCCATTAAAAATAAATACAATATAACTCACAGTTCAGTTGCTGATGTTCATGGTCTTCAAGCAATCCACCCAAAAAATCCACCAAAATAGAACAAATACTCCAAAAAATTCAAAAAAAAACTATCTATAAAAAAACCTGTAGGTGGAATTCATAGTCCTCAGAAAACATACATGTTCTGAAAAATACATTATGACAACCACATCAAGATAATCGAAAAATAGAGGAAACTAAAATTAATATTGCTTAACATACAACCAACCTTTTTTTCTTTAGAAACAACACACATCTAAAAACTGTGGAAAATCCGTAAGTCTGACAAAACACAGGCAAAGAAAAACTGAGATTCCCACCCACACAATACAAATCACCCATTAAACATAACAAGTCAAATAACGTTATTTGTAAAATAACATACATAGAATACACTTTAGGAAAACATCAATAAAAACATACATAATACATTAAGGCCTACTGAAGTAGACAACTAAAACTGCAACCTAACACTAAACCACAACAAAACAGTAGCCTATACTACCTACCTATACTAACCCTAAAAACATCCCCTTAATTAGAAAATATCCAAACAGTAACTTAAAATTACTCCTACCTGATCTGTAGCGCAGCAACAGGGAACTGCAACCGCACAGAAGCTAGAATGACCAAAAATGAGGTGATAGATTAAACAATAACAGTAGTGTTAAGAAAATGGCCCCTAAATGACAATTTTAAAAAACTACCCAGCCATAGAAAATAATGTTAAATAAATATTACCTTTTTATAATTTCCTATGTTGAAAGAAAATTGCAAAAATGTTTAAACAAATTCAATTTTTTATGTTACAGTACTTAGCAATACATACAAGAGCAGTATGTGTTTATTAAAATGTTATAAAAATCTTTTTGTGAATAATAAATCTTTTTTGCTAGAAAAGTATTTTAAAAGCTAAATTAAAAATGCTACAATATGTAAAATGCTAAAACACATACATCAAGTGATCTTCTTAAAAAGAAAAAAATATGAACATGTAACAAAAATATAAAAAGAAATGTAAAAATGTTTATTTATAAAAATGAATGTTATAATAATTGTTATAAATATGTAGTAAAGATTAAAAATATTTAAAATTATTACAAATGTGTCTGTAAAAATACTTTCTGCTACTGTAAAAATATGTGATATAAAAAACAATGTGTCACAAATGTTTTTCAGAATACAAAAAATCTGCACAGTAACCTATATGGGGTAATGTTTTACACTACAATGAGGGTTGATTTACTCTACCCAATACAATATAAGGTACATTGGGGAAAATTCTGAATAATGAAGGGGTTAGATTCATTATTCTTACTCCAATGTAAGCTACATTGGAGAACGTGTTAGACTATGAAGGGGTACATTTAATACTCCCACACCAAGCTACGCTACATTTGTCAAAGTGCTTGACTTTAATAGGGATGGATTTATTATTCCCACTCCAATCTAAGCTACATTGGCGAAAGTGCTGGACATAGAAAGGGTTAGATGTACTACTCCCACTACAATCTATGATACATTGGAGAGAGTGTTAAGCTTTAACTAGGGTAGATTTACTATTCTCACTTCAATCTAAGCTACATTTAGGAAAGAATTGGACTTTATTAGGGGTAGATTTACAATGCCCAATCCAATCAATGCAACATTGGGTGGTGGAGGTAACTACCGAGGGTGATGGAAGCGCTTTCTTAGAGCTCCATGAGCCACCTCACCATTGAGGCCTTACACCAACATTTTGGAGGGCCTCCTTAGATGTCAACACCACCCACAGACTCCAGGGTGCCTCTGAGATGATGTCACCTTGTCCACACACCATCCGGAGCTGATGTGACACGGTTTTCTCCATGTTCTGATTGGCCGTTCTGAGATACGACCAGCTGGCTATGCTGCATACAGACAGAGGAGTATGCAACCACTCTGAACACTGACTACCGCAGGGTGCTTCCCTTTAGCACCATGCAACCCCTTCCTAGTTGCAACAGGTCCCTCCAGAATGAGGATTACCAGGGAAAGGGATACTTACGGCTTTCGGCTATTATAGTCATAGAAATAACACTGCAGGAATTGCAACTCCAGTAATGGCAGCCATCTTAACTAGACATTGATGTGGAGATCCTTCTATTCCTGAGCTGAGCTTTGGTTTTATTGGTTCTCCTCTGGAGTGGCTTTATCCTATTGCCTTCACTGTCTCCATCAGACCCTATCTGGGAGACCAAGGGCCTCACTGGCCTCCTCCGATTGTCACACCATGCCTCTGTATGTAGGGCTGGCACAAATATCTGGATTTCCCCTTTTTTCATGTGCATACAAACAGTGACATTGCAGGAAGAGAGTCCACCCTTCTACCACTTTACATTGCTCTTGGTAACCCACTCCATGTCCAAACCTGCCCATCACCTGCTGTTTACCAAGACTGTGAAGGGGGGGAAAACATTAAACCCACCATGGGATGCGGAGGCCATGGCACAAGATGCAGCAACATCAAGGAGTTAGTGGCCCTCAGATCGACAGTAGCCTCAAAAGACTCAAACACCACCAAAACCTTGCAGTACATGGCCTCGATAAGAACAGACCTTGCAGCTTTCAACTCCAGGCTCACTGCCGTGGATGACAGACTAACCACTGTTGAACAAAGCCTACCACCAACACGGACTGGAAACAGGACCACTTGCCCATGCAGACCAAAATTACGGAACTCGAAGACAGGAACAGAAGGGACAATCTGTGGTTTTCTGGCATTCCTGAGAATCTAGGGGGGACAAAATTATGGCCTTCATGCTATGCTTCATACTGTCCCTTACTAACATTGCTTTCCAAACCCCTTTTGAATTACAAAGGGCCCAGAGGAGTAAATCACACAAAACTACATGTATAGACTCTCTGCATCAGGTGATAGTCTGTTTTTGTGCCACCAACAAACAAGAGAAGAGGTACAGTTGGCCAAGAACCACAGACCTTCCTTCTTCAATAAAGACAAGATCTATGTATCCCAAGACTTCTTCCACGAAAACAAGCACAAACACAATAGCTTTCTCTCCCTGATGCCTCACTTGAAACAAATGGGCATACGATATGGCCTCCTTGATCTTGCCTGAATGAAAGTGTCCAAGAATGGGTGCACCAAAGAGTTTTAGGACCTGGGGTGTTTGGAATAGTTTCTCAACACTTTACAAACCGAAAATATGGATATGACCTATACACATGGTGCTCAGCGATCATCAGTAGGGGGCCACAAACTATTACTGTAGACTCTATGCAACAAGAGATGGTTTGACTGGAAGCAGTTGCTACGAACTGGTGTTTGGTGCCGGAATATAAACACAAGGAGTGGCTACCTCCTATGAGGGATAAATCTCACCTCCTTTGAGATGTCATCAGTGATGTCATCAGTGATGTCACTGACCATGTAATGAGTGATGTAATATGTGACGTCATCAGCAGTGCATTGCTCGGACATAAGTTTTGGTTAGCTCAGCTAACTATAACAGCTGAATTTCTATGGTTTTGTACAAGTGAAATGTCAGCCTAACTATAACGTCTCTGAAACCTTTGGTTTCTTCAGTGAATTTCTAAGGTTTTTTAAATGCTAATTCCAAACTATAATGTCCCTGAAAACCTGTGTTTTTCGGTGAATTTCCAAGGTTTTTTAAATGGAAATTTCTAACTATAACGTCCCAGAAACCTGTGGTTTTTTCAGTGAATTTCCAAGGTTTTTTAACTAGCAGTCACGTTTGCAGAGTGGTGGAGAAAGGGGTCTGGGCCTCCGACCAGCTCTCAGGAATTCCGATGCGTAGGACTTACAGGAGGTACCAGGAGGGCTTCTTGGCCCCCAAGGTCCCTCTGGAATAAAGTGGACTTCATCCCCAACCAGTAGTGCACCAGGAGGCGCGTTTGCAGAACTCGACCAGAACATAACGAAGCCCAACTCAATGGCGTAATGGCATTTTATTCTCCAGAAAATGCTGGCAGCATGTCCTTACACGTTGTGCAGTTGATTGCGTGCTTAAATCCTACCTTGGTCACGTGTCTGTTAGGATTTAAGCACGCAATTAGCTGCACAATGCACATGCTCACCTGTGATCAAGGCTTTCAATCAGCCAAAACGCGTAAGGACATGCTGCCAACATTTTCTGGAGAATAAAATGCCATTACGCCATTAGTTGGGCTTCGTTATGTTCTTCCTGTATGTGACTTATCACAGGGTCCTCCTTGCCCGTTTCGAAGCCTCCCTGCAGGGATGGTGGCTCCCGTCACTTGGAGACTATGTGTTGAATCTACTTGGGGAGCATGTCCCACTAACCCACGTGTATGACAAGAAGGATTGCCAAGGTATTTCACACACGAAGGTGAGAAAGGGTGAGGAGGAGAATTGTCTCTTCCTTCCGACTCTGGCTGAATTGAGCAATTTTCAATTAAATGGATTGTGTTAAATGGCAGCAGTAAAACGAGCAATGCATATAAACAGAATTTTGAAAAGAACCGTGACTATTACTTTTAATCACATGCACCGGGATGAATTATTACTTGGAGACTGTAACATCTAAAAACGCTAATCAGTAAGACTACACAGAGTTACTAGACTTTGATATTGTATCGGTATTAATGGTGCATTGTGGTAATTGCAGGATTTTACCTTGGTCATCTGTCTGTTAGGATTTAAGCACGCAATTAACTGCACAATGCACATAATCACCTGTGATCAAGGCTTTCAATCAGCCGAAACACGTAAGGACATGCTGCCAGCATTTTCTGGAGAATAAAATGCCATTATGCCATTGAGTTGGGCTTTGTTATGTTCTTCCTCTGTGTGAGATATATATATATATATATATATATATATATATATATATATATATATATATATATATATATATATATATACAACAAAGTTTTCGAGTATAGCGCGCTCTCGGGTTACAGATACACAAGCCAACGCTCCAAACTATAATTATAAAGGGGGTTTATGAATTGAATTGGCTTGTGTATCTGTGACCTGAGAGCGCGCTATACTCGAAAACTTTGTTGGATATTAATTGCCGGTCTACTCCGCCGGTCTGCGCGCCACCCCTCTATGGGCAGTGATTTCCGGAAGGAGTTTGTGTGTTTTTGGCTATATATATATATATATATATATATATATATCCTACAGTGACAAAGTCAGCGCGCTCTCAGTAACACACACGACTCCGTATAGATGCCCAAACACCGTTTAATCCACAACGCGTTTCGGTTCCAAAGAACCTTGATCACGTGAATTTTACACCAAATCAGAGGGACTCAAATAGTTCATAGTATAAACAGTGAAAAAGGACAAGTGAGCAATAATAATAGCGGACATGTTGGAATGGCACAGAAGTCCTGAGAAGTATACAAAACTTAATACAATCAAAACACATGTTGAGTTTAAAAATATGTACAAATATGTATCACATGTTAAATACTAATGCATCTTACATAGTGTATGAGAAAACAAAAGTCATTGTGTCAGCACGAGCCCTGGGTATCAGTACCGATAACATGTGATACATGTGATACATATTTGTACATATTTTTAAACTCAACATGTGTTTTGATTGTATTAAGTTTTGTATACTTCTCAGGACTTCTGTGCCATTCCAACATGTCCGCTATTATTGTGCTCACTTGTCCTTTTCACTGTTTATACTATGAACTATTTGAGTCCCTCTGATTTGGTGTAAAATTCACGTGATCAAGGTTCTTTGGAACCGAAAGCGTTGTGGATTAAACGGTGTTTGGGCATCTATACTGAGTCGTGTGTGTTACTGAGACGCGCTGACTTTGTCACTGTAGGATACTGGATTACCGGTGTGCTCCGCCGGTGTGCGCGCCACTCTCCATGGGTCCCAGCGGTCCGGAAGGAGCGGCTGCAGTTTGAATATATATATATATATATATATATATATTATATATATATATGTATATATATATATATATATACTACAACCTTTTGTCATAGCCAGGAAAATGAGGAAGGGATGCCAGCTCTTTGCCTACTTTTTGTCTTAGCCTTGGAATCGCTTGCCATAGCCATCCACCAGCATCGGGAGATCCACTGTATACCCATCCTGGCTGGAGCCCTGAAAGTGTTATTCTATGCTGATGATATCCTGTTAACCCTATCTCACCCAGCGATGTCTCTGACACATCTCACGTTCCTGATCTCCAGATTTTCTTACTTCTCATGTTACCCATTAACTGGGGGGAATGTCAGCTATGCTTTTCACCTGTTCCTCCACCAAGGCTGCCATCGGCCCTTTTCTGTTTCAGTGGAAACCGGTTAACTTAAAGTACTTAGGCATCTTACTGAAACCAGGTCCCTCTAATGCTTGGGAAACAACCTCTGTCCCCTGCTATCAAAGCTCCAGAAAGACATGGAGAATTGGAAGGCTATCAGCCTCTCACTGTGTGGAAGGGCTCAAGTTGTTAAAATGAATGTAGCCCCAAGGATCAACTACATTTTTACAAAACTCCCGCTTGTGCTGCGAACGCATCACTCCTGGACCTCACTAATGTGCTCAAAATATTTCTCTGGGGGGATGGAAGCCCTGGCTACAAATGGACAAGCTCCACCGCAGTACAGAATGAGGGTCTGAGGTTACCTCTCCCAGAATTCTATTGGCTGCTATTTCAACTGTCTCACCTGCACTTTTTCCTTCTCCCCACTCTGGAACAGCTGTGGTGGGTTGCCATTGAAAATTCACTACTAGGTAAAGGAGGATGTGTTGATATGCTCCATTTTTGAGATAACCAACCATTCATCAAAGCTAACCGGATTCTATGGGCCTCTGTTTATGTGTGGCTGATGGCACATTATGGATTGATAATAGAAACTCGACCAGACATCGCCTCTATGGGGTAGCAGGAAAATAAGAATCAGTACCCAAGAATCTTAATGGAACTTTTATTTTGATAGGGGGATATATAGGATAGATTATCTCCTGTAAGGGGTAGATTTCTGACCTTTGTCAAAGCACGCAATTCCCAACAGATTATGCTGACTCAATCATGGAAGTACCGCCACCTGACAAACTGTTTAGCTTTGACCCTGGGACTTCAACCCATCACTCTCATACAGGCCTACCTACGTATGTGCGGCACTTACAAAAGGGTAGTCTTGAAACTGTACCAGATACTCATTGATGGGACTGTTTCATCTCTGGTAGTAGCTCACTTTCAGAATTGGTAGACCACCAGACAAGGAGTAGATCACACAGACAAGGACTGGGCCAAACTTCTTTGACATCACGACAAATATCTACGGGAAGCACAGCTTAAACTGGGGTACTATAAAATGCTAAACCATTGACAATAGTCTTTATTCAGTCTTCTACAAGCAAAGATCACAGGGAATTCCACTTGTTGTCCATGCTCCATGTTAACCTGCAACATAGTCCATATCTCATGGTAATGCCTAAAGCTCTGCACTTATTGGGCTGTGCGTATGGAGGAAACTGAAACACCAGGCAAGGATTGGAGGGGGCCTGGTAGCCTCAGGGGTGATGTTTCATGACTTCTCACAGTACCCAGATATTTGCCCATGACATAATCAGTGGCTCGCCACAGCTCTGGTTACTGCTAAGCTTTGCATTCCTTTTTATTGGAAAACTGGGACTGTCCCCACAGTTGAGGTATGGTTGAGGGTAATGTTTCAAACGGCCTCCTATGAGAGAATCATATATAGGTTAGAGGACTGGCTACCTGTATTTGAGACACCGTGGGGCAAGTTCCTCACCCAAGAATGAGATTTCAAATCACAGACAGTAAAAACTGTCTGACATTTCTTTGGACCAGTTGAGGGAGCTAAACATCACAAATGTCTATATGTCGTCCAATATCTTGGCCAACCAACATGTGACTTTTAAATCATGTTTCATACCTTTCTCTCATTCTTTTGAAGGGGGGACACCACACCTCCTCAAAATGAAAACTCATAGATAATAGACTCTATAAGCATCTTGTGTCAAGTTTGAATGGGAAGGAGTACAGACTATGGAGAGAAATTCCGGTTCACAAAAAAAGCTATAGATTTTTTGAGGATTGGGCATTGATAATTGTTGATTGTGCTCATACTGTACAGGAGAAACAATACCTTTCGATAGGTATGTTTGTTATGCGACGGCTATTTATACAAGACAAGGTTCTTCACCTCTGTGTGAGATTTGTACTCTTTTCCTGTTTTCCAACACCCCATGATAGTGGTGACAGTTTAATGATGTTTGTGAAACGAGGCATGCATCTTTGTTTCATGCCATGTGAATGATGTTGACAAAAACTCAATAAAGAATTTCTATGGAAAAATAAGCTACATTGGGGAAAGTGCTGGACATTAAAGGTGTAGACCTACTGTTCCCACTCCCATCTAAGCTGCATTAGGGAAAGTGTTGGACTTTAAAGGGGTTAGGTATACTATTCCCACTACTATCTAAACTTTGTTGGGTAAGATGTGGGACGTTGAGGGGGATAGATTTACTATTCCCACTCTAATCTAAGCTACATTGGGGAATGTGTTGGACATTAAACAGGCTAGATTTACTAGTCTGCGATCTAAGCAACACTGGGGAAAGTCTTGGACTTTAATAGGGGTAGATTTAATTTTCCCACTCCAATTACAGCCACATTGGGGAAAACATTGGACACTGAAAGGGTTAGTTTTACTAATCCCACTCCAATCAAAGCTACATTTGTGAAAGTGTTAGATATTGAAGGGTTTAGATTGACTATTCCTACTCCAATCTAAGATACATTGGGGAAGATATTGAACAATGAAGGCAATAGATTTGCTACCCTAACTCCAATCTATATTGGGGAAAGTGGAAGACACTGAAGATGCTAGATTTACTATTCCCACTCCAATCTAAGGTACATTTGTCATTCAGCTAAAGCATATGTTTATTTTAGACCTTAGTCTTTTAAACAAGAATTCTTAAAACACATATATGACAATTAAAAACAATGGTTAAAATTGAGCAATGCTCCTGCTAAAATATTGTCAAAACCACAATTCATCCAATTATATACAGATCTACTTAACTTAAAACTACATGAGATAAAACATTGCTCCTCTAATACATTGTAATTATATCAATTTGAGTGTAAAAATGTATCCACATACAATAAAAACTGCCCCATAGCACATATTACATCCAGCAATCTCATTTCCACAAGTAAATTAATTGCTTGCACCCCATCCTTAATATCATATTTTTTTAAACGGGCTTTAAACAGGCTTTAATAGGGACTTCCGTTGTGCTAAAAACCACAGGCAATCCACCAAGATATGTATTAAATCTCTCATGTTGAGGCCACATTTAGACATTTTATCTTCATTTAGCAGGGTTCCAAGCAACTCTGACATCATAAATTGGTTTACCCCACATGTAAATTTCAGGAGACTTCAGTGTATCTGTACATTTGGAAGTTTCTCCAGGTAGGGAAAGGTCTCATCTTCCCTCCATGAATTAATCAGTTAGGAAACGAATTTCTTATTCTCTAGGTGGGTAAAGTCATCCTCTCTGGAGATCTGTTTTATTACTCTTCTATGCTCAGCCTTGCTCACCCCTTGTTAGAAATGGGAGTCTCTAGTTGGAAGGTTATTACCCTGTCCAAGTAGGGACCATTCTTCCTAGTCAGGATAAGGGAGTTACAGTTCTAAAATAACCCCTTCTCAGCCCCTTGGTAGTGTGGCATGGGCAGTCAGGCTTATCTCAGAGGCAGTGTGTAAGGCATTGGCACATAACATACAGTATTACAGTGAAAAAACTACAAAAGGACACTACACCAGTTTTAGAAAAATAGCCAGTTTTTATCAGTGTAAAACAAGACCAAAGCGATAAGAATCCAACATACAGTTATTCAAAAACATCAACGAGCAAAACTAGAGTTTAAAAACAGTTCCTTGAAGTCGATAGTTCCGTCCAGGGCTATCACAGTGTTGGGAACACACAAATCCAACAGTTCAGGTTGACCACGGCATCGCAGGCTAGCTAAGGTGTCGGGAAGACGCATACAATACTACCTTTAGAAATACAGGACATCAGGGACCTTGCAATGAGTTCTGAAGAGCCAGCGTTGGCAGGCGTCGGTTCCGGAGGTCGGCACAGAGAGTTGTTGGGCCCTTAAAGTCACACGCGTTGCAGGTCAAACTCCGTGCGGTTGTAGTTGGGGGCGCCGGTGTCGGTGGGCATCGGGGCTGCGGTGTGGTGCCCTCAGTTTGCGGTGCAGGCAGAATCTCGGTGATGGTCGTCCAGCTGCGTTGGTGAGACCAGGCCTGCGCTGCAAAGTGGGATGGTGCATGTTGCGGTGCATGCAGATCACGGTGCAGGCAGCATTGTTGTCATTGTTGAAGCACTGCAGTCAGCTGACGAATTGGAGTCGATGGCGCCAATGTCAGTGGGCCAAGGCTGCAGTGTGAGATGGGGCAATGCATCGTGTAACTTATGAGCGGTGCCCCCACACCACAGTGGAGGCACCGGCGTCAATGTCACGATGGAGTGTTGTCATCAGGGATACCAGGGTGGCGGAGTGAAGCACGGTAGTGCGGAGTGCGGTGCCCACAGGTCACAGTGCAAGCAGTGGCTCAGTGGCGGCGGCGGACAGCATCATCGGTGAGACCAGAGTTATGGTGCAATGCGGCGGTGTCCTCTGCGGTGCCCTCTGCGGTGCCTTCAGGTCACTGAGTTGGCAGCAGCGTCATTGACGACATCTGTTTGCTTTTTCTTCTATTGCACCCCAAAACACACAGTTCCTGGGGCTGGTAGCAGATGAACTTGAAGTCTTTGCTGTTTCTGAGACATCTTGAACAGGGGGCAAGCTCTACCTCAAGCCCTTGGAGAAACTCAGGAAAATAAATTGCAGAATGTCCAATCCAGTCCTTTCACTGCTCAAGACAGAAACAGCTACTGCAGGCCAACACAGCAAAGCAGACAGCAAAGAGGTAGTCTCTCCACACAGCTTCTCCACCTCTTCTTTGTGGCAGGTTTCTTGATCCAAAAGAGTTCTGGGGTAAGGGCCCCAATATTTATACCACATTTTCCTTTGAAGTTGGTACAAACAAAGTTCCTCTGGCACACATAAACCAGTTCAGCCTGGCTGAGGCCAGGTTCACCACAGAAGGTAGAGACAGCTTTGGGAGAGGCAGCCGCAGTCCATTCGGTGCCAACAACTCCTCCCACGACTCTAAATGCAGCCAGGTCTATTCAACCTAGCTATGAGTCACCCAGGAAAGTCGGGACACACCTCAACCCCCCCTTGTGTCTGTCTAGTGTGAATACACATTCCCTGCTCCTGTCACTCTAAACCCAAAGAGGGAATACATAAAAGGCAGAGGAACACAGGTTAAGCTTTAACATACCCACTTTCTAAAAGTGGCTTTTACAAACACACAACATTAAAATCATCTTCACTAAAAGATGTATACTGGCATACTAAACTCCAGTTCTCTGTCTTATCCCAATGGAGAGTTATGCTTGTAAAATGTTACAAGGCAACTCCCATGTTAAGCCTGTGGGACAGACAGCCTTTCAAAAGTGAAAACACAAAATACACAGTATTTCAGAATCAGGACATGTCGCACACACTAGTACCTGTCCTACCTTTCACATACACTGCACCCTGCCCATGGTGGTACCTTGGGCCTCTCTTAGGTGTGCCTCACATGTAAAAAAAGGAACGTTAGGGCCTGGGAAGTTAGTAGACTTGCCAGTTCAACGTGGCAGTAAAATCTGCACACAGACACTGCAGTGGCAGGTCTGAGACACCTTTGAAAGACTACTTCTGTGGGTGGCACAACCAGTGCTGCAGGCCCACTAGTAGCATTTGATTTGCAGGCCCCGGGGGCACCTGTGCACATTACTAGGGACTTACTAGTAAATCAAATCTGCCAATCCTGGATATACCAATCATTAACACAATTTACCTGTGAGCACTTGCACTATAGTACTGATCAGCAGTATTAAAGTGCCCAAGACACTAAACCAGCAAAAACAATACCCAGAGTACCACAAAAACCAGGAGGTCAGAAGCAAAAAGACAGGGGGAACACGCCGAAAGATTCTGGGTCTAACACCCCTATCTGAACAATACCACCATATATTTTTTTATTTCCTATAGCAGTTAAGGATCCTCCCTCTAACTACTTGTGCCCAGGTTAGCTCACTTTGTAATTTCTCCATTTTACATAGCAAAGAGATTTTAGAAATCTCCTCGCAGTCTATTCGTATCCAAAATTGTATTATCTCTGCACATGCTAAGTGGGGCCACCCTGTCTACCCGTTTCTACTCTAATTGCCTGTACCATTTGGTACATTTAGAAAAAAAGTTGTATTTTAATGTATATGTATCAGGGGACCTACTCAGCGCCGGGATACCGTCACGGGTGACAAGCAGCACTCTACAAATCCACAGTACATTACTTTACATTAGACCTATTTACTATTCCCACTCAAATAAAACCATATTTTTTAACGAAGTGTAAATTTCATTAACAAACAATACACAGTTTAACATGTTATTTCTTTCAAGTACACAATGGAAATAATATATTGACTAATATATTTTAGCAACAATTTAAAAAACACATTTTAGACCACTCCCTACCCTTTTCCACTATAAACCCTACCTCCAATCTCTAAACAAAATAAATTACATTACCAGACTAAAAATATTCATCAAAAACAAACCAAAATAGTATAAAGAAGTTAAAATAACAACAAATATTTAAATTTCAAGTAAAAATATGAAACTTAGTAACAAAATACCAGCCCTATGGCCTTACAGATTCAACATCCTGCTTCTAAAATATTTAAACACTTTAATAAAAAATATATTAAAGATCATGTAAGATTTATAATACTGCAATAATATAGAAAACACAATATTACATACACCTATATAATACACAACAAACATTTCAACAACGATATTAATACTAAAAACTGATATTCTTAACTTTGATATTCCACACAGTGATATATTAGATATCACAATAGAAAGTGACAATATTATGGTAAGACGATATTTCGAACTCGATGCTTTGGTAACACCAGTTGATCGTATCCTAATACTCAACCATAATGCTGTAGCAGGCTTGAAGGGGTTTGACCCTAATTGGTTCTAGTCTATCCTATCTGGACTCGTCAAGGCTGGTAAACTGGCTGTTAGCAAGACCACAATTATGTGTGGGGTGCCTCAGGGCTCGGCCTTTTCCCCGCACTTGTTCAAAATCTGTGGGGCATATTACCAAGAAATGGCGATAACTGTCGCTAACCTAGGTTAGCGCTAGTTTTCCTATCGCCGTCGATCCCTGCAAGTTATCGCCCTGTTAGCGACGTATTAGCAACGTTTTGCTAACAGGCGATAGCTGCAGGGATCAGCGGCGAAAACCGCTGCTAACATTAGCGCGATGGCGTTAATGAAACCGGTGATAGCGGGTGGAATCCAGCGATAAGCCCTTAGCGATAGAAAAAGGCACGCTAACCCGCAAGTTTGGACTCAGCCAATCTGTCCACCCCCAATATAAAAGATGCACAAAAAAAAGGAAAAATGCAGATTTGAGCAGCCAGGGCATAGTGCAGCACACATCAACAACCCCCTCAAACCACCCAACATCCTGGTTGACCAGGATGAGATCCTGGTTCCCACGCAGGACCTGCGTCTGGTTCCTGGATCCCTTGCTGGACCTCTGTCTGGTTCCTGGATCCCTCGCTGGACCTGCGTCTGGTTCCTGGATCCCTCGCTGGACCTGTGTCTGGTTCCTGGATCCCTCGCTGGACCTGCGTCTGGTTCCTGGATCCCTCACTGGACCTGCGTCTGGTTCCTGGATCCCTCGCTGGACCTGCGTGTGGTTCCTGGATCCCTCGCTGGAGCTGCATCTGGTTCCTGGATCCCTCGCTGGACCTGCATCTGGTTCCTGGATCCCTCGCTGGACCTGCGTCTGGTTCCTGGATCCCTCGCTGGACCTGCGTCTGGTTCCTGGATCCCTCGCTGGAGCTGTGTCTGGTTCCTGGATCCCTTGCTGGAGCTGTGTCTGGTTCCTGGATCCCTTGCTGGAGCTGCGTCTGGTTCCTGGATCCCTCGCTGGACCTGCTTCTTTGGCCTGGAGTGGGATGTGGAGTAGCTGTGGAGTCGATGAGCCGTGGCGGGAGACATTGATGTGCGACGATCGCCCGTACCTGGTGGTGAAGTCTGGCAGGTCGCATGGAGACACGTTGCTGACCTGTGTGAGAAGCCCACCTTGCGCACCTTGGTGCAGTCAATGGTAGAGGTGTTCCTGCGCACCAACGTAGTGAGGTCCACTTCACATACTATGATCCACCACTACACCGGGGTGCACGGAGGGGATTACCAACGGTGGGTGCCGTCTCCCTGCATCACAGGACGGATGATGTTGGGCTGGCCGGACGCTCTGGAGGGTGAGGCCCCTGTGCTACGCCGAACTTGTGTGGACTGAACGCTGCAAATACACGCCTAAGGGAGCCCTGCTGCATAAACTTCATTGGGTGGTCCACCAGCAGACTACGCGGTGACTGCTGTACCCAGCCCAGTGAAAGCACACCTGGCTCAGGCTCCTGCTGGCTGAGTCACAGATTTGGTGGAAGTGCAGTGGATTACACCACGGGTCAATGTCCAGGTAAGGAGAAGGTGGGACGCGTAGCGCAGGAGGGCCGGGGGGGAGTCGCTCATGCCTATCACACATAAATGACGCACCCCCAGTGGCGGCTCTACCGCTATGTTGGAAGAGCGTTGCCCCACCACCTCAAGCAGTGCAGAAGAGGAACAATCAACACATGATGATAACTCAATCAATCAATCACTCAGGGGAATTGTACGCGCGGCACTCACCCGTGGCACTCACCCGTGAGGGTCGCAAGGCACTGAGGGGTGGGGGGCCGCAGATCTGTTAGCCGAAGAGCCAGGTCTTGAGGGTCTTCCTGAAGGTGTTCAGGGAGGGGGCACCTCTGATGTCTGACTGTAGCCCGTTCCAGGCATTGGATGCAATGTGGGAGAAGGATCTTCCGCCTGCTCTGGCTCTGTGGATGTGCTGGGTTTCGGACAGTGCGAGGTTGGAAGATCGGATGTTTCATTTGTGTACGTGGCAGTTGATCCTGCCGTTGAGGTATTTGGTTATGTTGTTGTGTAGGCATTTGTAGGGGTGAGTGATGATTTCGAAGGTGACTCTTTTCACTACGGGGAGACAGTGCAGTCTACGTAGGTGTTGGCTGATGTGTTAGTGCCGGGGATGCAGATGACGAGTCTGGCGGCGGTGTACTGTAATGTCGGTAGTTTGCGGAGTAGGGACATGTAAATGGCGGCGTAGAGTGTGTTTCAATAGTCCAGTCTGCTGGAGTGAGTGCATGGGTGACTGTCTTCCTTGACTCTGGGGGTATCCATTTGAAGGTCTTGCGGAGGATGCGGAGTGTGTTGAAGCAGCTGGAGGTGACGGCGTAGACCGGTCTGTTCATGGTGAGGGATGGGTCAAGTACGATGCCGAGGTTTCTGCGTGCTCCGAGGGGGTAGGTGGGCGTCTGAGGGCGAAGGCCAACAGGTGTTGTCCCATGCTGAAGGTGTGGTTCCAAGGACAAGGACTACTGTCTTCTCAGCGTTGAGCTTCAGGCAGCTGTTGGTCATCCAGACTGCGACGTCCTGCATTCCTTTCTGGAAGATGAGTCTGCTGGTGGTGGGGTCTTTGGTGAGGGAGAGGATGAGCTGGGTGTCATCAGCGTAGGATACGATGTTGAGGCCGTGTTGTCGGACGGTGGCGTTGAGGGTGCCATGTAGATGTTGAAGATGGTCGGGCTCAGAGATGAACCCTCTGGGACTCCGCAGGTGATTTACGTGGGATCGGAGAGGAAGGTTGGCAGTCTGATCCTTTGGCTTCTTCCAGGGAGGAATGATCGGATCCAGTAGAGGCCTGTTCCCTGTATGCCTGCGTCTTGTAGTCTGGCGACTAGTGTGTGGTGGGAGACGGTGTCGAAGGCCGCTGAAAGGACGAGTATGATGTGGGCTGCGGAGTGGCCTTGGTCCAGGAGTGTGCGGATGTCGTCTGTGGAGGCGAGTAGGATGGCCTCGTTGCTGTGATTGGTTCGCAATCCGGATTGGGACGGGTCGAGGATGGCGTTGTCATCAATGAATCGTGTCAGTTCCCTGTTGACTGTTTACTCTGCAACTTTGGCCGCAAAGGGGAGGAGCGAGATGGGCCGGTAGTTCTTGAGGTCTTTGGGGTCAGCTGTGGTCTTTTTGAGAAGGGGCCAGACTTCTGCACGCTTACAGTCATCTGGGTAGGTGCCTGTTTTGAAGGTGGTGTTGATGGTGCATTGCAGTTCGTGTGTGATGGCGCCGTGGCTCTGTGGTAGATGTGGGAGGGCATGGGTTGGTGGGGGCCCACGAGTGGATGCCTTTCATGGTTGAGGCTGTGTCTTCGGCTGTGACTGGCGTCCAGGTGGAGATGGTGGGCTGGCTGGTGTGTCCGGGGCCCGGGGTGTCTGTAGACGAGGGTTCCTCGGAGTGTGGAGTTGTGGCTGGTCTGGATCTGGAAGTGCAGGTGTTCGGCGGAGGGGAATGTTTCGCTGGAGGTGGTGAGGCGGAGGATGCTCTTGTGGGCAATGGCGAGGCACCCTCCCAGGTGGTTGGTGCGGTCCTTCCTCTGGATCTTGTATCCGTCCGGGATGGCGGTGTTGATGTCGGGGGCGGAGGAGGGGTTGGTCCAGGTCTCCGTGAAGAAGGCGATGTCGGGCAAGAGTGAGTCGAGTTGGTTCCAGATTTCCACGGCGTGTTTGTGCACGGAGCGCCTGTTGGGGAGGATGCATCCTAGGGTGTCGCCGGTGCAGGCGTCGGCTGTGTTGGAGTCCGGGGTGGTGGTTAAGCTCTGGTGGCAGCGGAGGCAGGAGAACTGGCCGTGGGTCGTGTTTGCCGAGGCCTGTAGTCAGTCTCTAATTTTCCCGGGGTTGAGTGCGTGGAGGGTGGCTGTGCTGTAGCAGTGGGTGGCCCGTGATCCAGGCTTCTTGGCGCTGGTCGCGGTTGTGTTGCAGACGTGCACAGACGGGCTTGTCTTAGGCGTCCCTTCTGCGCGCCAGAGGCGCGTCTCCACTGCGCAATTGCACATCGTCTGCCATCAAGTAGGGGAGGGTGGAGGAACGATCAGCTGTGAGCCGGGAATGTGCGAGGACAGGGGTGCGGGGCAGCAGGGGCATCTGCGGCGGGAAGCGGGTAGTGCGGGCTCAGAGAAGCCCATAAAACAGTTAAAAAAGGGAAAAACAAGGGATAAATAACTCATGTAATCATGCTATGTATCCTCAGGGGGTGGGCGGGTGGGTAGGACTGCTCCAAACACGGAGCAGGGAATGTGCGGATTGGCATGCACACTCAAGTGCGCAATGACTGTTTGGTCGGCCCACTCAGGCCGACCAATGCAGACATGCGCACTTCTCTGTTCGCAATCCAGGCTGCATTACAGCCTGCATGGAGAACATGCCCACCCCTCCGGCCCCTGCCTGCATGACTTGTCCCGTTGCCAATTAACAATCCCACCGCCGCAGTGTTGTGATTGACTCAGGGGAGGGAGCCTGGCTGCCTACTTCCTTTTCCTGGAAGCAGACGCAGGAGAGCATGTCACCTCTGCCAGCGGGTACTTCAACTACAGCCACAACACCGGCATCTCCTGGCACTACCATCATTGGATGAATGACGTCTTCACTTTGCCCACGCGATGCCAGCACCGTCATCGCACCCCGTCGCAGCTGGATCAAGGCCACCTCAGAACGTCTGGTCAACTGTCTCCGCACCAACACTCCACCAATGCTTCCAGATGATGACACTGCAGCGCGCAACCACCACCGATGGATCTCCGACATCGACGACATTCGGGCACCCCTTCATGAACGGCACTGCGTCAGTACCTTCCGCCTGCCTGATGGCAGGCGTGAGGGTGAGGCAGTGCCATAAGGATAGGCTGGCCCCATGCATTGTTGGAGTTGCGTCATGGTTGTGACACAACTGCAGCAATGCGTGACTTTAGCGCAGACAGATACATCAGGATTCCTGGCGTATCTGTCATTACTTGCGTCATGGAGCGCTGTCCAGTGAGTGCAGCGCATCCATGCTGTTGCAAGGAGGGCGTAATGAGAAGTGTTGCAACGCTGTCTTGTCGCAGCGCAGCTACACTTTTCATGACTGAGGCCCAGGAATGCGCACTATCTTATTGATGGTGCGCATTCCTGCACTGTATTTTTGTCGCAGGGCAGCGCTGCAACATTGCTTGCAGCGCTGTCCAGCAGCAGAAACATGCATAGATGTGGGTCCTAGACTTATCCCCATTTTTAAGACCAGCTATTTTCTGGTCTTAAGTTCCTGCAGCTAACGGCCCTTAGCGCGACTTTTTTTATCGCTTCGCCGGTCCGGGCCATCCTTGCTAATAGGGCGAAGTGCTGTTAGCGGGAGTTTTAGTGATATTTAGAGGGGGAACGCCTACCTTGCATGTCATTAGCGATAAATATCGCTGGCATGCAAGGCGATAGTAAAACCGGCTGCTATCGCCAGAAAGCTGTCGCTAACGCCTGTTAGCGACAGCTTGATAATAGGGCGATAGGAAAAAAACGCGTTAGCGGCACAAAAAAGTGCCGCTAACGCGGCGATAAAAGGCTTGATAATATGCCCCAATGTCTCTCCGCTCACTAACGCTTTAGCAAAAATGGGTTCTAAAATCTATATGTATTCAGATGACTCTCAAATCATTCTGCAGCTTGATAACAACTCTTCCTGCTATGAGGTTTTTAAATGCCTAACACTTTTCATTTGGAACAGGATAGGAAATATTTGTTTAACATTAAATGCATAGAAATGCCAGGTCCTAGTTATTATTGGAAAAACTGATCCTTGGCTGGAATCCCTTTTGCCCCGGGAAATAGGGTATCTCCTAGTTATTAATTTAAGATGGTTGTTGCAGGTGGCTCCCAGCCTTTCACTTGCGAAGATCGGAAGTAGTCAAGAATGCAACAGCGAAGGCTGAATTTGGGGCCTTCTAGATTTGCTACAGCTCGCCCTATTCTTCAAAGGTTGCACTGACTTTTTTATTCATCAAAGGATCTACTTCAGATCTCTTTGTATCACTTTTAAAGCTTTTCACGGAACTGCCCCCAAATTCATCTCTCTTCACCTGGCTAGGCTTTCACCCAGGCGCACCTCACACTGCTTTTCGGTCAATCTCCTGATGGTCTCAAAGTGGAGTTTGGAGTTTCTCTTTCTGTGTTTCGAGGCTTTGGAATCTCCTCCCTCATAAGCTCCGAAGAGAATTAAACTTATCATTTCGACGTTTCCTGAAAGCATGCCTCTTTTGAAAAACATTTTACTTAGTTACCCAGTACACAGTCTCCTACTAACCAGTTAGAGCAAGGAAACAGTTTGGTGAATGCACGCTCTACAAATTAACTAACATATGAACAACATAATAGCAAGATTAATTTGATTAGCTAGCCTGTAGTGGGCATTTTGGTTATTGCAGTTTTGCATGTGCACCCCTATCACACACTCAAGGGCAACCTGATTATGCCACTGAAAATGTTTTCGAGGTTTTTCACCTTTAGCCAAAAACAACTGTTCTGCTAAAACGCACATTTTAGATCTTTTTTACCCGTCTCACAAAAATGACGCCAGCAAACTCGTAAAACTGTTAATTTCTTCAACTTTGATACATAAGGCCTTTCCTTTCTTGCGCAGCGCAATGGTCACATGAACAGGATATTGCACGTGCCTGTAGAAGTAATGAACCTTCTAGAAACTCACCCATACATAGTGTACTGTTGAAGGCTTCACCGGAAGCAGCACATTTATGGGTTTGTATACTATTGGGCAGATGTACAATAAACTAACGCAGCACGGCGCAGCAAGTCATTGCTGCGCCATGCTGCGTTAGTTTGGAAAGCACAGCGATGCGACATATTTACAACAATATGTCGCATCTCTGTGCTTCCCCCTGCGCTGGCGCACAAACAGCTGCCATGCGCCGGCGCAGGCACCCTTGCACCATGGTGCAAGGATGCCTGCGTCGTGGGGAGATTGTTTTTGTTCAGGCAGGGTTCCCTTCATGAACAAAAACAATCATTAGAGGTGATTTCCTCTTTCAATGTGTAAACAGGAAACAAAAACGAGGAGAAATTAAAACATTTCTCCTCGTTGCGCCTCGCCTGGGGAGGTGTAGCATTGACACGCATTTCCAGATTTATGATTCCTCGTAAATCTGGAAATGTGTCTCATTCCATGGGTGTTGCGTGGCAACACCCACAGCAACACCCATGGAACGCCCCTTCCACGCAAAGTGCTGCGCGTGAAGGGGTCATATTTACAAGGAGAGGAAAAGTCATTCAGGGTGGCTTTTCCTCTCCTTGTAAATATGGAGAAGTGGAATGCGCCTCCAGTACGGTGGCGCAGGGGTGCCCTAGTATATGTTATGTTAGCAGTTTGTAAAGCGCCTGGTTACTCCTATTCGGAGTGTCCCCTGCTGAATTCCAATTGACAGAACTGATAACAGATATCCCTCCTTTGTTAATGGGTGAGGCCCTTTCTAAAAAGCCAAGAAATTAAGGGGTATATTCACAAGAACGTGTGATAACTACCGCAAGAGTAGCGTAACGCAACCCATCACGGGAAAATAACCCCGTGTCAACGTGGAATTCACAACAAGGTGGTACCATGCGATAGCCTGCCGAAACCGCGGACAAAGTCCGCGATACAACCACCACGATGGAGATAAAAACACAACCCACAACACCAAAAAACACGCGATGGGCCAAAGCGCAATGAGGAAACCAGCGAAAAGCAGCGCCAGGACTGCAACACACACCTGGCAGGCGTCAGAAACCTCCATAAAAGCAGGAAAAAAAAACCACACACAAACTGACCAACACACAAGCACCATGGAGGCAGCCGGAGCAGGCGCAGAGGACGAGCGCAACCCCACAAGCACCCCGGACGACCAGCCTGGGACCTCGGGACAGGGAAGGGCAAGGACAAGAAGACCAGGAAGACCAAGTTCAGTCCGCAGGCGAACCGGATCATAGTCACGGAGGTGATGGAACACCATCAACAACTCTTCGTCACCTCCAAAGTGTCATTGGGCACCAAAAATGGAATATGGCGGGACATCGTCGACAAGGTGAATGCTGTCGGAGAGCACAAGCGGACAATGGACGAGGTCAAGAGGCGATGGAATGACATCAAGCGGAAGACCAAGGATAAACTCTCTGCCAACCTGAAGGCAGCAACGCAGACCGGAGGTGGGGCCCAGCGCCACAGCTGGAGCTGGATGACATGGAGGAGCTGGTGTCGACAGTCATCAGTGTGGAGACTGTGGCCGGAGTCGGGGGACCGGATACTGCTCGACAGGACACAACACAACCGCAACAGGGTGAGTGACCACCAGGTACTGGGGGTATGGGGGGAGATGGCCACAATGGCACACATGCACAAGCAAGCAGGGCACAGTGCACACCCACAATCACTCTGGGTCCTCGCCCAGACCCACAGACTGTCACAATGTACAATGCCATGCTGTCTGAATGTCAACCTGTACCATGCGGCTCCATACATGCGGACACATTGTAACACACCATCTCCCCTTCACATCGCAGGGGCATCTTCAACACCTCCTGCAGAGCAGTCACAGCCACTCTTCACTGATGACGAGGAGGAGGACAACACCAGCATCGACATCCAAACCATCCAAGACCTCATTGACCACCTCCACAACTCACCTCCAGGATCAGGGCAGCCCAGCTACATCCATGAGACCCAAACCACCCAGCAGGAGGCACCCACAGCCCCAGCACCCTCCCAAGACCCCCAGGAACAACAAATGGCCTTCCAACGTCGTGTGCTGGAGGGCCAGAGGGAGATGGCCGAGCAGGTCCGGGTGGGGTTCGAGCTCATGGCTAACAAACTGGACGCCATCCTTGGGTGTCTATGTCCACCCCATGGTCTCAGCGAGCCCTGACTGACATCTCTGGAGTCATGACGCGGAGGGAAGAATACCTGTCCGCTCACAGTGTCCCCAGCAATGCCAGCCTTGAGCTGGCACACATGCGGAGGCTCATGGAGGACATGGTGCGGATGGAGGCAGAAAGGATGGCAGCCTCCGCTGCACATCAGCGAAATGTAGCTGGGATCTACCGTGCCCTGCATGTTCTTGTCATGGCATTGCTGCCACAAGGCGTGGCGATGATGAATGCTGCTGCCCCACACCATCCACATCTCCACCCCCTGGTGTGTCAGTGCCTCCCAGTGCGGCAGGCGTATCCACTCCGGCACCTGATGTGTCAGTGCCACACAGTGCGGCCGACAATCCTCCTCCGCCCCCTGATGAGTCAGTGGCACACAGTGCCGCAGCCGGCACTGCAACACCCACAGGTGGGGCAGGGCACACACCCAGTGACGAGGACGTGGATGGGACTGTGGTCAGGAGGACCAGGCACTAGCATCCATTACAGCCACCTTGCCTGTTTCTGCTTGGTGCCGCACATGGCCTCAAGACCTACCACTGACCCCCGATACACTCCGAGGCACTCACCTTGGACAGCGACATGGACTGCCACATGCTGTTTGACAACCAATGACACGGCGGACAGACTGCGGACTGTACCCTTCCTCTTCCGCAGTACAGGTCATCCCGGGATGGACACTGGCTGGCCCTCCACGGGCCCATATTGTATGTTGTGCTCGGCATTGCCCTGTACCGCTCAAGCTGCATGACTGCACTGGATGTGCAAATAAACATCCAGTGAAGCACTGCTGTGTGATGTCTTATGTCATTCCTGTGTGGATGAATGTGGGGACTGCTTTCCCTTGCATCAATGATGTTCATCCTGTGTGATGCCAGTAAGTGGGTGCGACATTGCATCTTGTGGAGCGGGTTCCGTGAACACTGCAGCAGGGACACACGCATCAGTCACTTCCTTGTCCGGACATGGACATGACCACACCCAGAGCCCATGAGTCATTGTTGCAGGCCCTGCGCTGGTCCGGCGTACGGCAGGCCAGTCCACTCCGCTTACGCACTGAGGGGGGGCCCTCATTGCTACCCGTCGCAGCCGTACTCGCTGGTGGTGTGCGGGTCACTGGTCTAGTTGTCAGCATGTCACGGCCACTCCCTGAGGGCAGGTTTTCACACACACCACACCCATCCGGCACAGGCGTTACAGGCCATGTGACTCCGCCAACATAAGGGTCCGATGACGTCACATTCCCCTCTTCAGGTGGTGACTGGATGACGGACGCCCCACGGTTTGCACTCATATAGGGTCCATGAGTTGCTGCGCACAGGGTTAGTGGCATCCGAGGCCTTGAGTACGGCACAGGCCTACCACCACATGGCGCAGACTGGGGTTGCACAGGGTTAGTGGCATTCGAGGCCTTGCGGACGGCACAGGCACCCCGCCACGGGACGGTGACTTTGGGTGCACTGAGTCAGTGGCACCTTGAGCTGCTGAGTGGGTGTGCAGCCTGCGATGATGCCCCGTCCTGGTGGTCCAGACAGCTCAGGTTTTGTGTGCCCTGCTGGACCGCAAAGTAGGCCAGAGCCAGCGGGCAGCGCGGGCCTACCGCCACGTGGTGTCGCTTCCGGGATCCCAGAGTTGGTGGCACCTATTGGGCTGACCGGGTGTGCAGCCTGGGATGGTGTTGGGTGCACTGGTATGTCCTCTGCCATGGAGTAACCAAGACCCAGCACCAAACGTGAGACCTGTTGGCCTGCGGAGCGGGGCTGCATGATGTGGAGGGTGCCATGTCCAAGCTTGTGGCTTGCAGCGGCACGTGGTGAGACCTCCTGTCTACGCGCCGGTGGCGGAAGGTGAGCGTTGAGGCCTGGGTGTGCATGGGCGGGCATGCTCCGATGGGCGGCGGGAGGGGTTGGGGTGCCTCTGCCTGGGTGTGCATGGGCAGGCAGGCGATGTTGTCTTGTGCAAGTGTGTGTACTGTGCCAGTCATGTATCTGGGCTCTGTTTCAGCTGACAGCTCTGAATGAGATGTGTGACCTGGTGAACTGCCCTACATACCGGCACGTGGTTGGAGACACACCGGTGGCAGCAGGTGAGCAGTGTGGCCTGGGTGCGCAGGGGCGGCACTCTCTCTCTCTCTCCCTCTCTTCCTCTCTCTCTCTCTCTCCCTCTCTCTTCCTCTCTCTCTCCTCTTCTCTCTCTCTCTCTATCTCTCCCTCTCTCTCTCTCTCTCTCTCTCTCTCCCTCTCTTACTCTCTCTCTCTCTCCCTCTCTTCCTCTCTCTCTCTCTCTCCCTCTCTATTCCTCTCTCTCTCCTCTTCTCTCTCTCTCTCTCTTCCTCTCTCTCTCCTCTTCTCTCTCTCTCTCTCTCTCTCTTCCTCTCGCTCTCTCCCTCTCTTCCTCTCTCTCTCTCCCTCTCTCTTCCTCTCTCTCTCTCTCTCTCTCTCTCTCTCTCCCTCTCTTCCTCTCTCTCCTCTTCTCTATCTCCCTCTCTATTCCTCTCTCTCTCTCTCTCTCTCTCTCTCTCTCTCTCTCTCTTCTCTCTCTCTCCTCTCTCTCCCTCTCTTCCTCTCTCTCTCTCCCTCTCTTCCTCTCTCTCGCTCCCTCTCTCTCTCCTCTTCTCTTTCTCTCTCTCCCTCTCTTCCTCTCTCTCTCTCCTCTTCTCTCTCTCTCTCTCCTTCTCTTCCTCTCTCTCTCTCCCTCTCTTCCTCTCTCTCTCCCTCTCTTCTCTCTCTCTCTCTCTCTCTCTTCCTCTCTCTCCTCTTCTCTCTCTCTCTCCCTCCCTCTCTTCCTCTCTCTCTCCTTCGCTCTCTCTCTGTCCTCTGATGTGCGCAGGACACACCTTCTCATCATGTTTTTTGTCTTACAGGCTGTGACCTACGTATTGTCCGGAGGGGAGCGGCCATGTGTCTTCATTTCATTTTGTTGTTCATTTTAATAAAGTTTCATTTGTTGCTTCGAAAGTGAATGTGTGCTGGTCATTTCTGTGACGACACATCCATGTCACCAGTTGTGATTGTGCGGCATCAGGCGGAATATTTTGTACATATTTAGGTGTGGCTGATGTGGCATGTCTTTGGTCGGGGGGGTGCCAGGGAGGGGTGGTCCTGGGGTGGTGGCGGTGGGTGTTGTGACCCTCTTGGGTGTCTGTGCCGCATGATGTGCGGCTCCATGGCATCTGTTGCCCTTCGGATTTGGCCCTGGGCTGTGCTCCCTTTTGTGGTGCTGGCTGCCGTCCAACTTTACACCAGGTCAGAGCTGGTGTAGATTTCCTGGTGCTAACGCGCCTTATCGCCTGTTTTGTGTTTTTATCGCGGATGTGGCTGGTTGTTGTGAATGTTGAGGTGTGCTGTTGTCTCGGCTTTGGTCACGGAAACGCCTACTCTGCATCTCATTAGCGATATTTGCGAGGGTCCTCTGTGGCGATGTTTTTTGCGGCTGCTATCGCGGGTAAACTGGTGCTGTGGGCTGTTAACACTGGCTTGTGAATGGGGGGGTAAATTTATCACGACTTTGGCTGCGATAAAGTGCCCTTAATTCGGCGATAGCTCCTTGTGAATATGCCCCTAAGTGCTTTCGAAAAAGAACTTCAGAAGGCTCTAATCTGAGATGGAGCGGCAGTCGGTATCTGATTTAATTGAGGATGAGTATTTGTGACTGTTCCTTCACATTTTTGGCCTGCTGGTTTTGGCAGGACGAGGTCTGAAGTAAAGGTACAATTTGTACTGTGCAGCACCTGTTACTAATGTTTATAGCGCTTTTTAGGTCTTTGCAGAGCTAAATGTTTTAAATGTAATAGCAGCCAAAATGATGAACCCAGTGAATGAATGACTAGGTCAGGTAGCAGCGGGGGAAGTATTGGCGCACCACTCCATTTGAGAACGTTGGATACAACTGAAAAAGAAGTCAGTCTTTTGCAGCGAAAGTCAGAAATCTCAGTGAAATAACGTTCTCCGCAGACATTTTCAGAGACCTATATTCCAAAAACGTTAAGCGATCATGCAGTCCTCCCATGATCTGTAAATAGAGTACTATTAAACTGAGTAATAGCAAAACCTGTTATTTGAATCACTTCAAAACATTAAAAGTGTGTTACGAGGTACTAGTTAAAAATGTTATTAGTATTAATACATAGATAGTTGCATTCATCGGAGAAGCATATTCAAGAAAAGAAACACCGCAAACGTTAGGGCGGATGACCTTGCCTTCAGTCGCATAGAGGGCATGGAGCACAAGACAATGGTGCTTGGAAGCCTCAAGATGAATTTTGCATTTAAAATAAAGTGTTTCTAGATTAGTAATACCACTGCTTTACTGTTTGCCTCCACTATGAATAACATATTGCATCTGACCTATTTTGAATGTATTCCCCAGTTTATTAATACTCAAAATATATTGGTTTGTTGGACACACACACACATTTTAATTGCACCTTGTTGGACCTGGCACATCTGCAGGGTCACCTCAGATTTGGCTTCTATGACTCTGAGCACTTTTCCCCTGCTAACTAGTGGTAAAGTGTTTGTGCTCTCTCCCTAAAACATGGTAAAATTGACCTACACCTTATTGTCATATCTAATTTACTTGTAAGACCCTAGTAAAGTAACTGTACCCAGGGCCTGTGAATTAAATGCTACTTGTGAGCAGCAGCACTCATTGTGCCACCACTAAAGTATCTTTTTAAAAAGTGTCTTAGGCCTACCATTGCCGCCAGTAGTGCATTTTTAAAATGCCATTTTGACCTGGCAACACAAACCAGGATTAAACCTTCTTTTTTATTACGTATAAGCCACCCCTAAGGTAGTGTTAGAATAGAAATGTTCCCGCTTACGTATTATCCTATGTAAGTTAGCATTCGCTGCACCATTTTCTGTTTATGCGCCATTTTAAGTCATGATCGAAACTAATCCTTTGCTATTTCTGAGAAAAGGCTTCTGTTAGGTTTCATTTCTCCAAGGTTGGATTTTGCTTCACTAATGAATAGACTGTTCTTATTAGCACATACCTTTCTCGTCAGATAGAGGCCTTCTCCCACTTGTCTAGTGGCGGGCATGGGCAGAACGACCTTGAGTAGTAAGATAATGTGTTCCGGCATCTGAATCGAAACTTATCCTCTGTCTTTCACTGTTTAGCTGCAGCTGCTTGGAAAATTCCACTATGGGTGTGCCTTCATTGGTTTTGAAATGTACATAATGTTTCTTTATGCTTGCTGATGTCAGTCCCTCTGCAGCACTCCTAGCAACTGGGCAGACTGGGCTCCACTCTGAGTGTACTTGAATAAACAGATACTGGTTGGTATTCTCTACTGTTTGACCGACTCTTCATTTGGGATGGAAGGCTGAGAGGTGGTCATTAGTGACCCAAGTGACCCGAATTGGGTCCCTTCCTTCAGTATTCACCCGAACAGAGACTCCTTCGGGTGAGTGACCCATCCCCTTTCTGCGGATGGAGGGGAGGTCGAAGCTATCGTCGGGTCGGACTGACGGTTCAGGGATCCCTGCACGAGGAGTATTGATTGCTTGCAGCTGCACCTTCTGTCCTGCCGGACGGTGCCTCACCCAATGGTCATCCCGACTGGAGTCCTGAATGGCGAAACCCTTGGATCTGACCGTTTGGTCTGAAGAGTCGGAAGTGGAGAATTGGTTGGTTGTGCTACTCATATCAGGTGAGTTTTTTTTTTTTTTTTGTGGTTATGGTACCATTGTGGTTTGAGTTTGGTACGGTCTGAGGACCGTTTTTGATAAAAGCACTTGCAATTGCTTTGCCACGCAAAAATAACGAACTTGTTTTCTTTTTGAAAATGCCTGGAATTAGTACGTTTTTCTCTTTGTGTTGCCGTTGTTGTCCTGCAGATGCCCGATTAGAAGAAACCCAGCCTATGCCTCCAGAAGGCACCCCTATTTTTGATATGTATGTGAAGCATGGTCTTGGCCCTATTATGTTTAGTACACTATGGCACAAATATACGAGGGACAATGCTGAGTTACAGTGGCCGTTGACGGACACTTTTGATGAACAAAAGATTGGGTTTTTACAGGAACAGTTATTTAAGAGACGAAGTAGGCAGTCTATGTTTGATTCCCTCAGAACGTGGCAGAAAGCAGCTAGGCCGAGATGACTGAAGATGGAAAAAGATGCACAGAAAGGGAAGATGCAAATACTGACTCAAAAAGCTGTAGCATATGATAGAGAAAAGCAAGAGGCAGGAGTTGAATGTGCAGATAGGAGATTTCAGTTGTACATTGATAAATCTTATTTGGCCCAAGAGGAAATAGATACTTTTGTGGAAGAATTGCTAGACACCCGACCCCCGCCTCCATATGCTCCGCAAAGGATGCACCCCGCTGTTCCTTTACAGTCACAGCAGCCTGTTGTATCTGCTCCGACTGTTCCTGTATCTACAGTTGTTGTTTCGCCGGCTTTGGGTATGGCACCCTTGGCTCAGTGGCGTAGGAAGGGAGGTCCGGTGGGTGCAGGCCGCCCCGCGTGTCATCACTGAGGGGGGTGACAAAATGGCAAAAATATGTGTTTTAAACACATATTTTTGCCATTTTGTCAACCCGGGGGTGACAAGAAATTTTCCGCACTGGGTACCACCTGACCTTGCTATGCCACTGCCTCTGCTACTTCTTTGTCTTTGCCATCTTTGGCAACTATGACTATTAGCATACCTACTGTTTCGACTCCTGTATCCTCTGTTCTCTCTCCTCCAGCACAAGCGCCAGCGACAATTGTGCCTGGCACTTCTGTTGCTTCTCCTTCTATGGTTTTACATCCTCGGACTTCTTTCGGTACTGAGACGCCGGCACGCGGATTTGAGGATAGAGATTGGACAAAATTTAAGGAGCGAATGGGCCCATTAGTGCGGTCTGGGGTGGGGGATGAAGAAAAACAAGTAGTAGCTGATCAGGCTGCACAGTGGGGTCGTAATCCCATTTATAGTGTGGAGGATGTTTGGGCAGTTATGCGAGATTTTGAGCCCTTATACAGCAGCATGCACTTAAGCATATATCTGCTACATTGATTAGTCTTTGGCAGCAACACTTTGGGGATCATGCGCCGCAAATTTTATTTGATATTAGAGATCGTGTGTATGCTTGCGGTTTGGAGCCCCGCCACGTTTTTGAGAGTCTTACGATGTTAATTGCTTATAGCTGTAGGTTGCACGAGAAGAGTCATACCCCTGTGTCTCAGTTTCCGATGCAAGAGGTTCATCCTATATACCATCCAGAAATACCAGAGTTAATGGATCAGCAAGGTACTGTTACCAGACCGGGTGTAGCGGCACGTTTTCAAGAACAGTGGGTTTATTCACCGTGGAAAAGAAGTGAGATTCTATCCCTTAAGCCTTATTTGCATGATCCCAGGAAAATTCCTACTGCTTATTATAAAGAGTTGACTGAAGCTGCCTCTTCTACTGTAATGACCCTGATATTGAAATGTTTTTTGGCCTTCTTGTTCCGGTTGATATTTGGAGACAAGTTCATATTTAGGATCATGTTGCAGAGTTGGGTGGTACCTGGGACCAGATTAAGGGTTGGGATCAGGAAAGAAAGCCAGGTGATAAGCCTCGAGCTGAGATACTTGCTTTACCCGGTCGTATTAATACATATTTGCATTCTCTTATTCGGCCGAAGAAGGGGAGTTGGGATAAGTTGACGGCTTGTCGACAGAAGAAGGATGAAAGTGTGTCTGATTTTTTCACTCGGTTTGAAGATATGTTTTTGGATTATAGTGGGCAGGATATGTCTATTGAGGGAGGAATTTGGTTGTTTGTTGACAGGTTTGTTTCTAACTTGCTTCCTGAAATTGCAACTCGTTTACAGGGGTCTGACAGCACTTGGTCCACCTCTTCCCGTTCTGTATTTTGATTATGGCTCAATATTATGAACATCGTGACCAAGAAGAGAAAGAGAAGAGCGAGAAAAAACATAAGGATCTAAAGACGAAGGTGCTGTTGCAGCAAGCGTTTAGAGGGAATGGTAGAGGACGTGGTGGTCCTGCTAGACAGCTTCCAAGCACCAGCAGACAGCCGATCATGACACCTTTGGGGCCGAATCAGTGTGCATATTGTAAGGAGTGAGTGTCCTGTGCTTTTGCAAAAAGTTGCGGTTCCTAGAGGGCGAGGTTCTTGTGGACGGGGTCATGGGACTGATAGAGCTCAGAATGCTGCGGTCTCACAGGGTCGTTCTGATAACAATTACTTTGATGACCCTCGCGTTGGACAGTATTATCATGATGATTACGATACAGATGAGGTGACAGGGATGTCTTATAGCTAGGATAGCCAGGGACGGAGTGAGGGACCAATTCCGGTACCTGTGGATCAGCGTGGTCCTTACGTCACAGCGGATTTGCAAGGCTCGACTAAGGAAGTTTTGGTGGGCACAGGTGCCACGAAGAGTTCTGTCCATCAACATTTGGTCCCTGGGGCAGCTCTGTCTGCCCATAATACTGTTTTGGTAGGTTTTTCAAGTGTACTGGTTGTAAGCCCCATTTCACGACCCCTAGCATTGACGGTTGGTCTTTTTACTGTGGATTCCCCGTTTTTGTTGATGACCAACTGTGGTGAAAATTTAATGGGTTTGGATTTGTTCTAGAAATTGCATGGTACTATTTATTGTTACCCGGAAGGTGTTTATATAAACAGTGTCTGTCTCACCCTCTTCCCGTTGAATTTGCTAATGTGTCATCCACATTATGGGTGATGGGTGATACAGATGTGGGACTATTGCATATACCACCAGTTTCGATACAGGTCAAAGACAACGTTATTTTGCCTCGTATTCCTCAGTATAAGATACCTCAGGTGGGAGAACGAGCCCTTTTACAGATTATTCAGAATTTGATAAACAAGGGTGTAGTTGAAGAGACGTCTGCCAATATTTGTAATAGTCCTATTCTTCCGATTTTCAAATGAACACTTTCGGGTTCTCCGGATGATCATGAGGATGTTTACCATTTTGTGATTGATTTGCAGTAGGTTAATAAAATTGTGGTCCCTGAGTTTTCGGTATCACCACGCTTTTGACAATGATTCCTTCTACTGCCACATTCTTTTCTGTGATTGATTTGAAAAATGCATTCTTTAGTATTCCTATTCATCCAGATAGTAGATATTTGTTTGGGTTCGCCCTAGCTGGCAGGAGCTTTAGATTCTGTTGAGCTCCTCAGGGCTATACAGAGAGTCCGAGTATTTATAGTCAAGCTTTAAAGAGTCAGTTGGATTCCCTTTCGCTTCCCTCAGGTAATGTATTGGTGCAGTATGTTGATGACTTGCTCATCGCTTCTGACACAGAGCAAGGTTGTAAAGACAGTACAGTTAAACTGCTGTTGCATTTAGCTCATCATGGGCATAAGGTCTCCCTTTCTAAATTTCAGTATTGTCTACAGGAGGTCACCTATTTAGGTCACCTACTGTTGAAGGAGGGTAGGAGGTTAACCCCTGACCTTATCAGTACCATTGTTAAAATGCTCATTCCACAAACTCAAAAAGATGTGCGTGCCTTTATAGGTATCACTTCCTACTGTCGCCAGTGGATACCTAACTACTCCTTACTAATCAAACCCTTGCTTGCATTAACAACTAAAGAAGTGCATGAGCCCTTGCCTTGGACGCCTGAATGTCAGCAGTCTTTTGAGAAATTGAAAGCTGCGCTTTGTTCGGCTCCCGTGCTTGGCACACCTAACTATGGTAAGCCATTTGTGTTATTCGTCCATGAGATGGCTGGTTGTGCGCTTTCTGTCCTAACACAAAAATTTGGAGATAAGCAACGGCTGTGTGCTTATTTCTCTGCTGTGCTCGATCCTGTCGCGATAGCCCTCCCGAGTTGTCTAAGAGCAGTCGCGGCTGTGGCCACTTCGATCAGACAATCGGCTGTACTCGTACTTGATACTGACCTCACAGTCATGGAGACAGCACCTCACCAGTGCACGTCTTACCGGCTATGAAATGACATTGTTTTCTAAACACATTACAATTAAAAGATGTGCTACTCAGAATCCAGCCACGTTACTACCCCTTCCTTCCCGAGAATTATGAAGTTGATAAACATGATTGCATCTTCCGAACGGAGGAAGAGACGGAAGGACGGGTAGACTTGACTGATGTTCCCTTATCTGACCCACAAGGGGAACTATATGTCGATGGCTCTTGTTTTAAATTACCAGATGGCACAACCACTGCAGCCTATGCTATTACCACACTGCACACAGTGGTAGAGACATCACGGGTCCCTTATCACCCAGCTCAAGCAGCTGAGTTAGCTGCACCTATTGAAGCTTGTGAATTAAGCGAGGGACTGGTTGTCAATATTTATACTGACAGCCAGTATGCCTTTGGGGTCGCGCATAATTTTGGGTGACTCTGGGCGGAGAGAGGGTTCCTTACCTCACATGGCACCAAAATCCAGCATGGGCACCTTATATTGTGGCTTGTGTCTGCTTTGACACTCCCCAAGAAATTGGCAATTGTGAAGTGTAGTGCCCACCGGAAGGTCACTGATGATACAGGTAGAGGAAATGCTTTTGCAGATCAGACAGCTAAGGAAACGGCCCGACAAAGATGAAAAGAATGTTTGTAGCAGGTCCAGCTAGATGGGTCCCTGAGGTTGTCATGTTTGAAGATACCCATGAAAGTGTAAAGGAAATACAGAGCGAAGCCACAATAGAAGAATTAGCAGTGTGGCAGGAAAGTACAGCACAGTTGAATGACGAAGGATGTTGGATTGATAAATCAGGGAAGCAGAGATGGATGTTGCCAGATGCATATGTTCTTCCTGTGGTTACTATGGCCCACGGTCCAGCTCATAGTAGTGCTAAAGGCATTTGTAAATTATTAGATCCCGTATGGCAGAATGATAATATCTCTAAGACAGCTGCACACTTAGTGAAGTACTGCACGGTATGCATGATGCATAATCCTGAGAAGGGTACCCCTACACCACCTGGTTACTTCGCACCACCCACCTTTCCTTTTGAAGTCCTTCAAATGGACTGCATCGAGTTAGAGAGATGTAATAATCTGAAGTATGTTCTGGTGGTTGTATGTGCATTCAGTAAATGGGTTGAGGCTTACCCCCACTAAAGAAAATACAGCCATTACGACTGCACAGGTACTCCTGAAGGAGTTCTCTCCTCGTTTCGGCTTGCCCCGAGTGATCTGGAGTGACAACGGAAGTCATTTTAATGCAAAAAGATTCAATTGATTTGTGAGGGTCTCCATGTTAAGCAAAACTTCTATGCTGCCAATCATCCCCAGTCAGCAGGTTTAGTTGAGAAGTACAATGGTACTCTCAAACTAAAATTGGCAAAGATACAGGAACAACAGGATTGAAGTGGCCAGATGCTTTACCATTAGCTCTTTTGAAAACAAGAACAACAGCTCATTCTAGAACAGGATTGTCACCGTATGAGGTCATATTTGGACACCCGGCGAATGTCTGGGGCATCCCGTGTCCTGGACATTCTCTGATATTGAGTACCCTCTGTTACTTGATTTTTTGGGCCAGTTAACAGAAAGTTTACGTTCTATTCACCAACAGGTTCGGGAGTCCCTGCCTTCTACACCAGAGGGACCCGGCCACGACATTCAGCCTGGAGATTTTGTTCTTCTCTGGAATTTTCAGCGAAAGAAAAGTTTGGAGCCGCGATGGAAGGGGCTGAACAGGTCCTGCTGGTGGCGCGGACTGCTGTAAAGGTTGCTGGTCGTAAGAACTGGGTGCATGCCGCCCATTGTTGGAGGGTTCCTTTATCTCTGCCCTACGGTCAGTGGGCTCAAGACGGCATCGGGGACTCTGAGTGTGAGCAAGTGCCTCGGTTTGTCCCATTCAGCGATGCCCAACTAATTTGGACTCAAACGGATAAGGAAAATTATGACGTGTTAAATGAGGCTGTTCCTCCGGAAATACGAGCTATCCAGGAGCCGTTGTTCACCGATCCCACAGTGCCTGGGGCTACCAGATACAATTTGCGCCCTTGGCTGAGGGAAAGTGCATCCAAGGAGAAAAGAGATTAGGGATGGATTGTGTAAGATAGGCTGTACTGAATTATAGTACCCACAGTGATTTATTAAAGTTTGGTGAATGATCTTTTGCTTATTTTAGTTAGTTGCTTGAACATTAGATAGGGAAGACCAAAGACCAAAGTATACCGTGGAGGTATACCATCGTGATCGACGTGGGATACGAGCTTAGGACAGAGCAAGCTCCACCGCCGGTGCTCAAGAGCGCCAGCGTATTGATGGACAATAGGAGCCTGTACTAGTGAGGCTCTGATGGACACTGGGAACTTATATTTTCCTTTGCATTTTGCCCCCATCTCACCATTTGTTATGCATCCCTTTGGTAGGCTTGTTGCGGAGGAGGAGCATCCAGTGATTCTTGTTACCCCGCATAATGTGGTGTGGACCCGTAAGAAGACAATGACGTGTTGCTCTTGTGGTTTTATTGTTAATCATATTGTGTGGGGTGTCATGGCTTTTGGAAAATGGTCAGGATGTGTCTTTGCATCAAGGTTAAAATTATTTCCCCACCAAGAAAGAAAAGGACAACACCGAGCAATGTGTTTCTAGATACACAAAATAGATTCTTTGGAGAAGGGACTGCTTGCTACCCCACTGAGTCTGTCACTAGTTTATGGACTACATACCCATTATCTCTTGTGAACTATACATATACTCTACCACCACAATTTACTGAAGTGAAGGGAGTATTTGGCTTTGGTTACCCAGGTCCTTGTCTATATTATAGAAAGCCACTGGGAATGGGTTATCCAGGGTGTGATAACAACACGTATTGCGACAAATTTTACATGGAAGAACAGAATGTCACATTGGTGGGTTGGCACTATAAGGAATTGATTGTTACCCGGGAGGCTGGTTATTATCCTGCTTGTTGTCCTATCGTGAATAGTATGGACACTTCTTTATATATCAATTGTTCAGGGATAGTGCTATACAAAAATACAATGTCTCTGGTGAATGACAAAGATCTGAGTACTTTTGGAAGGAACACTAGATATGCTGCAGTAGATTATGAAGGACCAATTTATGCACATCCGGGGTTCTATTTTTTGTCTAACGGTACTTATTCTAATGTTCATAATGGTACCGACGATGTCACTCTTGGGATGGTGTTGGCCTTAGGTGTACCTTGAAAATATGCTAAACCTAATGTTTGTTGGGTCAAAAGGACCCTGACCAAAGAATTCTGCGAGGGAGTGACTGATATAGAGGTCAATAACTATAGAAATGGGATCACCTTTAGATACATGCTTTCTTCTATTTTCACTTTGGGTGGTACCTCTATGGCCCGGGGTGAAAAAGCCAGAGAATATTTTGGGTGCAAGTTGCAAATATTGTCTAACACCACCGTGGCTGCTTTACGCGACATCACAACTCAGTTGGAGAGTACGCAAATATATTCTGAACAGACTAGATATGCAGTGGATTTTATTTTAGCCAAGAGTGGTGGTGTATGCATGGTAGTGGGAGGCCATTGTGTAGTCAGGATCAAAAATATGGAAAAGAATATCAACAAACACTTATTAGACATTCTTGAGAATGGAAAGGGAATGGAAAGTGGAAATTGGAGTTGGTCTCTTTTTGGTGGCTGGGGTTGGATTCTTGAAAAGGTGATTTACCTGATCGTGGTATTGCTACTTTATTGTGCCCTTATTCAATGCCTCCCCTTCTGTTACATCATCCAGTGACTGTGTGTTTCTGTAAAGTTTAAATATTTTTAAAATATATAGGAAAAGACGTATTGAAGAATGAGTGGGTGTGTAAGTGTCTGTATGGATGATTTAGTAGGTGCGTGACTGACTCTATAAGTGAGTGATTTAACGTATCTTACTGAATGCATGGGTTAGTGACTAAACTGGGTGAATGTCTGTATCCGTCTGTATGTTACTGTGTAAGTGGCTGCATGTGTTTGTGAATAGCTAAATGAGTGTCTATATGAGTTATTGAATGCTTGTCTGAGTATCTGTATGGGTGCCTGAGTGTTTGTGTGGGAGGGGTGTGTGCAACTCTGTGCATAGATGTGTGAGTGGGTGATTCACTGGGTGGATGGTTTCAAGAGTGCATCTGTGATAGACTGTATGGGTGGGTAAGTGTGTGTAAGAGTGTGTTAGTGAGTGAATGTATGTCCCAGTGGTACATGTGTGAGTAACTACATATGTGAAAGGCAGTATATATGTGTGTTGGAGTATATAAATAGCTATAAGCAAGAGTGAGTGATTGTGATAGTGGCTGTATGGATGATTGTGTGCTTGTATCAGTGATTGTATAAGAGCGTAACAATGTGCTACTATTTGTATGAGTAAGTGAGCTGGTGTGTGTATAACTGTATAGGTGAGTAAATGGCAGTGTGTTTAATTATTTGCATGACTGACTAGGTGTGTGAGTATCTCTATGGATGAGTGGCGTTGTTTGAGTGTCTATATAGGAGTAAGAGTGCATATGATAGTCCTGTACTGAGTGACCGTAAGTATGAGTGACTGTACGGGTGAGTGAGTGGATGTGTGTGTGTAGACCTAAGAATCAGTGAGTGGGTATGTAGTTATTGGTGTTGGAGTGTCTATGGTTTTGCGAATGGCAGTCTGTAATTTAGAGTGGGTGTATCAAAGGTTATATAAGGGTGTGAGGAGGTGCATCAGATTATCACGTGGATGATGTCATCAGTGATGTCATTTGAGATGTCATCAGTGATGTCATCAGTGATGTCACTGACCATGTCATGAGTGATGTAATATGTGACGTCATCAGCAGTGCATTGCGGGCGCGAGTTATAGTTAGCTGAACTAACTATAACGTGGGAATTTCACAGGTTTTGTACGAGTGCAATGTCCAAGTAACTAAAACTGTCCCTAAAACCTATGGTTTTTTCCGTGAATTTCAAAGGTTTTTTAAATGCTAATTTGTAACTATAACGTGTCTGAAACCTATGGTTTTTTCAGTGAATTTCAAAGGTTTTTTAAATGCTAATTTGTAACTATAACGTGTCTGAAACCTATGGTTTTTTCAGTGAATTTCAAAGGTTTTTTAAATGCTAATTTCTAACTATAACGTGCCTGAAACCTACCGTTTTTTCAGTGAATTTCAAAGGTTTTGTAAATGACAATTTTTAAATGTATTAATTGTTATATTAATTTTTTTCATACTGATTTACTACATTTTTAGAAACAATTTTTTTTACATATTTTATTTTTTAAATTACATTGTAATTACATTATACATTACATTACAAAAAATACTTTCTCAGAATGAATTACTTTAGTTTAAATACTTTGCAGATAGGCAATAGACTTTTAAGTACAGTAGTTACAGTTGTTGCAATGGGCAACACATTTTCAAACACAATGCAACATTCAGCTCAATGTGAATTTCTAGTTAAATGCAATTAGTTACTTTATGGATTACTTTTGTAACCACAGGACTGGATCCTAGATTCAGTCCTGGTACATCTCCTGTAAACAGTTGAGTAAAAGCGTTTTGGTTACAGTCGTGATTTTTAAGGAATATTATTGTATTTTAAAAGTTGACACTTAGAAACTTTTTCTCATAGAATAACCAATGTTATCCTATGGAAGGAAATTCACTTAGCAGGTAAAAACTGTTATCGTTACTTTTTCTTACTCAGTGTTGGATCCTGGATCCAGCACTGGTGCATCTCCTGTAAACAGTTGAAAGAATGCGTTTAAGTCATACAGGCGATTTTTAAGGAATATTTGTAGTTTGTGAAAATCAACACTTTGAAACTTTTTGCTGAAAACCAGTCAATCTTAGCCTATGAAGGAAATTCAAGTTACCGGTAAGTACGGTTAAAATTACTTTTGAGGATCAGTACTGGGCTGAAAGATGCAGCACTGAGGTCTCTCCTGATAACAGGTGAGTAAATCGGAATTCGTATTTCGGCTGATTTTAGAGGAATATTTTAAAGTTCCAAAACTCCACACTTAGAAGAATTTCCAAGTGAAACCAGTCAATGTTAGCCTATGGAAGGAAATACAAGTTACTGGTAAGTACGGTTAAAATTACTTTTCAGGACCAGTACTGGGCTGAAAGATGCAGCACTGAGGTCTCTCCTGATAACAGGTGAGTAAATCGGAATTCGTATTTCGGCTGATTTTAGAGGAATATTTTAAAGTTCCAAAACTCCACACTTAGAAGAATTTCCAAGTGAAACCAGTCAATGTTAGCCTATGAAGGAAATTCAAGTTACCGGTAAGTACGGTTAAAATTACTTTTCAGGATCAGTACTGGGCTGAAAGATGCAGCACTGAGGTCTCTCCTGATAACAGGTGAGTAAATCGGAATTCGTATTTCGGCTGATTTTAGAGGAATATTTTAAAGTTCCAAAACTCCACACTTAGAAGAATTTCCAAGTGAAACCAGTCAATGTTAGCCTATGAAGGAAATTCAAGTTACCGGTAAGTACGGTTAAAATTACTTTTCAGGACCAGTACTGGGCTGAAAGATGCAGCACTGAGGTCTCTCCTGATAACAGGTGAGTAAATCGGAATTCGTATTTCGGCTGATTTTAGAGGAATATTTGCCCAATGGTGAAGGGAGGGGCGGGGCCTGAGGTGACATCTGTGCAAACGCGCCCCGTTGCGCGTTTTAAGTTGGGGGATTAAGTCCCCTTGAATCCTGAGGGTCCCTAGGGGCCAACTAGCCCACCAGGAACCTCCAATATGCGCCAGGGGCTGCGTTGCAGAGACGTGTAGAGAGGCCACACCCCTTTTTACACCTCTCTGCAACGCAGCTCTGTGGCGCTTTCTGGATGTACCTGTTGGGCTAGTTGGCCCCAAGGGACCCACAGGATTGAAGGGGATTTAATTCCCCATCTTAAAACGCGCCACGGGGCCTGTTTGCACACATGTCACCTGAAGCCCCGCCCCTCCCTTCACCACTGTGCAAATGCGCCCGTGGCGCGTTTTAAGTTGGGGGATTAAGTCCCTTGAATCCTGAGGGTCCCCGGAGTCCAACTAGCCCACCATATACCTCCAAAAAGCGCCACAGAGCTGCGTTGCAGAGAGGTGTAAAGGGTGTGGCCTCTCTACACATCTCTGCAACGCAGCCCCTGGCGCATATTGGAGGTTCCTGGTGGGCTAGTCGGCCCCCAGGGACCCCCAGTATTCAAGGGGAATTCGTTCCCCTCTGCAAACGCGCCAGGGGCGCGTTTGCAGAGTGGTGAAAGAAGGGGCGGGGCCTGCGGGCCCGATCGTTTTTCTTTTCGTTTTTTTGTCCTCTGAAGGGGGCTGTGTGGCCCCCTTCCTTTTTTCTCTTTTTGGGCCCTGGGGACCCCATCTCCCAGGGCCTTACCCCTTTTTTAAATTACAAAAAAAAAGAAAAACGGGAAGGGGGCCGCGTGGCCCCCTTCCCTGGGCCTGTATTGGCCCCGGGGACCCCATCCCCGGGGCATGGCCTCTATATTTATTATTTTGAGGGGGCAGCGTGGCCCCCTCCTCTGGCCATTTAAGGCCCCGGGGACCCCATCCCCGGAGCCGGCCTTTCCATTTTTTTTTTCCATTTTTTTTCCTCTTTTTTGGAGAGGGGGGCCGCGTGGCCCCCCTCCCGGGCCACTACTTGCCCCGGGGACCCCATCCCCCGGGCTGGCCCTCTCCGTTGGGGACTGTGGGGGTGTCCCCAATCCCCCCACAGTCCCGCCGGCTCCCCACGTCCCTTGGGAGCCGGCATTGCTGTTCCACATGGGGAGCAGCTGACATGCTGCTCCCCATGTGGAAAAGCAATCGCTTTGGATATTGGAAGAGAGAGCAGGTTTCCTGCCTCTCTTCCAATATCCAAAGCAGTTTGCTATGGCAGGACGGGAGCCGCGAGGCTCCCGTCCTGCCATAGCAAACTACAGTGTCCCGGGGGTAGGCACCCGGGGACACTGCAGGAGCCGGCCCTGGGGGTGGCGGTCCCCAGGGCCATCACTGGCTCCAGGAGGGGGCCGCGCGGCCCCCTCCCATTCAGTACACAGCCCCGGGGAGGTGGTGGTCCCCGGGCTCTGGGGTCCGTAACGGACCCCCATATTAAAATGTTTAGTGCCCCGGGGAGGTGGCGGTCCCGGGCGTGTGGGGGCTAGAGCCCCCCACACTGGTTTTATTTTTAATTTAAAAAAGCCCCGGGAGGTGGTGGTCCCCGGGCTTGAGGGGCCCTTTGAGGCCCCCACACATCAAATTATCCCCCCACCATGCCCCCGGGACTTGGGCCACCCGAGGGCCAGTTAACATCGAGCGCGGGAGACCGCGCTTCGATTTTTTCGGCAGGATTCGCGCACCCTGAGCGCATCCTGCCGAATTTTTTTTTTTTAATGCTTTTTGCCCAGGGGGTCCTTGTGGGACCCCCTGAGCAGGCCTAGGGGTTAGGGTGTTTCTACCCTGCCCCCTTTGTGCGTTTTGCGCACTTGTTTCTTTTTTTTCTCGGCGGGATACGCGCACCCTAAGCGCATCCCGCCGATTTAAAAAAAAAAATATATTTTTCTGCCCAGGGGTCCTTGTGGGACCCCTGAGCAGACCTAGGGGTCAGGGTGTTTCTACCCTGCCCCCTTTTGCGCTTTGCGCACTTGTTTCTGTCCCTCGGTTCTACCGAGGGATAAAATGGCTGCCAACACTTCTTGATTTGGAGTGTTGACAGCCAATTAGCATGCAGCTCGTGATCGGGAGGGTACGCGGATCCGACGCGCCCATAGATATATATGTGATTTTAATTGTAAATTTCTCAGGAACTACTGAACGGATTTACACCATTTTAGCAAAAGGCACCAGTCTGAACCAAGGGCTACCTCTTTGCCAAATTTGGGGTAATTCTGTTCAGCAGTTCGAGCTGTAGCTGCGACTAAAGGTTCCTATGGAAAAATGAATGGGGAAAACGCGTTTTGGGACCCCCTTTTTCTCGGCCCCCGCTTGACGTATCACCCCGAGACTTTCAGGGTAGGAGCGGACCGGAGCGCCCCAACAAGTTGGAAGCTTTCTCGAAGATTCGTCAACCGGCGCCAACGTTATTGCAAATAGAATGTCGCGGATTTCCTATGGATAATAGGTTGTAACTATAACTATCTACTGGCGACCGCCAGTAGATAATATATATATATATATATATATATATATATATATATATATATATATATATATATATATATATATATATATATATATATATATATATATATGTATATACTGTCTTAATTTACATTTCACAGCAGCCATAAGTCCTGAATCTATTAATTTTCTGGACATCGAGGTTTTTGTCAGAGAAGACAAATTAGAGACAAGATTACACAGGAAATCCACGGCCGGCAATGCAATTCTACATGCAAGCAGTGCCCATCCACAGCATCTCATCCGCAGTATCCCATACGGGGAGATGTTGAGGTTGAGACGCATTTGTAGTACTGATCAGGATCTGTTGTTAGCCCAAACAGACAGTAAACACAGATTCATAGATAGAGGCTACACTACAACATGCATTGATAAGGCAATTGCTAAAAGCAGAGCCAGATCAAGAGGCATCTTATTGTCTTCTCCCACACCAGCCTCCTGCACTACGATTGCCAATTCGACAATTCAAACAGCTAATGATTTTAGATTTATTCTCAGGTTTAACAAGCAAGAAAAAAATGTGAGGAAATTGATAATGAGAAATTGGCCCTTGGTTCTTAGTGATCAAATCATAGGGCCTACACTTCCCAGAAAACCGTCAATCACATACAGCAGGTCAAGATCCATGAAAGATCTTTTAGTCCAGAATGATCTTAGCACTTTTAATCCTGGTTCTTGGCTAGCTCAAAGAAAGGGATTTTACAAATGTAAAATATGCAAGGCGTGCCAATTTGGCTGCAACAAGACAACCTACACAACCCCTTTTAGCAAGGAAGAATACCCCATCAATGTGTCTCTCAATTGTAAATCTGAATACGTAGTCTATGTGCTGGAGTGCCCTTGTGGGCTCAAATATATTGGCAGTACGATATTGCAGGGACACAAGAGGGTACTCCAACACATTAGGGCCATAAAAAACCAGGATCAGAATTACCCAGTTGCCAGACACTTTAGCGAGGTCCATGGAGCAGATCCTAGCGGTCTACAATACTATCTAATAGATACAGTACCCCCGAAGAAAAGAGGTGGAGACAGAGAAAGACATCTTACACTGCTAGAGGCTCAGTATATCATTAACCTCGATACCAAACAAACTAAAGGTCTGCACGCTACGGCTGAGATACACACTTGCCTTTAACAGATATATATCAGTTTTTATCATAATTGTTTTGCCCAGTAGTAAACACGACATAGCAACTTAAACGACACTTGTTGCTTAGTGAAGTTTTGCTTTTCTAAATGAATAGATTAACATCATAAACAGTTTTCATTCTGCTTGTCAAAAAACAATTTCCATGTCCATTGCTGCTAATTTTAGATTTAGATATTACAATTTTACAATTTGTTTTTATTGTAGATTTCACACACAGGGTCAGGTAGTTTTTTACACCAGGTTTTTAGGATTTTATACACAGGTTTTAGCACTTTTTTAGAGGAGAGTATATGCACTTTATTAACAGCAGGTGTTAAGCAGACAGATATTAATAAAATTGGTGCTATGTGGCATTCAGGCCGATATCTTTACACTTGGATTTTTTAACAACTACCTAAATCCCTTATTTTTTTATCTCAGTATTATTATTTAATACCAGGTGCCAACAAGAGGCTATGTTTACACATCATACGGAAGATAGCATATTTTATGGCTAACTGAATGTTTTGATGGCAGACACTTTGTCTCTGTGTTTATGTACAATGACACAGCCTTGCAACAATTGTGTATTATACATTGTAAATTGTATTGTATTTGTAGCAGGCTTTAATCAAAACACATCACCTGGTTTAATATTAATATAAATAACTGTATATTTTGTCTATGTCTATGCATTTTAACTTAAACACCTGTCACTTTAAAAGTTTCACCAACAAAAAGTATAAAAAATCCACTTACCTGACAGAGCGTGTCATGTGATCAAGGCCCGAGGCAGGGCTGAAACGCGTCATGGCTGTAGAGGTGTTTGGGGAATAATGAAAAAGACACTGCAAAGATAACATGTGGTCCGTGCTCCGTCTTTGAAAGAATCAAGTTACAGCGGAGTTTTCTGGATATATATATATATATATATATATATATATATATATATATATATATATATATATTATCTACTGGCGGTCGCCAGTAGATAGTTATAGTTACAACCTATTATCCATAGGAAATCCGCGACATTCTATTTGAAATAACTCTCTTGCCGGTTGACGTATCTTCGCAAAATTTTCAAACTTTGTGGGGCGCTCCGGTCCGCTCCTACCCTGAAAGTCTCGGGGGATTCGTCAAGCGGGGCCGAGAAAAGGGGGTCCCAAAACGCGTTTTCCCCATGCAATTTTCCATAGGAAACTTTAGACACGGCTACAGCCCGAACTGCTGAACGGAATTACACCAAATTTGGCAAAGAGGTAGTTCTTGGTTCAGAAAGAACCCTTTTGTTAAATGGTGTAAATCCGTTCAGTAGTTGCTGAGAAAATCAAAAGTAAAAGTACATATATATCTATGGCCGAGTAGGGTCCGCGTACCCTCAGCGCACCCTGCGCGCACCGTCCCGATCACGAGCTGCATGTTAATTGGCTGTCAGCTGGCTGTCAACATTCCAATTCAGGAAATGTTGGCAGCCATTTTGTCCCTTGGTAGAACCGAGGGACAGAAACAAGTGCGCAAAGCGCACAAAGGGGGCAGGGTAGAAACACCCTGACCCCTAGGTTTGCTCAGGGGTCCCACAAGGACCCTCTGGGCAAAAAAAAATAAAAATTTAAAAGAAATCGGCAGGATGCGCTCAGGGTGCGCGAATCCTGCCGAAAAAAAAAAAAAAATCGAAGCGCTTCGATTGCATTTTGCCCCCGGGTGGCCCAAGTCCCGGGGGCATGGTGGGGGTGGGTATATTGTTTGTATGGGGGCCTCAAAGGGCCCCCAAGCCCCGGGGACTGCCACCCCCGGGGCTTTATAAAAATGGTGCGGGAGGGCTTTCCTGCCCTCCCGCAGCCCCGGGGACCGCCACCCCCGGGGCTTCTTTTTACATAAATAAGGTGTGGGGGCTCCAGCCCCCACACGCCCGGGGACCACCACCTCCCGGGGCACTTACAAAATAAATGTGGGGGTCCATTACGGACCCCCAGAGCCCCGGGGACCACCACCCCCCGGGGCTGTGCAATTTAAGGGAGGGGGCCGCGCGGCCCCCTCCTGGAGCCCTTGATGGCCCTGGGGACCGCCACCCCCAGGGCCGGCTCCTGCAGTGTCCCGGGGTGCCTACCCCGGGACACTGTAGTTTGCTATGGCAGGGCGGGAGCCTCGCGGCTCCCGTCCTGCCATAGCAAACTGCTTTGGATATTGGAAGAGAGGCAGGAAACCTGCTCTCTCTTCCAATATCTAAAGCAAATTGCTTTTCCACACGGGGAGCTGCATGTCAGCAGCTCCCCATGTGGAAAGCAATGCCGGCTCTCGAAGGATGCGGGGAGCCGGCGGGACCGTGGGGGCATTGGGGCTCCCCTCACGGTCTCCATTATTATGTATAGGCCCCGGGGATGGGGTCCCCGGGAGAATAAAAATTAGTGGTAGGAGCTATCAAAAATTTTACGGAGAAATAAGGAGTCGCGCACCCAGCGCGCCGCTCAGCGCGGCCTCTAGTGTGAACGCGTTGGGTGCGCGACTCCCAGCACGGCCCCCTGGTGTAAACGCGTTGGGTGCGCGACTCCAAGGTAAACGCGTTGGGTGCGCGAATCCCCCAAATATTTTTTAAAAAACAGTAAATATACCAAAAAATATTACAATTAAATATTATCATTTAAAAAACCTTTGAAATTCACTGAAAAAACCATAGGTTTCAGGCACGTTATAGTTACAAATTAGCATTTAAAAAACCTTTGAAATTCACTGAAAAAAACATAGGTTTTAGGGACAGTTATAGTTAGTTGGACATTGCACTCGTACAAAACCCGTGAAATTCCCCTGTTATAGTTAGTTCAGCTAACTATAACTCACGCCCACGTAATGCACTGCTGATGACGTCACATATTACATCACTCATGACATGGTCAGTGACATCACTGATGACATCACTGATGACATAACTATAACAGGGGAATTTCACGGGTTTTGTACGAGTGCAATGTCCAACTAACTATAACTGTCCCTAAAACCTATGGTTTTTTCAGTGAATATATATATATATATATATATATATACCAATAACATAAAATCTATAATAAACAAACCATTTAATTACATTAAAACATTAAATTATAAAAATCTTTAAATGTAGTAAACATTATTTTTCGAATTACAAATATTAATAATTAAAAACATTATAATTTCAAATAAACAAAACATAATAAGATAATTTATAACAATACAAAATCAATTATAACATTTAATACACATACTATTCACACTACAACTTAAACAAAACTACGCAAACTAATAAAGTAAATATATAAAACCTTTACCACTCCCACTTAGAGCAACACATAAATATTAAGACTGGATAAATATAAAATGTACAAACTTCCCTCCAATAAATGCAACTGTAGTAAAGGTAATAGATTACACATAGGTAATATTTACTGCACCCATTCCAGCAGACACAACACCAGGGAAACTGTTAAAGAGCAGAGAGGTAAAATTTACTATTCCCACTCGACTGAGTGTAACAGTAGAGAAAGGGGCCGATTCCGATCTCAGTCGGAGGCGCACCCAATACCATTCGGTCGGGAAAAAAGCCATGCGAAAGCCTGTTTCCCGACCGATCCGTACAGCACACCGAACGAGCAAGTACGATGCGCACAACAGCAAAAATTCCGGCCGAGCCGTACTCACCCAAACCAGGTCCTGTTCTCCGACCGAGGCGAATCCGGAAACGCCGAATCGAGTCGCACGGAAGGGAAAATGCAGCCCCGTCCGGCCGGACAAGTACGATGCGCTTCCCGTACGCGCCGAACCCGTCGCTACGCACGGCACGTCAAAGCATCCGGGAGAGGCGCACATAAGCTCCGAATCGCGCCACAACACGATCCACGGCTACGAGACGAACACGGCACCGACGAGGACGACGCGAAGCGACGAGGACGAAGCGAAGCGACGAGGACGACGCGAAGCAACGAGTAGGGACGAACGACACGAACCAACCATGAATCCCTTCGTCCCGATCATACCAATATTCTACATCTACTACCGGAACAGGCACGGACGCGTACGGCGCAGAAGGTAAGTCAGACACCAACCACAAAACACATACAACACGTACACGACACATCACACACATACACTGGGAATCTGAATATACTTACACCAGCAACAGCAGCACCATAGGGGCGGGATGCCCATCACCAATGCCACATATGCACACAGGGGCCTGAATGCGCGCCACCACCCCAACCCAGGGGGGGCTGGATGCCTACCACTACTACCACCCTGACCCAGGGGGGGCAGGATGCCTACCACTACTACCACCCTTAGCCAGGGGGTCAGGATGCCCACCACTACTACCACCCTCACCCACGGGGGGCAGGATGCCTACCACTACTACCACCCTTAGCCAGGGGGCAGGATGCCCACCACTACTACCACCCTCACCCAGGGGGGGCAGGATGCCTACCACTACTACCACCCTTAGCCAGGGGGGCAGGATGCCTACCACTACTACCACCCTTAGCCAGGGGGCAGGATGCCCACCACCACTACCACCCTTAGCCAGGGGGCAGGATGCCCACCACTACTACCACCCTCACCCAGGGGGCAGGATGCCTACCACTACTACCACCCTTAGCCAGGGGGCAGGATGCCTACCACTACTACCACCCTTAGCCAGGGGGCAGGATGCCCACCACCACTACCACCCTTAGGCAGGGGGCAGGATGCCCACCACTACTACCACCCTCACCCAGGGGGGCAGGATGCCTACCACTACTACCACCCTTAGCCAGGGGGCAGGATGCCCACCACTACTACCACCCTTAGCCAGGGGGCAGGATGCCCACCACCACTACCACCCTTAGGCAGGGGGCAGGATGCCCACCACTACTACCACCCTCACCCAGGGGGGCAGGATGCCTACCACTACTACCACCCTTAGCCAGGGGGCAGGATGCCCACCACTACTACCACCCTCACCCAGGGGGGGCAGGATGCCTACCACTACTACCACCCTTAGCCAGGGGGCAGGATGCCTACCACTACTACCACCCTTAGCCAGGGGGGCAGGATGCCCACCACCACTACCACCCTTAGCCAGGGGGCAGGATGCCCACCACTACTACCACCCTCACCCAGGGGGCAGGATGCCTACCACTACTACCACCCTTAGCCAGGGGGCAGGATGCCTACCACTACTACCACCCTTAGCCAGGGGGCAGGATGCCCACCACCACTACCACCCTTAGGCAGGGGGCAGGATGCCCACCACTACTACCACCCTCACCCAGGGGGGCTGGATGCCTACCACTACTACCACCCTTAGCCAGGGGGCAGGATGCCTACCACTACTACCACCCTTAGCCAGGGGGCAGGATGCCCACCACCACTACCACCCTTAGCCAGGGGGCAGGATGCCCACCACTACTACCACCCTCACCCAGGGGGGCAGGATGCCTACCACTACTACCACCCTTAGCCAGGGGGCAGGATGCCTACCACTACTACCACCCTTAGCCAGGGGGCAGGATGCCCACCACCACTACCACCCTTAGGCAGGGGGCAGGATGCCCACCACTACTACCACCCTCACCCAGGGGGCAGGATGCCTACCACTACTACCACCCTTAGCCAGGGGGCAGGATGCCCACCACTACTACCACCCTTAGCCAGGGGGGCAGGATGCCCACCACCACTACCACCCTTAGGCAGTGGGGCAGGATGCCCACCACTACTACCACCCTCACCCAGGGGGCAGGATGCCTACCACTACTACCACCCTTAGCCAGGGGGCAGGATGCCCACCACTACTACCACCCTCACCCAGGGGGGCAGGATGCCTACCACTACTACCACCCTTAGCCAGGGGGCAGGATGCCTACCACTACTACCACCCTTAGCCAGGGGGCAGGATGCCTACCACTACTACCACCCTTAGCCAGGGGGCAGGATGCCCACCACTACTACCACCCTCACCCACGGGGGGCAGGATGCCTACCACTACTACCACCCTTAGCCAGGGGGCAGGATGCCCACCACTACTACCACCCTCACCCAGGGGGGCAGGATGCCTACCACTACTACCACCCTTAGCCAGGGGGCAGGATGCCTACCACTACTACCACCCTTAGCCAGGGGGCAGGATGCCCACCACCACTACCACCCTTAGCCAGGGGGCAGGATGCCCACCACTACTACCACCCTCACCCAGGGGGCAGGATGCCTACCACTACTACCACCCTTAGCCAGGGGGCAGGATACCTACCACTACTACCACCCTTAGCCAGGGGGCAGGATGCCCACCACCACTACCACCCTTAGGCAGGGGGCAGGATGCCCACCACTACTACCACCCTCACCCAGGGGGGCAGGATGACTACCACTACTACCACCCTTAGCCAGGGGGCAGGATGCCCACCACTACTACCACCCTTAGCCAGGGGGCAGGATGCCCACCACCACTACCACCCTTAGGCAGGGGGCAGGATGCCCACCACTACTACCACCCTCACCCAGGGGGGCAGGATGCCTACCACTACTACCACCCTTAGCCAGGGGGCAGGATGCCCACCACTACTACCACCCTCACCCAGGGGGGCAGGATGCCTACCACTACTACCACCCTTAGCCAGGGGGCAGGATGCCTACCACTACTACCACCCTTAGCCAGGGGGCAGGATGCCCACCACCACTACCACCCTTAGCCAGGGGGCAGGATGCCCACCACTACTACCACCCTCACCCAGGGGGGCAGGATGCCTACCACTACTACCACCCTTAGCCAGGGGGCAGGATGCCTACCACTACTACCACCCTTAGCCAGGGGGCAGGATGCCCACCACCACTACCACCCTTAGGCAGGGGGCAGGATGCCCACCACTACTACCACCCTCACCCAGGGGGGCAGGATGCCTACCACTACTACCACCCTTAGCCAGGGGGCAGGATGCCCACCACTACTACCACCCTTAGCCAGGGGGCAGGATGCCCACCACCACTACCACCCTTAGGCAGGGGGCAGGATGCCCACCACTACTACCACCCTCACCCAGGGGGGCAGGATGCCTACCACTACTACCACCCTTAGCCAGGGGGCAGGATGCCCACCACTACTACCACCCTCACCCAGGGGGGCAGGATGCCTACCACTACTACCACCCTTAGCCAGGGGGCAGGATGCCTACCACTACTACCACCCTTAGCCAGGGGGCAGGATGCCCACCACCACTACCACCCTTAGCCAGGGGGCAGGATGCCCACCACTACTACCACCCTCACCCAGGGGGCAGGATGCCTACCACTACTACCACCCTTAGCCAGGGGGCAGGATGCCTACCACTACTACCACCCTTAGCCAGGGGGCAGGATGCCTACCACTACTACCACCCTTAGCCAGGGGGCAGGATGCCTACCACTACTACCACCCTCACCCAGGGGGGCAGGATGCCTACCACTACTACCACCCTTAGCCAGGGGGCAGGATGCCCACCACCACTACCACCCTTAGCCAGGGGGCAGGATGCCTACCACTACTACCACCCTTAGCCAGGGGGCAGGATGCCTACCACTACAACCACCCTTAGCCAGGGGGGCAGGATGCCTACCACTACTACCACCCTTAGCCAGGGGGCAGGATGCCTACCACTACTACCACCCTTAGCCAGGGGGCAGGATGCCTACCACTACTACCACCCTCACCCAGGGGGGCAGGATGCCTACCACTACTACCACCCTTAGCCAGGGGGCAGGATGCCCACCACTACTACCACCCTTAGCCAGGGGGCAGGATGCCCACCACTACTACCACCCTCACCCGGGGGGCAGGATGCCTACCACTACTACCACCCTTAGCCAGGGGGCAGGATGCCTACCACTACTACCACCCTTAGCCAGGGGGCAGGATGCCTACCACTACTACCACCCTTAGCCAGGGGGCAGGATGCCCACCACTACTACCACCCTTAGCCAGGGGGCAGGATGCCTACCACTACTACCACCCTTAGCCAGGGGGCAGGATGCCTACCACTACTACCACCCCCACTCATAGGATGGACAATGCATGACACAACCAGCACACCACAACCTAGGGAATGCAAGATAAAGACATCCCCCCACCACCATGACAAGCGTGTGTAGGCTGTGTCAAATGCCTACAACACCGAACATGACTTTGAACATACAATGTGACCCCCTAGCACATGTGCCACACATATATGTGTGTGGCACCCACAATGCAAGCAGCCCATGACCATTGTGGCAATGGGGCCTAAACCCCCATCATCACAGTGACCAAAAGGTAAGTGTGGGGTCCATAGCTGAAGCACATTTTGACCATTGTGGCAATGGGGTCTAAACCCCCATCATCACAGTGACCAAAAGGCAAGTGTGGGGTCCATAGCTGAAGCACATTTTGACCATTGTGGCAATGGGGTCTAAACCCCCATCATCACAGTGACCAAAAGGCAAGTGTGGGGTCCATAGCTGAAGCACATTTTGACCATTGTGGCAATGGGGTCTAAACCCCCATCATCACAGTGACCAAAAGGCAAGTGTGGGGTCCATAGCTGAAGCACATTTTGACCATTGTGGCAATGGGGTCTAAACCCCATCATCACAGTGACCAAAAGGCAAGTGTGGGGTCCATAGCTGAAGCACATTTTGACCATTGTGGCAATGGGGTCTAAACCCCCATCATCACAGTGACCAAAAGGTAATTGTTGACAAAGAAAGAGCTGCAACTGCCAAACTGCATGGATCATTCCTGGTCACAGAACCAAAAACTCATGTGTGGCAAAGTAGTGTATGTGTCCCATTGCAACATAAATTGGGGGAGCCAAATACTGCAGTGCAAATGAAACATTCCTTTGGCCATGTGCAGACAAACAACACCCATGGGGGCTGAGACCGTCAACAGTCATCAATGACACAATGACAGAAGTGACCATCAGAATGCAGAACCACATATTTGCACCAATGGGCACACAAATGCAGATACCCTGTGGAGACAGCAGATGTGAGGTGAACAGATACCATACCATGGCAGCAATGGGACACACAAACCATGATCACTGTGCTGACCGATGACCTAGGAGTCCCAGGGACAGCAGGGGAAACACACCAAACAACATACAGCCAATGGCACACCCAAGATATGCCAATGCAGTGGTGCAGATGCACAAACACAAACAGGCAGACCAACACTGTCATCATACACAGCAGGTGAGGGGTGGGGGTGCCAGTGTCCCCAGGCAACAACACAACACATGAGGAGAGCTGAATACCAATCATACAGATGTGCATACACTGCCACACTAAGGTAACTCATGGATCCAAATCCCCTATGTGGGCAAGCAGGCATTGACAGGTGAGAGGGAGCACAAAACACACATGTCACACAGGCACGTAGGAACAACAACTGACACAGCAAGTCACAGACACACCACAGCACCACCCCCAGGGCCCCCACAAAGTGGTGACCCTGGGCTGAATAAAAATACCACTGTGATGACAAAGCTAAATGTCGTTCACACTGTGAACCACAGTCAGGTGTCCTGAGCAACAAACTACCATCACACCTACACAAGCACAAATCAATCAGCATGGCCAGTAAGCCAAGGCCAACATGGAGGCAGGGGACTAGCCGGGCAACAACTCTCATCTGCACACACTCAAGACCACACCCCTCGACCTCCAACAATGTGCAGCAGTGAAGTACACATGCACTGGTGACATTGCACATGCACCCATGACTATTCCAGGGTGGTGGGTGGGAACCAAGGTGTAGAAACACATCACACATGGACACTCAACAAGACTCCTGAATGTCTGACACACTGCACACTACGCTGTACATGGACATGACGGCAATACCACACCGACCAATGGGATCCCAGCCACAGTCACACACCAATGAAGAAGCCAAGGTCACCCACAAAGAACACACATAGACAACAACCAACATTGCAGCCCGGACCCTAAGGAGTGCCAGCAGTCACACACACAACGTGTCACAATCACTGAAAGATAACACAAACTGGAAATCACATGACAGGGGCAAACAACAAGTGCCAAAGGGAAACCTGACTGTGACCCATCTGCGTCTGCACACAAACTCTACCCTGACAGCAAACACACCTATGGGTGACACCCTGATGACCAGTAATGTGCCATGCACCCACATCACAGAGAACACAGGGAGAAGACTTTGGGGGAACATAGCTCAAGTCAGCAAGCATCACAAACAGGTACAACACTAGGGATCACAGCATGCGCAGATGAATGGAAGTGAACACACAGACATGCACATACAACACACACCTTGGGCGCAGGCAATGTCACACGTGTACACACTGCCATGAGGGGACTCCACTCCTGTGTGAGGAAAGCTGTGCCATATGTTGCCTCAGTAGGGCCCCATCATGTCAGCTGAGCACTTGGTCACACAATCAACAATTAGCACCAAATGAGGGCTCCCATCACATCAGCCTGGTCATGGATGTGCCAACGGAATCATCAGCACAGATCCAACACACTTGTATAGCAATGTTGCACTGACTACACGGATGAGTCCCTCCCCATTGATGCCCAAACCTGCATGTCCACTGGAGATGGCAACACGGTCAGGGAAGTAGACAAATGCAACGATGGCAGGCACAACAGATGTGCAGGGGTGGAAGCCACAGATATGAAATTGCCAATGTAAGTAGGAAACCCATTGCCAAATACTGAACACATGACACCCTCAGATGCTGCTATTGATGACATGGATACACCACATGATAGGACACATTCCCCCTGGACCACATGGGTTCCTGCACAGTAACACTTCATAATCATGAGACCAGATATCACCATCACTGCAGCAAGGGCATGGTTAGCTGCACCAACAACATGTACATCTGAAGCATGAGCACTAGAGAAAAGAAAGTTGCTTTATTCAGCATATGTGTTGTTTGATAACGACGTCCAGAAGAAATTAGAGCAAAGGCCAATGGCCAGTCCATTGTCAAAGTTCAAACAGGGTGACACTGGCAGATGTCACCCTACGCATGCCTGCACAATACCAGGGACAATCCACTAGGAGGGGCAACCGGGGGGCAGGCCAGGCACCGCAGGGACAGGATCAGGGCTCACCAGGGGAGTCAGGGAAGGGGTGGTGGGTGCTGGAGAGCCACTGACAACTGCAGTGGAGGTGTCTGACATGGTGTGTGCCGGCACAACTGGGGGGCATGACACAGATGTCGTGGGTGCCGGCACAACTGCAGTGGACCCTGCAGATGGGGTGGACAGGTCCGCCACTGCAGTGCCCAAGTCAGACAGGGCGGTAGTGGACTCCACTGCAGTGCCTACCTCCAGGGGAGGAGAATGGGGAACAGGCAAGGTGGGTTGGACAGAGGGGGAGGACACCCTCACCACATCAGTGGCACAGACAAGCGCAGCGGGGGGTGTGGTGCTGGGAGAGCAAGTGGCAGGGGGAGAAGGCCGGAGCATCTTGGGGATGGTATATCTGTGGGTGGGGGAACCTGGGGCAGGGTGTGGTGGGGGCACCTGTGCAGTGGGGGCCTGAGGGATGGAGGACGGAGACCTTGTGCCTGAGCTGCAGGGCGGTGGCGGGGTCTTGCTCTTACCACTCCGGGGGACTTGCGGGTGGGGGCCTCAGTCCGTCTGCGCCTGGGGGAGGGTGTCCGGGGGCGAGGGGCACTCTGCTCCGTGTGGGTGGGCTTCCTCTTCCCCCGGGATGCTGGAGCAGCTTCATCGGTGGGGAAGAGGCCGAGGTCACAGAGGAAGAGCTGCTGTGACTTTGGGGTTGCAGGTGAGGCAAGGGAGGGTGCTTTGGAGGGAGAGGGAACTGAGGACTGCGCAGTGCATGTGGATGCGTGTGTGTGTTCCAGGGCCCCATCCCCTGTGAGTCTGGCTTCAGTCCCCTGAATGTGCGTGCGTGTGCGTTTTGTCATTGGCGTGTGTGTCAGTGTGCTGGATGTGTGTGTGCTGGTGTGTGCCTGTGCCGGTGTGTGTGTGCCTGGGATGGGTAAGGTGCTGGGGAGTGTGGATGGAGCAGAGGCAGGAGGGGTGAGGGACCGTTTGAGGAGGGACACTGCTGCCGTCAGGGAGGAGTCCATGGACCTATTGCCCCTCTGTAGGTCAGACATGCCCGATGAGATGCCCTCCATGAACGACACCAGCTGAGTCAACAGCGCGGTGTGCGCATGGAGGACACTCAGCATGGCTGTCTGCCCTACATGGAGCTGGCGAAGGAGGTACACAGACTCCTCACTCAGGGCAGCAGGGGACACAGGGGCAGGGGGTGCGGTGCCTGGCCCAAAGGAGACACGTTCCCGGACATGGGAGCCTCCACGGACCTGGGGAATGGGAGCCGATGGGAGGGCGGTGGTGGTGCTGGTGGTGGCGGGGACAGCAACACTAGCTGGGGTGTGGTGGCTGCTGACACCCGCCTCCACAAGGGAGTCATCCTCCGAGTTGCTCTGGTCCTCAGCTGAGGTGGATGCTGCTGAGGACTCCTCGGTGTGGCTCCCCTCGCCCTCCGTGCCACTGGGTCCCTCCGACCACTCCTCGGCTGCTGACCCAGTCTGGCTCTCCGGCTCCTCCTGGTCCGTGGAGCTGTCCCCTTCCGTGGCCGTGGATGTATCTGCAAACAATGGGGAAACAGACAGACATCAGTCACCTGCACATAACGCACACACCACTGTGAGCACAGCACATCACAGAGCAAGCCCTGGCATCATTAGTTGTACATTGCTAAAAGTGCACTAATTGAACAGGAGAAGTCAATTGTCAGTCTGATGCCAAGCATGGCACTCACATCCCACATGGCCTTGCACCCATCTGTCTGGTGTCTGTTGGATTGCAACACCCCAGTGTTGACACATGCACCAAGTACACAGTAGTTGGACAGTGCAGAGGACACGGTGTGGACACATCACAGCTCTTGCCACTGAGTCAGTACAGGTTTCCGGATGTAAGGGATGCCCAGAGTCAAATAGGAAATGCATGTGATGCATACCAGCGACAGACACCATGATGCACCCATGTCCTGATAGCCAGCGCCACTATGGTGTGCATGTAGCACATGTCACTCCCCTGCAGGCTCACCAATCAGTAGACACATGCCATGGCGGAGGCATGACTGCAAAGTCATACATCACTGGCTCAGTGATGTATGACTTTGCAGCCAGACAACAACACTCTGCACTGTGTCATAATAGTAGGTCATGGGGAATGCAAGTCCTGGAGCTGCACAAGTGCACATGTACATCCCCCCACAACACATCCTCTTAACCCTCATCTGTCCAGGTCATACCTATTGGACATATGGGAGACCTGTGACACTACCCTCTGAACCTGAGCCCCTCACACTCTGCTGTGCATGGGGAACAGCTGCCTGAACTTCACATTTACATGCCCCAGTCTGCATGGGCAGCTGATCAGACACCTATGTGTCACACAAGTATCGTCTCCTATGGTCACATCTCCAGTGGCATGCTGAGCCCCTACCAAGAAACTCCACAGCAGTCCTGGCGACTAATCCACAGCACACTGACACAGAGGCAGACACCTGAGGGGTCAAATCACTGTGCACAATGTGTCCGCTGATACACGGGAGTGGGAGTACAGAGTGTATTGTATGGCCTGGAGTAGGCATGACTGTCCAGCCCCACATGAATGAGGGATGAGCCCTGGACTGTAGGCAGCTGGCTAAGTATGTGTGACACACGTCATATACATACTCCTGGGGCCCAAACATTGTTCCCACCCGCAGCATGGGTGTGTGCCAGGTACCCCAGCCACATGTGGTGGATCAGCTCAGCAATTGGACCACAGATCAAAGTAACACGCTGAATACATGTCAGAATACAGGCATTGTGTAAGCAATGGACCCACCCATGATGCCCACCACAGAGTCAGGGAAACAGATGCTGTCTCCCACCTTGAGTCAAGCAAACTGCAAGGACACAGTCCTAAGTGACAGAATTCCCTGCATGTAAGGGCCACACCTGGGTATCAGATGAGGAGTGGGCAGTGCACAATAGAGGGACATGGCTCCTGGACAACATGACTGCTGTACTGTGGCAGTTTAACCAGGCCCGAGGAGGGCACATAGCATGTTAGACAGAGTACACAGTGCAGTCTTTGACTCACCCCCTCCTTGCTGCTCTCTGGCCTTCAGCTGCCCATCCAGGTCTGGAAAGACCACCGCCAGGATCCTGAGCATGTGGGGGTCAGGGTCCGTGTTCCGCCCCTCCTGCGAGGAGGCGACAGCTTCAGCTGGACCCGTGCAATCCTCCGGGTCCAGCCCCGAAGGTCCTGCCACCTCTTTTGGCAGTTGCGGATCCGGCGCTTGTAGACCCCCACGGACCGGACAGCCCGGACGATGTCCTTCCATATCTCATGCTTCCGATGGGCAGAAGCCTGTCAGGATGACAAAGTGATAAGGCCATTACTACACATGCAACATATCCGTGCATGACACAGTTGCATATACATGTCGCAATCACAGGGGCACATGGTGTACACAGGCAGTGCACGGCTGCCCATGGACAGTTTTCCAGAAGTCACTACATGGTATCATTGCATGGGGAGTAAAACCCTGTTCAGAAGCACTGTCACTGCACCATACCTGTCCAGTGCAAGTCACTACACACTATGGGGGGTGACAACTACTCAGTGAGCCTGCTAGCCAGTGGTGTGCTGACTCTCAGCCTTGCTAGTCAGACAAAATGCACATTCAGAAAGGCAGTGCACAGAACACTCACCTGCTCCCCTGGTGTCCCATACAGCTTGCTGTACTGTGGAAGTAGGCTGTCCAGCAGGGCCTGGTTCTCCTCAAGGCTGAAGGCTGGGGCTCTCTCCACAGTACGTGCCATTGCAGGGTCCAGAGGGGCAGAGACAGCAGCAGTGCAGTGGCAGATGTCGTCCTGGAGCATGTAGTGCAGGCAAGTGGGCTCTCAGGGGAACAGGCAGCAATATATATGTGCTGGAGAGGCAGATACTGTCCCTTGTGTCCAAAGTGATAGGTCCAAGTCGTTTGCATCTTCTGAATCTGGCCAATCCATGGAATAGCAGCACCAAAACACGCCCACAGCATCCTTCAAAACTTCAACTTCATGACATACATGATTTTGCAACATTGTTGTGGGTGACCAACTGATTTTCCAGCAACCGACTCGTTCGAAATTCGAAAACGCGTCCGTTGCCAGGCAAGCCCATTGTCAATGGGTGCGCACCGATCGGTCCATTGAGGTACAACGCGCACAGGGGTACAACGCGTACCCGCACACATTGAAAGCAATGGGCCTGCCGGAGGCACCGATCGGTCCATTGCTGTTCAACGCGCACAGGGGTACAACGCGTACCCGCACACATTGAAAGCAATGGGCCGGCCGGAGGCACCGATCGGTCCATTGCTGTTCAACGCGCACAGGGGTACAACGCGTACCCGCACACATTGATAGCAATGGGCCGGCCGGAGGCACCGATCGGTCCATTGCTGTTCAACGCGCACAGGGGTACAACGCGTACCCGCACACATTGAAAGCAATGGGCCGGCCGGAGGCACCGATCGGTCCATTGCTGTTCAACGCGCACAGGGGTACAACGCGTACCCGCACACATTGAAAGCAATGGGCCGGCCGGAGGCACCGATCGGTCCATTGCTGTTCAACGCGCACAGGGGTACAACGCGTACCCGCACACATTGATAGCAATGGGCCGGCCGGAGGCACCGATCGGTCCATTGCTGTTCAACGCGCACAGGGGTACAACGCGTACCCGCACACATTGAAAGCAATGGGCCGGCCGGAGGCACCGATCGGTCCATTGCTGTTCAACGCGCACAGGGGTACAACGCGTACCCGCACACATTGATAGCAATGGGCCGGCCGGAGGCACCGATCGGTCCATTGCTGTTCAACGCGCACAGGGGTACAACGCGTACCCGCACACATTGAAAGCAATGGGCCGGCCGGAGGCACCGATCGGTCCATTGCTGTTCAACGCGCACAGGGGTACAACGCGTACCCGCACACATTGAAAGCAATGGGCCGGCCGGAGGCACCGATCGGTCCATTGCTGTTCAACGCATCACTGTATATGTGACTGGCATAGGTCAGCATGCCTGTCTCAGATGGACATATGCCAGCCACAGATAGCTCCCAGGGAGTGAGGGGCACACCTACATCACGACAGCCTGTCCAAACCTTATCATAAGGCATGTAAGGCTGCATTTCCTATTGTGTGTATGTTGGTGTACATGTTGTCCTGTGGGTGTCACCTGTGGGCAGCCACCCCCAGGCTGTGCACGTGTTCATGGGGACAGGATCCTGGGTGTTACGTGTACGTGACCACTGTGATGTGCAACTGTTCATATCTGTGCATGTGTCATGGTCACATTTCACAGTGGTGTTTGTGTATGTCATGTCACATACCCCGTGAGTCCCATGTGGGACGGTATGTTTGAGCCAGGGTGTCCCAGTGGCACAATAGTGATGGCCCTCCACAGTCTTTGTGCATGTAGTGTTTACAATGTCTCTGATTTCATGTGCACAATGGGAGACAGTCTCCACATCCACGTTGTGTGTGCATGGACTCTGATGTTGTGCGTGTGTGTCACAGACGTCCATGGCTCTCCTGCCATGGCAAGTGTGGCCACTACCTGTGGGGGTCATGTTTGTTTTGCTGTGGTGTACACATGATACTCCAGGTGATGCCAGTGTCCATGTGGCATTACAGGGTCCCTGGGAATGTGCCTGTCGTTGAGCTGTGGTGCCTGGGGCACATCTGTCCTCACATGTCACTGGGGGGTGACTTTGACACAGCATCATGATATCCAATGGGCCAACCTGGGACAAATTGATGCCACCTGTAGGACCGTGTTGACAGATGTTGGCCATGTATGTACCATACATGTCGTTCCGGTACTGCACACTTCATGTAGTTGTGCCTCATGATGATGTATGTTGGGAACTTGAGTGTGTTCAATGCCGCATATGTGGGGTGACTGACGATCTTGCTTACTTCTCCTCTGCACTGCAGGGCTCCTGCTGTCCATCGGCCATTCCCAGACCTGGCAACGATGGTGGAACGGGACAGCATCCGACGGTACCGCTTCACCAGGCAGCTGATTGAGGATTTGGCAGTGCAGTTGTCCCCACATTTGCAGCCTGGCCGGCCGTATCCTACAGCGCTGACCCCCAAGGTGAAGGTGATGGCAGCCCTACACTTCTTTGCCACCGGTACCTTCCAACATACTGTGGCGTCTGCTGGTGGGATGTCACAGACCATGTTCAGCCGTGTGCTCCGCGATTTCTTGGCGGCAATGTTGCTCTTCCTGAACCGGTACATATATTTCCCTAGACTGCGACGACTCACTGACGTGAAGAGTGACTTTTATGCCCTGGGGAGGATGCCGCATGTCATTGGCTCCATTGATGGGACACATGTGGCTTTGGTACCACCACAGGCCCAGGAGCAGGCCTACAGGAACCGCAAGCACTACCACTCGGTCAATGCACTGGTGGTGTGTCTTGCAGACATGACCATCACACACGTGTGTGCCCGTTTCCCTGGTTCAGCACACGATGCCTTTGTGATGAGGAGTAGTCGCATCCCCAGGTTGATGGCACAGATGCAGAACCAGCGTGCCTGGCTTGTCGGTGTGTACTGACTTTGTGCCATTGTGTGTGATCTGATCTGTAGTATTCCGCCCACTTTTCCAAGTCAGCTGATGTGCACTTGTCTGTCCGTAGGTGACTCGGGATACCCCAACATGCCGTGGTTGCTGACACCCCTCAGGAACCCTGTGACACCTGCCCAGATGCGCTACAATGAGGCACATGGTCGGACCAGGAGAGTGATTGAGCGGACCTTTGGTCTCCTGAAGAGCCGCTTCCGCTGCCTGGACAAGACCGGAGGGTCCCTCCCATATGCCCCTGCGAAAGTGTGCAAGATTATCATCGTCTGCTGCATGCTCCACAACCTGGCAGTGCGGAAGGAGTTGCCTCTCATCCAGGATGACGATGACCAACATCCGCCACCTGTGGAGGATCCTGGCCTGGACCACGATGCCAGTGACGATGATGATGATGATGATGGTGATGGTGATGTCCGCACACAGCTCATCACCAACTTCTTTAGCTGAATGTGAGTATCCTGAGGTGTCATGTGAATGATGTGAGTTGGCATGATGTGTGGGTGGTGCTCTGGTGCTGTTGGAGTGTGTCCATGGGCTACTTGACAGGATGTGTGTTGCGATGTGTGGTGACAGGTGGGCTGTACTCCCCAACAGTGTTGACATGCTAACTTGGTTCTGGGTGGGTATCTTGTAACATGTATTGTGCATGAGTTTTGCTGATCTGTCCTGTACTGCATTGCTTTTGACTGTGTGTCATTTCTGTCCTTCACAGGGTACTTTCAGATTCGTTTGGTCAACTGTGTCCACCGACGACGTGATTGCACATCCAGGCTGGTAGCTGTTGTGTCCCTACAGGTGATGTGCGCCACACCCATGGACTTCCTTCCGTCTACAGTTGTTGACTGTGTGCCCGCTACCAGGTGGGGTTACCTTGCATCTGTAGTGGTTACGGCATGTTGCTACTGTGTAATAAACCTGTGCTTCACTTTGTGATGTGCGTTGTCTGTGGTCACACATTTGACTGCCATTTGCTTACTGCACCTGTGGGCTACTTGACTACAACTGGGAATGGGTGTGGTGTCTGTGCATTGCACCGTCTTCCCTGGCAACATCAGTGTAGGCAATGAGTCAGATGGCCTAGGTGTGTATGTGTTGTGTAGCCCTGGTGGTGTGTCTCCCTCATATGTGTCACGTTGCCTGTACTCACATGCCTGTGTTGTCCTTGCTGTTGCAGTTCGCATACACAGTGTAATTTTGCAGTTCATCATCCCCATAACAGCACCCACGTTGGAATCACGACAGAGGCAAGTATGGTGTATTAGTGTGTTTATTGTGATACATCTGTGTTAATAGTGCATAGGATGGATTGTGCTGTACATGAATCTTGCAATCCCAAGTTCCTAGGTGAATTGAAAGTCCAGGTAGACAGGATCCCCAGTATCGGGGCCACAGTTGTCTGACACATTGTTCCAACTTGTACTCCCCATGCAATGTGTGGGAGTAGTGTTGCCATCAACAGGGTGAACAGTCTGTGCACAAAGGCGAAAATCCAGAACAGGTTCAGGCTTCCTGGGAGTTGCGCTTGGCCATCAGCCTCTCACTTTCCCCTCCTCGGACGACCCCTCTTCTTGGGGGGGGCCCTCAAGTGCAGGCTGCTGCGGTGCAGGGGACTCTCCGCCAGAGTCCTCCTCCCTCCCTGTGGCAGTTGCAGTTTGTTCGGTACCAGATGTTGTTGGCACACAGGGAGGTGTGGACTGGTTGCTGTTCATCTGGCGGAGGCATTGTAAAATGTCCCTGTGCACCGCCGTCATCTCATGTAGTACATCCCACTTGGACTCCACGCGGGACATGTGGGAGTCCACACGTGACATGTGTGACTCCACGTGGGACATGTGGGAGTCCAAGCGGGCATGATGGGCAGCCTGCTGCTGTTTGATGTCTCTGAGGAGCCCCACTACCTGGCTGAGCTCTCCGGTGCTGGACTGGTACGCATCAGCTATGCGTACCAGTTGTGGGTCTTCATGCACACCAGCAACGTCTGCAAGCAGCGACCTCTGTCTCCCACCCCTCCCACCACCCCTGCTGACATGTGCAGTGTGTGCAGTTGCACGCACAGATAACCCTGGTCCACCTTGGGGGGGTGGTGGTGGTGGTGTCCATGGCCCCAGGTTGGTCCAGGGTCACTGCGCTGGTGTTGTTCCTTATTCTGTCCATGTCGGCAGGGATGGTATTCGTGGTGACAGTCGTTGGAGGGGTGGGTGCAGGGGTGCAGCTGGTGGACCTGCTGGTGCTGCAGCTGGTGGTCCTGCTGGTGCAGCAAGTTGACTTGCACCGGATGTGCCAGGTTGTTCATCGTCCGAGGAGGACAGAGGCTGTACGACGCCAGTGAGCTCGGCATCCTCTTGAGCCTGGGACTGGGACTCCTCAGCGTCTGCTGCTGTGTCCCTATCATCACCTGTTTTTGGGAGACACAAACAATGTATTTCATGTTTCTGCAGGCATCAGTGGTTGACACACCTGACAGTTGTGACTGTGCCTCAGGGTGCGGGCCTGTACATTGTATTGTCCTAAGTCGTCACAGTCAGGGGTTGATATTGGTGTGGCACATTGTCCTGCATTATTTGGGCATTTCTATGTATTCTCTGGGGTGTGAACATGGTCTGCATTGATTGTGTTTGGTTGACAGCCAGACCTCCTTCCCACCCACCCACCCACCCAGTCAGTTATCCCACCATGGAACGTGCTTGCATTGCAGGGAGTGGAAGTTGTCTCTCAGGATGTCAGTCAGTGGTGTCCTGCTGTTTGTTGGTGCACAGTTGGCAGCAGGGCCTTGTGCTCCCCACAGCAGTAGCCAGTGTCAGCCATCTTGTGAGTCCTTCTCCACTCCCTGTGATGTGAGCATGGTTCAGGGTGGTGTTGATGGGACAGTTGTGGGGGTGAGCAATGTCTGTGACTACGACTCCCATCATGCTATTGCCTCCACCCCCTTCCCAGCATGCCCATGCTTCCTTCCTTTTGACTCTGCTTCCCTGTGGGGTGGGCTGGCTGTGCTGACAGGATGGCTGGGAGTGTTGTCCTGGCAGTTGTTTGGCTAAGAGTCCCAAGAGTGTCCCTGTGCTTCACACAACATAACCCAGGGTGGTGGTGCTTTGTGGGATCTTGTGTTAGGATGGAGGGCATTGCATTCTACCAGGTGGGTACTGTGGAGTTTGTGTTGGGGGGGTGAGGGGAGGTGCTGGTGACTATAGTCAGTGCTGCAAGTCCCCCTTCCCACCCAGCCAGCCAGCCAGATATCCCACCATGGAACGTGCTTGCATTGCAGGGAGTGTAAGTTGTCTCTCAGGATGTCAGTCAGTGGTGTCCTGCTGTTTGTTGGTGCACAGTTGCCAGCAGGGCCTTGTGCTCCCCACAGCAGTAGCCAGTGTCAGCCATCTTGTGAGTCCTTCTCCACTCCCTGTGATGTGAGCATGGTTCAGGGTGGTGTTGATGGGACAGTTGTGGGGGTGAGCAATGTCTGTGACTACGACTCCCATCATGCTATTGCCTCCACCCCCTTCCCAGCATGCCCATGCTTCCTTCCTTTGACTCTGCTTCCCTGTGGGGTGGGCTGGCTGTGCTGACAGGATGGCTGGGAGTGTTGTCCTGGCAGTTGTTTGGCTAAGAGTCCCAAGAGTGTCCCTGTGCTTCACACAACATAACCCAGGGTGGTGGTGCTTTGTGGGATCTTGTGTTAGGATGGAGGGCATTGCATTCTACCAGGTGGGTACTGTGGAGTTTGTGTTGGGGGGGGTGAGGGGAGGTGCTGGTGACTATAGTCAGTGCTGCAAGTCCCCCTTCCCACCCAGCCAGCCAGCCAGATATCCCACCATGGAACGTGCTTGCATTGCAGGGAGTGGAAGTTGTCTCTCAGGATGTCAGTCAGTGGTGTCCTGCTGTTTGTTGGTGCACAGTTGCCAGCAGGGCCTTGTGCTCCCCACAGCAGTAGCCAGTGTCAGCCATCTTGTGAGTCCTTCTCCACTCCCTGTGATGTGAGCATGGTTCAGGGTGGTGTTGATGGGACAGTTGTGGGGGTGAGCAATGTCTGTGACTACGACTCCCATCATGCTATTGCCTCCACCCCCTTCCCAGCATGCCCATGCTTCCTTCCTTTTGACTCTGCTTCCCTGTGGGGTGGGCTGGCTGTGCTGACAGGATGGCTGGGAGTGTTGTCCTGGCAGTTGTTTGGCTAAGAGTCCCAAGAGTGTCCCTGTGCTTCACACAACATAACCCAGGGTGGTGGTGCTTTGTGGGATCTTGTGTTAGGATGGAGGGCATTGCATTCTACCAGGTGGGTACTGTGGAGTTTGTGTTGGGGGGGGTGAGGGGAGGTGCTGGTGACTATAGTCAGTGCTGCAAGTCCCCCTTCCCACCCAGCCAGCCAGCCAGCCAGATATCCCACCATGGAACGTGCTTGCATTGCAGGGAGTGGAAGTTGTCTCTCAGGATGTCAGTCAGTGGTGTCCTGCTGTTTGTTGGTGCACAGTTGCCAGCAGGGCCTTGTGCTCCCCACAGCAGTAGCCAGTGTCAGCCATCTTGTGAGTCCTTCTCCACTCCCTGTGATGTGAGCATGGTTCAGGGTGGTGTTGATGGGACAGTTGTGGGGGTGAGCTATGTCTGTGACTACGACTCCCATCATGCTATTGCCTCCACCCCCTTCCCAGCATGCCCATGCTTCCTTCCTTTTGACTCTGCTTCCCTGTGGGGTGGGCTGGCTGTGCTGACAGGATGGCTGGGAGTGTTGTCCTGGCAGTTGTTTGGCTAAGAGTCCCAAGAGTGTCCCTGTGCTTCACACAACATAACCCAGGGTGGTGGTGCTTTGTGGGATCTTGTGTTAGGATGGAGGGCATTGCATTCTACCAGGTGGGTACTGTGGAGTTTGTGTTGGGGGGGGTGAGGGGAGGTGCTGGTGACTATAGTCAGTGCTGCAAGTCCCCCTTCCCACCCAGCCAGCCAGCCAGATATCCCACCATGGAACGTGCTTGCATTGCAGGGAGTGGAAGTTGTCTCTCAGGATGTCAGTCAGTGGTGTCCTGCTGTTTGTTGGTGCACAGTTGCCAGCAGGGCCTTGTGCTCCCCACAGCAGTAGCCAGTGTCAGCCATCTTGTGAGTCCTTCTCCACTCCCTGTGATGTGAGCATGGTTCAGGGTGGTGTTGATGGGACAGTTGTGGGGGTGAGCTATGTCTGTGACTACGACTCCCATCATGCTATTGCCTCCACCCCCTTCCCAGCATGCCCATGCTTCCTTCCTTTTGACTCTGCTTCCCTGTGGGGTGGGCTGGCTGTGCTGACAGGATGGCTGGGAGTGTTGTCCTGGCAGTTGTTTGGCTAAGAGTCCCAAGAGTGTCCCTGTGCTTCACACAACATAACCCAGGGTGGTGGTGCTTTGTGGGATCTTGTGTTAGGATGGAGGGCATTGCATTCTACCAGGTGGGTACTGTGGAGTTTGTGTTGGGGGGGTGAGGGGAGGTGCTGGTGACTATAGTCAGTGCTGCAAGTCCCCCTTCCCACCCAGCCAGCCAGCCAGATATCCCACCATGGAACGTGCTTGCATTGCAGGGAGTGGAAGTTGTCTCTCAGGATGTCAGTCAGTGGTGTCCTGCTGTTTGTTGGTGCACAGTTGCCAGCAGGGCCTTGTGCTCCCCACAGCAGTAGCCAGTGTCAGCCATCTTGTGAGTCCTTCTCCACTCCCTGTGATGTGAGCATGGTTCAGGGTGGTGTTGATGGGACAGTTGTGGGGGTGAGCTATGTCTGTGACTACGACTCCCATCATGCTATTGCCTCCACCCCCTTCCCAGCATGCCCATGCTTCCTTCCTTTTGACTCTGCTTCCCTGTGGGGTGGGCTGGCTGTGCTGACAGGATGGCTGGGAGTGTTGTCCTGGCAGTTGTTTGGCTAAGAGTCCCAAGAGTGTCCCTGTGCTTCACACAACATAACCCAGGGTGGTGGTGCTTTGTGGGATCTTGTGTTAGGATGGAGGGCATTGCATTCTACCAGGTGGGTACTGTGGAGTTTGTGTTGGGGGGGGGTGAGGGGAGGTGCTGGTGACTATAGTCAGTGCTGCAAGTCCCCCTTCCCACCCAGCCAGCCAGCCAGATATCCCACCATGGAACGTGCTTGCATTGCAGGGAGTGGAAGTTGTCTCTCAGGATGTCAGTCAGTGGTGTCCTGCTGTTTGTTGGTGCACAGTTGCCAGCAGGGCCTTGTGCTCCCCACAGCAGTAGCCAGTGTCAGCCATCTTGTGAGTCCTTCTCCACTCCCTGTGATGTGAGCATGGTTCAGGGTGGTGTTGATGGGACAGTTGTGGGGGTGAGCTATGTCTGTGACTACGACTCCCATCATGCTATTGCCTCCACCCCCTTCCCAGCATGCCCATGCTTCCTTCCTTTTGACTCTGCTTCCCTGTGGGGTGGGCTGGCTGTGCTGACAGGATGGCTGGGAGTGTTGTCCTGGCAGTTGTTTGGCTAAGAGTCCCAAGAGTGTCCCTGTGCTTCACACAACATAACCCAGGGTGGTGGTGCTTTGTGGGATCTTGTGTTAGGATGGAGGGCATTGCATTCTACCAGGTGGGTACTGTGGAGTTTGTGTTGGGGGGTGAGGGGAGGTGCTGGTGACTATAGTCAGTGCTGCAAGTCCCCCTTCCCACCCAGCCAGCCAGCCAGATATCCCACCATGGAACGTGCTTGCATTGCAGGGAGTGGAAGTTGTCTCTCAGGATGTCAGTCAGTGGTGTCCTGCTGTTTGTTGGTGCACAGTTGCCAGCAGGGCCTTGTGCTCCCCACAGCAGTAGCCAGTGTCAGCCATCTTGTGAGTCCTTCTCCACTCCCTGTGATGTGAGCATGGTTCAGGGTGGTGTTGATGGGACAGTTGTGGGGGGGCAATATGTGTGACTGCGACTCCCATGATGCTATTGGCTACACTGACTTGGCCAGCATACACAGAATTCCTTCCTTTGAGTGGTCTTCACTGTGTGTTGGTGTTGTTGTGGTGGCTACATGTGTGGATGTTTTTGTTAGTTCTATTTGTGCCACTGCCTAGCTGTAGTTGTGGTTGTGTTTGTACATGTGTTGGCACGGTTGGATGTGACTTTTTTGATGGCATGTGTTGTGTTTCTCTGACTGACATACACATTTTGGGATGATTCTGTTCTGGTTGCTGTGTGATTGCTATGAGTGCATGGTTTGACTCTCCCCTTGACAGTGATGTGTGTGTGTTTTGTGGCAGTATATTGTGTACATTTGTTGTGTACTCACCAGGCTCTGGGATGTCCTCTAGTCCATATATGCTCACTGGCGGTAGGATGGCCCGCACCTTCTCCTCCCAGGGCCTGAGGTATATTGGCTTGGCAGGAGGGCCACTGCCGGTGTGTTGGCTGTTGATGTAGTCTTGCTTCAGCAGTTTCCGTACCCTCCTGCGCACGTCATACCACCTGTTCTGGATGTCGGTCTTTGTGCGCCGACATGGTGATTGGGCGTTCACCCTGTTGATGATCCTCTCCCACATCTTGGTTTTCTGCGACATGGGGGTCTGTTGGACCAATGTGCCAAACAGCTGTGGCTCTACCCTGAGGATCTCGTCTACCAGGACTTCCAATTCACAATCTAGGAACTTGTGATTCTTCTTGGGGGGCATGGTGATGGGTGGTGATGGTGAGTGATGTGTGTGTTGGTGTGCAGGTGAGGGTGTGTGAGTGTGTGTTTTGCTGGGTGTATGTGAGGTAGGTATTTGTTGGTGTGCTGATGGTGTGTGGCTTGTGTGAGGGATGAGCTGTGGGTGTGTGGTTGCTTTCTCTTGGGTGCTGGCAGTGGAATGGCATTTGCAAAGGCTCATGGTTGTGATTTGTGTCCTTTATATAGGTGGAGTTGTGGGTGTGTCTTTGTTCTCTGTCCCCACCCCCCAGTATTTATTGGCTTGGTAATTGCTTGTTTGGCCTTTTTTGGTTGATTTTTCCTTTGTGCTGTTTGTGTATGTTGGAAACGTTCTTGTGACCGAGTCGGACCCTGCATTGGTCTCGTACGGTGTTTTCCGTTTCGTTCACGCTGTGTTTGTGCAGTTTTGTATGCTGCGTACGCGTCGGTCGCGGTGTATTGTGTTGCTTCGGCTCGGTTTTGTATGCGTGTCGGTCGTACGGCTTGTCCTCCGTCCGACTCGGTCGTGTTTTTCGCGCCTTGCATCGTACTTTGCGGTTTGGAGTTGGCGGGTACGATTCGGTCGGATTTGTTCCGGGTGCGTGTCGGTCGGTTGGATTAGCGTGTTTTTCCGGCCGGATTGCTATTTTCCGAGCGGCTCGGTCGGTCGGCTTGGTTTCCTAACGTGTCGGTCGGATTTATCGCGGCTTGCATCGTACTTGGCGTGTCGGGCGCCACTGGTACGTGTCGGTCGGTAATTTTTCCGGCTCCGAGTCGGTCGGTGCTTTTTCCGGCCCGAATCGGATTCGACCCCAAAGTGTTGAACTGCTGAGGGATAAAATTTACTATTCCCACTCCAGTCAGTGCAACAGTAGGGAAAGTGTTAAATTGATGTGGGGTAAAATGTTATATTCCCTCTCCAATCAGTCTAACAGTAGGGAAAGTGTTGGAATGCGGAGGGGTAAAAATTACTATTCCCACTCCAGTGAGTGCAACAGTAGGAAAAGTGTTGGAGAGCAGAGGGATAACATTTACTATTCCCTCTCCAGTCAGTACAACAGTAGGGAAAGTGTTGGATTGCAGAGGGGTAAAAATTACTATTCTGGCTCTAATGACTGCAACAGTAGGGAAAGTTTCGGATAGTGGAGGGATACAAATGACTATTCCCACTCCAGTGAGTGCAACAGTAGAGAAAGTGTTGAACTGCAGAGGGATACAATGTACTATTCCCACTCCAGTCAGTACAACAGTAGGGAAAGTGCTGGATTGCGGAGGGGCAACATTTACTATTCCCACTACAGCCAGTTCAAAATTAAAAACAAACAAAATATCATCAACAAAATTAAAATATTTTAAAAACAAAGTAAATAGAAAATATACAACAATGTTGAAAATTTAAATAACAATATATTTACTATTAACAATTTTTAAAAATAAAAACATATTATAATGCTAAATACATATCACAAACACCTACAAATATTATATTAAAAAAATGAAAAAGAATTTCATACAAATAAATATTTTTATTTAGAAATTATTTATTAACAAAACATTAATTATTACACACATTTATTTTATTTACTTCCTACTCTATAACACCACAAAACTCACAACCCACCTCTAAAATCTAAAAATAAAATGTATTTGCACAATTAATATAATTATCAATGAAACAAATATTATTAGTTAAAAACTCATAAAAATTAATTAACTTCCACACTTTACCCCTATAATCCCCACTACCCATAATAAAATAAAATGTGAAAAAAATTAATTGCACAATAAAAAGTATTTTCAGCTAAATAACTAATAGTATTTAAGAACTAATTATAAAGTAAGTAAAATTAATTTGCTCCCCACCGTTTACCCCTATAAACCCAGAACCCACACACACAAAAGTTAATTAAACAATTACCCTAATTAATGATCAATTAATTAATTAATTAATATTAATTAACAACTAATTATTAATTAATTAAAAATATATTACTTCCCACCCTATACCCCTATAAACCTCACAACCCACACCTAATACAAATTACACAATTACCATAATTAATTATCAATTAATTAATTAATATTATTTAACAACTAATTATTAAATAATTAAAAATAAATTACTTCCACCTTTTACGCCTATAAACCCCACAACCCACCCATAAAATGTACACAAAAAAAAGTAAAGCATAAAAGGCACTATAAAATATAAATTAAATAAATATTAATTAATGAAAAATAATCATATAAATAACCTCGCACTGGCCGAAACCCGTGCATCCACAGAGGCAGAGCAGGCGGAAGATCCTTCTCTCACATTGCAGCCAAGACCTGGAATGGGCTACCGGCAGACATCAGACGCGCCCCCTCCCTGAACACCTTCAGGAAGACCCTCAAGACCTGGCTCTTCGGCTAAACAGATCTGCGGACCCCCCCCCCTCAGCGCCTTGAGACCCTCACGGGTGAGTAGCGCGCTTACAATTCCCTGATTGATTGATTGATTGAATCATTAATTTATTAGAATTAAATTACTTCCCACCCTATTCCTCTATAAACCTGCTACGGGACTAAAAAATGCAAAATTTAATTAAAATAAAATTAATAACTACTAAAAATGTGATACTTATTTTAAAAAACATAAACAATACTTATACAAGAATACATCACATACATTTAAAATATATACTAAAATACCTAACACTAATTAAAAAATCGATATTTTAAACAACTATATTTTTGCAAACAATATTAATGACTTCTATATTTTAAAAATCGATATTATATACCTTGAGATCGATATTCTTGTCCACGATATTCTTGCTTTCAATGTTTCTGCATCACGATATTTACAGCTCGATAATTGCGTCAGTCGATATTACTGACTCGATATTTTGTGTGAATACCATATCATAGTTGGGAAAGTCCAGCTGTCTGAAAATATTTTTTTCATTTTTAGCACAAGGGTCACCATTAAACAGCTGCAACTTCAAATGAGCCTCAATACAATGGACAATCTCATCAGGCTGAAATGGATTTTGTTCTTGCTTAAGCGGTGGTTGTAAGGTGGTGTATCAGTACATACATTAACTGTAACTACATTTCCATAGCTAAGGCATATGAAAGTAACATTAAGCAAAATAGGTTAAGGGAAAGATTAGAAATGACCCAAATTACATTACATTATTAAAGCAACCATGAAATAGCCTGAAGGCATTACTGAAACCACAAAATACAGGGCCTGATTACGTATTTGGCGCAGCGGATCGGCTCAACGCCGACTCCGCTCCACCAAACCCGTGCAAGACCGCCCAAGGCCCGCTGACCGTATTACGAGTTGGAAATGCACAACTCCTAATGCGGTCAGTGGTTCTTTGCCATGCCGTGTTGGAAACTTGTGGGGGTACAGATAGGGGGGCACATGTGGTGCCCCCCTGAATGTACCCCCATGGCAGGGGGACATGGAGGACCCGTAGGGCCCCATTTGTTCCTGCACCGCCAGACTTTTCATGGCGGGGCTCTGCCATGAAAAGTCTGGTGGTCCAGGAACTTGTAATATGCTGAGTGGGACTGCGCCAGTCCCCGCTCAGCATATTGCGTTGTGGCGCTCCTGTGCCACTGCCAGAGAACGACTGTTCCCTAGTGCAGCCGACAGTCCACCGCCGCATCGACTTAAGAAGTCGTAATGTGGCAAATGGTGAACCGCCACTGCTATGCCACCGTGAGTTTGGCGGAAGACCGCCAGACTCGTAACAGGATAGCCACAACTAATCATGACGTTTTACAATGTTATTTGTTAGAGGGACTGTGTAGCAGCTATGGTACGTTTCATTTTGCTTTATCTCTTGTATAAAACCCCCATGGGAGGTGACCAAAGCAACCCTCTATTAAATTTGGCATGAGCTTGGTCAAAACTCATGTGATATTTAATTACTTGACTAGACCACTACTGTTGCAATAAGATGTATCTTGGTAATTGCGGAATTCAAAAACGTTATGTGTATTTGCACATGGGTTGGCATCTGTGATTTAGTTTTGGTGTAATAGTAATATTCTGAATTGTTTTAATGTATGCCAGTGCCTTTTTTGTATTGATAAGAAACTTTAAATCACACAACCTTTGTTTCAGAAAGATGAAAAATAGAAAGTCACTAGCCAATGCTATCCGAGAGAGATATCTCCCTTGCGGTAGGGCTGGTTATATGCAAAACGGTGGGACTTCCTTAATGCAGTGGAGTAGCAAGGGGGTTGGTCCAACCCAGGCGACACAAGTTTTGGGGTGGCGGCCTCCCACCACTCTTACCTGCAGTCTCGGGGCAGGAACTCCCCCCCTGGTCTTCAGCCGCAGGGGGGCGGCAAACAAAACAGAGATCTCGCCAGCACCCCTGCGCTTTTCACTCCGGCTGCCGCAAGGCAGCAAACTCAGGGACCGCCACCACCGGCCAAAGGGCTAGCTACACTACTGTCTTAATGGCAGCCAAAATATCAATGTTGTAGATGCCCCTAAGAAGCTACATAATTTGATTTAAAAAAATCTTCATAACATGGTGATGCAGGAGATGACAAGACGATTTAAATATTAAGAAGCAAAGGAAACATAAGTTAAAGGTTTCTAGGGCGTGGATGAAGACAACATTTTCTAGATTTAAAAGGGCTGTATGAAATTTACATGTGAAACAAAAAAAGATGTGATACTACAGAAGCAAAGTATAAGACTTAAACAGAAGATAATTTAAAATGTAAATACTGTGCAATTTCCAAAGGAGCTGTAATTGCAATATAGGCTGAGTGCTATCAATACAGAATAGTACAAGAAACAAATAAAAGGAAAAGGAAGAGGAAAGGTCATAGAAAGTGTAAGTATGTCAGAATAATATAAACATGTTTGACAAGGGGTCCCACTTTTAAAATGTAAAATTACGGAGCAATACATTAGTAAAAATGGTAATCAGAGCTAACTTTTGATAGATATATAATGATTGATGAAAGAACAATAGTGCATAATAAAGGTATGGCAAGGACCTTCTTCTCTTGTCAATTTTGCATATTATTAATAGGAAAATCAGACAGGCAATTTATAAAAGGGACCAAGTTAAGCCAGATTTAATAGATAATTGTAAGGAGAAACTGCTTATTCTGTCTATTTTATGTTACAAAACATACTATTCCAGTACCCTAAATAACTTAAAGTTCTTCGGTGGAAAGCCACAGTAATTAGTAAGTCATCAAAATGCTGTTTGTTAAATAGTCTTGTCAACACTCCACTACTCTTCCTATAAGTGTACTTTGTAGAAGAAGATGAGCATTACATTTTAAAATAACATTAATTTTTCTACAGAGCTGAACAAAAACAGTAACAGAAGTGCACTAAAAGTGTTCATCTTGGAAAGCAGCAAAGGTGAACAAAGTAATGCATTAAATAAGTAGTATATTGTTGGAGTAAACTTTGCCGCACCAGAAGAATTTCCTCAAAATATTTTCCCATGTATGAAGGACCTTATTACGAGTTTTGCGGTCCTTCTGTAGGCCTGCCACTGCTGCGCCTATGGGAGGAGCACCAAGCCTGTCGAGTGCCCACCCGTTGGATTACAATTGTAATCCATGGTGGGTGGGTGGGCGGTGGTGCTGCAGCAGTCTCATGGCGTCGGATGTATAAGGCTCATATGTGAGCCTTAACTGCAGACGCCTATGTGTCGGCACCTCCAGCACTTTCCTGCAGGGTATGGCATGCACGCCAAATTGTTCAGGAACTGGGGTGCAATTCCAGGGGGGGCACAACATGTGCGCCCCACCTGCATGCACCCCCTGGTCCAGGAGTGGCAGTTGCCTCTCCGCCACCTTTTTCATGGTGGGCTCACTGCCATGTAAGGTGCCGTGGACAGGCAACTCGTAATATGCACTGCGGTGCCACAGCGGCACCACCAACATATTGCTGCCCCCTTCCGCTGCGTGACAGCTGCGGGATCCTAGATCCCAGATGAACACGGCGGTCCTGTGATGGTCTGACCGCTACACTCTGAATACTGCAGGTAGACCCGCAGTGGTGGAGGTGGTGGGATCACCACTGCAATACAAATGAATCAATCAATCAATCAGGGAATTGTAAGCGCACTACTCACCCGTGAGGGTCTTAAGGTGCTGAGAGGGGAGGTCCGCAGATCTGCTTAGCCGAAGAGCCAGGATCTTGAGGGTCTTCCTGAAGGTGTTCAGGGAGGGGGCGTGTCTGATTTCTGCCGGTAGCTCGTTCCAGGTCTTGGCTGCAATGTGAGAGAAGGATCTTCTGCCGGCTCTGGCTCTGTGGATGCGCGGGGTTTCAGCCAGTGCGAGGTTGGAAGATTGGAGCTTTCTTTTGGGTACGTGGAAGTTGATTCTGTCGTTGAGGTATTTGGGTCCGTTGTTGTGTAGGCATTTGTAGGCGTGACTGAGGATTTTGAAAGTGACTCTTTTCTCCACGGGGAGCCAGTGGAGACTCCGTAGGTGTTGGCTGATGTGTTTGTGTCGGGGGATGACGAGGACGAGTCTGGCGGCTGTGTTCTGTATTGTTTGGAGTTTGCGGAGTAGGGACTTGTTGATGCCTGCGTAGAGTGCGTTTCCATAGTCCAGTCTGCTCGTGATGAGTGCATGGGTGACTGTCTTCCTTGACTCAGGGGGGATCCACTTGAAGGTCTTGCGGTGGATGCGGAGGGTGTTGAAGCAGCTGGAGGTGACGGCGTTGACCTGTCGGTTCATGGTGAGTGATGACTCGAGTACGAGTACGATGCCGAGGTTCTTGCCATGGTCTGAGGAGGTAGGTGGGCTTCCAAGGGCGGTCGGCCACCAGGTGCTGTCCCATGCAGAAGGGGTGGTACCGAGGACGAGGACTTCTGTCATCTCGGCGTTGAGCTTCAGGCAGCTGTTGGTCATCCAGACTGCGACGTCTTGCATTCCTTTCAGGAAGTTGAGTTTGGCAGTGGTGGGGTCTTTGGTGAGGGAGAGGATGAGCTAGGTGTCGTCGGCATAGGATACGATGTTGAGGCCGTGTTGTCGGACGATGGCTGCGAGGGGGGCCATGTAGATGTTGAAGAGGGTGGGCTCAGTGATGAACCCTGTGGGACTCCGCAGGTGATTTTCGTGGGGTTGGAGAGGAAGGGTGGGAGCCTGATCCTTTGGCTTCTTCTGGTGAGGAATGATCGGATCCAGTCCAGGGCTGTTCCTTGTATGCCTGTGTCGTGTAGTCTGGTGACTAGTGTGCGGTGGGAGACGGTGTCGAAGGCCGCTGATAGGTCGAGTAGGATTAGGGCTGCGGAGTGGCCTTGGTCCAGGAGGGTGCGGATGTTGTCTGTGGCTGCGAGTACGGCGGTCTCTATGCTGTGGTTGCTTCGGAATCCGGATTGGGACTGGTCGAGGATGGCGTTCTCTTCAATGAATCGTGTCAGTTTCCTGTTGACTGTTTTCTCTGCAACTTTGGCTACGAAGGGGAGGAGCGAGATGGGCTGATAGTTCTTGAGGTCGATGGGGTCAGCTGTGGGCTTCTTGAGCAGGGGTCTGACTTCTGCGCGCTTCCAGTCATCTGGGAAGGTGCCTGTTTTGAAGGTGGTGTTGATGGTGCATTGTAGTTCGGGTGCGATGGCGGCCGTGGCTCTGTGGTAGATGTGAGGGGGGCAGGGGTCAGTGGGGGCCCCCGAGTGGATGCTTTTCATGGTCGAGGCGGTGTCTTCGGCCGTGATCGGTGTTCAGTTGGAGATGGTGGGCTGGCTGGTGTTTCTGGGGGGCGGGGGGCCGTCTGTGGCGCCTGGTGGATGGTCGATGAAGTTGTCGTAGAGGTCGGACAAAAGTCCTGTGGACCGCCGTACTCTTAACAAGGCCCTAAATATCTATTTCTTTACCACTGCAATTCATTTTTAAGTTCATAATTTTTAACATCAACTGCAATTAAAGACAAAATGATGAATTAAATTTAGCTTTACAAGGATTAAAGTAAGTATTGGTGGCAGAGAACATCTGATAGGTATGTCAAAGGTTTTTTTTTCATTTGTCATATTGATAAGATAAAAAGTTATAAATATTATATATTCTTAGCAATTAAGAATATGTTTACCAGGTACCTTCATCTAGCAATTGATGTAGCCAAATAATAAGTTTAACATCATGAGCGCCAGCAAACTCACTCTTAATTTTTTATTTCAAAGTATTTGTTTTCCTATTAGAGGATGCATTAATATATCCTTATCCAATAAATTAGGTAACAAGTGCAAAGTTTACATGAATACTTCAGAACAAGAAAGGAAAATGAGAAACGTCTACATATTCCTCAATTGGGACAAGAAGTAATTTATAAATAATATTTCTTCTGACACTCTTTACAAATGGCAATCTTGATTTGAATTAAGCAGTAGGATATATATGACGAATTTGTAATACCCCTCATCTGTTGATACCCACCTTGTGGACAACAATACCAACGCTCTTTTGTGATTTTAAAAAATCTACACAGTTAATATTGATATGATCTTGAAATGGCTTCAGGGCAAGTTAACTTGGAAAATTGAGAATAAAATATAGAATATTTGAATGAATTATCATTTTAATAGTCTAAGTGACCTCACTGGAACAAATATAATAGAAATTGGTTATTATCCAAGAAGTCAACTTTCCCGTTAAAATTTATAAAAGTGAAAAAAGATTCTGTCTCTAACTGGACTAAAATTCTAGATAGTTTATTATAGTACTAACCCAAGTTAAACCACATTCTTTAAATTGATATTTTAAATAAAATTGTTCTTATGGGCACACCTATTCTAACTAGTTTTTAACGTGCATCCAATATGCAAGGAATGAGTTATGTATATACAAAAGATAAAAAGTGCATCTCATAATTTCAGAATTGAAACATTTGAGGGTTCAATACAGATACATTTCAACTAAAAAGTATTCCAAAGACAGAATAAGTAAAATCGCTGACAAAGGGCATCCCTGACTAAAACCAATTTTTACAGAAAAACCAGGAGATTGAATATTATGAATACAGTTGGCTCTTTGGATGAATTATGTAAAAATGCATAGGATGCTAAAGACAAACCAATGCAATCGTAGCTTTAAAAAAGGTCTTTCTTTAGCATCTAAACTAAGTGCACAAAAAGAAAATTTAAGTGGGCATGCCTTACTGATAACTTTTAAAACCATCTTGTATTATTTCATGGCAGCTTCCATTTAACAAAACAAGATAGTTATTTGTACTAGACTATAACATAACGTATCACTGCCTCACAAAAGGTACAATAAATATACCCAGTACTATAAAAATGTTCATAATCATTAAGTCGGCTGGGAGCTAAAATATTAGAGAAATAGAAATAGAAATCAGAGGAAAAGTCATATGACGCTAGTGCTTTAATACCTTCATCAAGAGGAAAACTCAAAAGAATATAAATCGAGTGGCTCACAAAGATTCCTGGGAATGTTAGAAAAATAATAATAGTGTCTTGGACTACATGATTTAGATCTGAAGTTCTGAAGAATAAAGATCTTTGTTCAGGTAAAGAAAAAAAAACTTTAATTTGACAATTATCATCAATTATTGATTTTACAAAAGTTAGGTATTTTCTTTTTCTAAATAAGAGTTTACTCACTTAATTTCTACCTCCAAAATATTTTGCTTTCACTTTCTAAACATATTAGCTGTCTATTTCAGTGATACAATTATCAATCCATCTTAGTTTTGAATAATTGGCAAAGAGAATTATGTTATTTAAAAGTGAAACATTTATTTTCTAAACACTTAACAATTTAATAAAATGTAATAAACAATCATTAAAAAGTTTCACATATGCCTTTGAAAAATTTGGGGATAAATAACATTTGGTGGATGTGGTGCATTGGCCAAAAATAGGTAGACATCCATTTGGTCCTGCTTTGAATATATAACCATGCATTTATTGTAAATGGAGCAGACAGGTCATCTGCCAAATGTTTGGCAGATGTCCCACATGTACCAAATTCTAAATAATCCCCAAAGCTTTCTTTTTCATTGATACATGATGGAAGATGAAAGCTCTGGGAGCTGCATCATATGTGGCCCAATTATTATGAATAAAGGCTCAAGGGAGATGTGTTAAATTTGCATCTGTTTTCCTTTCTTTTGTGGTACAAGGTCAAATTCAGATAACACCAACACATGGTGAGAAAAAAATAATCAAGCCTATTCCCCAATGAAATCATGAGATGAATTCTTAATTAAAAACTTGGAATCAATACACGACTGCAATGCATGCACTGGTAAAAAGTAGGAATAGTCTCAAAAAAGAAGTTCTACATTCTCCCATTGAACTCAAGCAAACCGTATAATTTGTTTTGTTGATTAATTTGAACAGTATACCAATACCTTTCATCACATATTTTTCTGCAAAGACCAGTGATCCTGTGTTACATCTTGTGACAGCTAACTTTCTGCATTGGGCAGCATTCTGAAATGAAGAAGTATCTTCTACTATGAAATTAGGCTTTCAAATTTTACTTTTTTACTTGTATGGCTCTCATTACTAGTGCAGAGTTTAATTTTGATTTCCGTGCGCACGATTGTTTGCACAGGGTTCAGAATTACGAGCTATGTTATAATTAGGGTTTTCGGTTTTCAGTGAAAATTGATTTTAACTGATAAAACACCAAAGTAGGTGATATTTGTTTTTCAGTACAAACCAGAAAACCCTTTTTTACTGCTTTGGTGTCCTCTTGTGTCAAACAGTATAACTGCAGCCCCTATCTATAAACACCTTTCTGTGATACTGTCCTCAATAGCAGAAGTGATTAACCCTGTAGTGAACCTGATTTTGAACACCGCCTTGCGGGAAGGGCTCATGCCGCAAACTTGGAAACATGCCAAAATTCTTCTGCTGCTAAAGAAACCTACGGCAGATCCCAAGGCCGCCAGTAATTACAGGCCCATATCACTTCTGCCTTTTTTCTCCAAGGTTTTGGAGAAATATGTTAATGAAGTCACAACGAAATACGTGGAGGCCAATCATTTGCTGACCCTAGCCAGTCGGGTTTCAGAGCTAACTTCAGCATGGAAACAGCCCTGCTAGAAGTTGCGGAGACAATTAAAGCTACGTTGGATAAAGGAGGTAACGCGGTCTTGGTATTATTGGACCTCTCCGCAGCCTTCAATACCGTGCCCCACAACAGATTACTGCAAAGACTCACGGAGAGCGGTATTGGTGGCACGGTATTGAGATGGTTTACTTCTTTCCTTGTTAACCGCTCACAAACTATCTGGTCTCCAACTTTTGCCGCTGTGATTCCTCCCATGAATGTCGGGGTCCCACATGGCTCAATATTGAGCCCAACTTTGTTTAATTTGTATATGGCCCCTCTCGCCCTTCTCGCTGAGAAATATGGGGCCAAAATAGTGTCATATGCCGATGACACCCAGCTGCTGTTTACGTGTGAGAAGGGTGCCGAATTCAACGGCAACTTAATTAACACCTGCCTCTCTGAAGTCTTCTCCTGGCTCAGACACAATCAATTAAAGTGTAACTCTGAGATTATCTTCTTTGGTCCACGTCCGTATGAAGCTTGGCATACCTGGTGGCCGCAGGACATGTCCCCCCCCTCGTCTTCTGTCACCATCGTGAAAAATCTAGGGGTCAAATTGGATGCGGCCCTTTCTATGAAGGCCCAAGTCCAAACGGTGGCTGGGGTCTGTTTCGGGGTGTTGAGAATGCTGAGGAACTTTCTCCCCCTGCTCTTAGTCCCCTACAGGAAAACAGTGGTCCTGGCCCTGGTGGTGTCCAGATTGGACTATGTTAATTCCCTGTATCTCGGCCTCCCTGAGTATCTTCTGGGCCGATTACAGGTGATTCAGAATGTGGCGGCAAGGGCCATCTTTCTGACAGGTCCCAGGACTCACACACCTCAGCTTCTGTCCTCTCTACATTGGCTTCCGGTGCGGAAAAGAATCCAATTTAAAGCCTTAGTCTTGGTTTTTAAAGCATTTCATAAGATTGGAGCCCCTTACCTTAGGGAAAGATTTCAACCTTATATACCACAGCGTACATTGAGATCTTCTTCTCAGCTTTTGATCTCAACTCCGAAGGCCTTGCTCTCCCGGGTAGGGGGTAGATCTTTCCAAGCTGTGGCTTCTCGGCTGTGGAATAGCCTACCCATCTCTCTTAGACAGATCCCGGACCTCCTTACTTTTAGGCAGAGTCTAAAAACATGGCTCTTTCAGCTTTGAGTTCCGCTGTAGAGGAATTGCTCTGTATGATGTTATGTGGTCTTTGTTCCTAGCGCCGGGACACTCCTGGGAGTAGCCGTGCGCTTTATAAATATCAGATAACATAACATAACATAGATGCTCGTACTATGACCCATGTGACCATTCTAATCCACTTAATATGCCCATGTAGACATCTGCCAGGCACCTGGTTCCCTAGGACTTAATCCCATTTCCATTTTGGAAGTATGGCTCACATCATATGGCTGAAACGCACTGTTCACTGCATGTTGATGTGTAGTGGCCAGCAGGTTCACAACTCCACTCTGAGCAGCATCTCAGTCCAGGGCAAAGAGCACCAGGTATCTGGATTGTGACAACAACAAAAAATTGTGCATATGGATGTCTCCAGAATCAATGTCCTGCTATAAAAAAAACAGCACCCAACACTCTTGTTCTTAGGCTTACATTGTGATTGCCTAAAAAACATGTCTTTCTATACAGAAGGATAGGGACCATATCGTGAACATGTGCGGTGCCCATGTGCAATCAATGCTCCATGAGCTGCTTTTGGTGAAATTTTGCTACTTTCAGTGCATACATTAACTTAATGAGGTGGTGTGTAAGCTTAAATAGTACAGCTACAAGTTTCCTTAGCATAGATGCATGAGCATATTCTTAGCGTTCACCCTGGAGTAGATACTGCACCAGGACCACCAATTTCAACTTTCCTTTTTACTGCTACCATGTTGAAAAGAAGATTGGAACTCATGGTGCCGAAACAAGTCTTGATACTAGGCAACATCAATTGTGGAAAACGCTATGACTGCATTTAATGGAAACATGCTTTGATGAGCTCATTCTTGCCAAGATGTACAGTGCACTATAACAATGTACACTACACAGAACTCAAAGGTATTCTGTCACAAATGCCCAACAGGAACACAGTCCATTCACTGCTTTCAAAACACAAGGACCTATGCACATGCTTGGTATAAATCAATGCTTAGAGGTCTTCACATAAACACAACATTTCACAGACATGGCCCTACAATGTGAAATAAACTTAATTCCTGTTGTGAACTGCACATCCATATGACCCAAGGCATCCTGCAGCTGATGAAGCTGCTTCTTCATACAGCAGCACAGTTTGCTGTCACCTAATTCCCTATAGCTAACAGCATGGATATCATAATTTCTTGGCATGTTCCTTCCCTATGACCAGGTAAAGCAGGAATAGGCCAATATCAGACAGTAAAATGCATGTATTAGCTTAGTTCATTTTTGGGATCTCAAGGCAAGGAACAGGACATAGTTACAATGACTTCCAATAACGGAGCACAGATCAGCCCACTGTGTATAAATATTATGGTCAAAGTAGAAAATCTTCATTTAGCAAATCTTTACCATTGGTTTGCAAAACGGAGGAGTAGGGAGATGTGTTACTGCCCACCATGAACTGTTTATCTGCTACAATCAAATTGAAATGGGGCACAAACATGTCCACATTCATTGGGTTATTGTTTGAGTCGGTATAAACACTACTCAAGCAACAAATGCAGTCCTTCTCAGGACAAACCACAAAAATCACCAGATTAATCTATGCCTAACCCTCTTGTAGCTTGGCACAAAATCAATCAGGCTTAAAGTAGATGCAAAGTGTAAAGTATTTATGCAGCACACAGCCAGTAATAACATGAAAACACAGCAGAAGAAAAATAGCAAAACAATATAGAAATATAGACTGAATTTTAATATATAAAATGAGACCAAAGATTATCAAAATCCATTCAGTAGAACAGGAGACATGCAATGTTAAGGTTTTAGGAAAGTATAGTGCCTAAAAGCACAAAGCGCCACTCACAGTTACCTGGTCGTGGTAGACTTGGGGAAAGTCACAAGCTCATTCCGACCATGATGGAGTGCAGACTGGAGACAGGAACTAGGTTAGACATGCTGAAATGTTACCTTCTCAAAGTCTGGCCCAAAGGGTCCACAACTTCAAGATTTATCTTTTTCTTGTAGAAGAGTGCACTCTGATGCTAGGGAGGGGCACAGGACATGATGAGGTACCTCTTGGGGATCAGGGAATCACTCTATCTAAGGCAGTTGCAGCAGGCCAGATGAGCAGTTACAGGGAGGCCTCTGTAGCTTGTTATGTCCCTGTACCTCAGAATAGGAGGTCAGTTAACTGACCTTTGGGGTCACTCAGGCATCCTGGGATGAAGGGAACAGGTTCAGGTTTCCTTTGCAGAGACCAGGGCAGGCCTCACGCAGCAGGGCAGTTCTCAGGGGAACAATGCAGGCCTCAAGCAGTAGGGCAGCCCTCTGGGGAACAATGCCAGCCTCAAGCAGTAGGTCAGTGCTCTGAAAAAGCAGTGCAGTCTTCTGAGAAACAAGGCAGGCCTCAAACAGCAGGGCAGTCCTCTGGGGAACAAGGCAGGCCTCAAGCAGCATTGCAGTCCTCTGGGGAACAAGACAGTCCTTCTTTTATAATGTCCACTGGTTTAGGAGTGTACTGAGGAGTGATTCAAGAGGTTCAATATTTATACCTGGTGCCATCCTTTGAAGTGGAGGGATTTTCTAGGCTACCCCCACATCTGGTTCTGGAAAGTTATTCCTTTTCCCTACCAAGGTCACAAGAAGTCTGGGGTGACAAAAGACTATTATCAGGTTCTTTTTTGTGTGCTTGAGGCAAGCCCTTTGAAATGTAAGTGGGCAGGCAACAGCTCCACCGCAACCATCCTGGCAGGATGGCCCATCCTACCCACATCTAGGCACCTATTGTTCTCTGTCTAGGCCCAATACACATTCTTAATGGGGGAGCTAATAACAGGCCCGGACAGCTGGAAAGTTTTAAAAAGCCTTAGAAACATTGGGCAAGAGAATTGTCAACTTTCTACAGGCCCAGGCAGCTGGAAAATCTTAGTAGGCCTTACAAGCTTTTGGGCAAGAGAAAGCCAACTTTCTAAAAGTGGAATTTTTTAAAATTGCAATCTAAAATCTGATTTCGCCATTGGAATTCTGTGTGTTAAATACCAATTGTCTATGTTATGACTCATTGACGCCAGTTAAAAAATCAAAGGACGAAAAATAAATCTCCTTAGGTTAATGTTATTAACTATGTATTGTAAATACCTCACCCTATTTCGACTAACTTTTAATGAGAACCAATGTGTTTCAATGGGAAGAAAAACATTTACCACATAAAGAAACATTTTGTATAAGTGTAGGAAGTGAATCTGCTCCTGGTTGGAGCTAAGAGAGAGAAATACAGATGTAAAGAGGTCAGAAAGGACGTAGGATCCAGAAATCAAGAGACAGAATAGAGCACCACCACCAAACATGATTTGGGCAGGGTTTGGAGACATAAAGGAATACTGGGGCCATAATGCATTAAGCAGGTGTGCGGAAACCTGAACTGGAATGTAATGTGGAGTTGGAAAAAGCTCGGTCCTATTTTGGTGTAACAAACAAAAATAATTGAATTGTTCATCTATGGTAGGAGCAGATGGTATTGTTTGGAAAGGATAAATATGATCCATCTTACACAATATATCTAAACTAACCATTATGAATTGATATCCTTCAGAAAGTGGTAATATGATGATAAAATCAGTTGAGATAAATCGCCATGGATCAGGAGGAAACAGGAGAAGCTGAAGACAACCAAATGGATTAGAATTTACTGCTTTCCTTGCGGCACTAATTAAGAAAAGTCTGAACATATCTCTCAAAATCCTTGAATACAAATCGCTACCAATACAATTGTAGTACTAACACAAGAATATAGCTTTAGCTCCTCTATGAATGGCGATGGCGATGGCAGTGCCATGGCACATTTGTAATACTTTCTTGTTGAGAATATAGAGAGTCCAATTTTGATATTACAGAGCCTCATATTTGGTTGATGGTATGGTCAGATCTCTATGCACCTTTGGGGTATATTCACAAGAACGTGTGCTAAACATCTCCAAAAAATGTTAACGCAACTTTACACATCGCAGCCCATCGCGGGAAAATAACCCTGTGTTAACGTGGAATTCACAACACGGCGGTACCATGCGATAGTCTCCCGAAACCGCGGACAATGTCCGCGATACAACCACCTCGACTGAGATAAAAACACAAACCCCAACTCCAAAAAACATGCAATGAGCCCATTCGCGAGGAGGAAAGCAGCGATAAGCAGTGCAAGGCCCGCGACACATATACGGCATGCGGGAATAAGCACAACAAAAGCAGGAAAAAGAAAGACAAACCAAACAGAAAACAGCGAAGCACAATGGAGGCAGTCGGAGCTAGCACACCACCCCACAAGCACCATTGGCAACAAAACATTAGACATGGCAGGCCATCGTGGACAAGGTGAATGCAGCCGGAGAGCGGAGGAGGACAATGGCAGGAAACCAGAACAGCTGGAATGATGTGAAACGCACAAACAAGCACAAACACGCCAACAACCAGAAGGCAGCAATGCACACCGGAGGTGGGAGTCCAGCGCCACACCAGGAGCTGGATGACATGGAGGAAATGGTGTCCACCACATCAGTCTGGAGATGGTGGCAGGAGTCGGGACCGGATCGGGACCGGAAACTGCTCAAAATCAAGAGACACATCAGCAACAGGGAGAGTAACTACCAGGGACTGGGGGGATGGGGGGAGATGGGCACAATGGCACACATACAGAATTAAGCACAGCACAACTGCAGACAAACCATGCCCAAGAGGAACAACACCAACCAAGAGCACAAGTCACACAAGTCGGCAATATCACACCACTGAACAAGCACAGAAGTGAAAACCACACTGCCTGAAAGGGAGAAGGGTGAGCCAAATCAGAGCTGAAGGCCCATCTCACACACAATGCAGCACACACACATAGGAAGCAGAGCACCCCAACATCCAACACAATGTGGTATAAACACCAACATCTGCACAACCGAACACAGGACACAAGTACACCCGCTTGTGGCCGGTAAATGGCCATACGCATTTGGCAAAGCACGAAACAGGGACATGATAATGCACAAGTACCAACCCACAGCCCTGATGGGGCAGCAATGCATGTAAGGCAGGGACCCAGATAGGCCGTGACACACACATTGGCATACAAATAAACACTCAACACAGTTGGAGACAAGTGAACGTGCGGAAACTTTATCAACAATTGCATGTCAGTACAGCCAAGGGAAGTGCCACGACATGCAGACCAATGCAGCAGCATGTCTGAATGAGGAACGTTGGAAAGCACCCATGTCCACCCCGGGGAAGTCCATCACCAACACAAGTCATTGCCAACCCGCGTATATTGTCCGCGCATGGGTCAGGAGTCCAGGCCAATGCAGCCATGTCCACTGTCTCCTAGGGACATGTGACCAGATCCCCAACATGCAACCAGGCGTCGGGACACGTGCAATGGGTCACATGCAGTCCTGGCTGCAGGTACCTTGTCACTTGTCCATGAACGCGAGTGCAGCAGCGTAGGCCAACATTTCCAATGCGAGATCGTTGTCCACCACATCTGACATGTTGGCGATGTAACCCATCAGCTGACCCGGACAGATGTTCTCACCCCAACCCCTGGCCCCAATATGCACGAAAGCCCAATCAGGGAGCGGCTCAATGTGGTCACTGCACACGACGACTCAGGCAATCTCCCAGGTCCAGTTCCCAGCATGCATGCCAAACATCCAGGCATGCCATAAACGGGCATCACGGTGACACTCCTGGTCGTGGTCCAACAGGGGGCGCACACACACGTCGAAATCCAGGTCAGCTACCGTAACGTTGGAGAGGCAGACATGCATGGTCCACTTGAATATGCACGAGCAACAATGCAACACAGGCTGAACGCAGGTGACGTTGGCAATGTGGAAGCTCAGCCTGTAACTGATCCGCAGCACTGCCAATGGCAGTGCCCCAGTACATGCAGCAGACGTGCACGGTACAGGTCCACGTGACTGGAGTAGAGCATGTGTCCGGGATGGTCTGCCATTGCGTCAGTGGCTCTGCTTGAAGCGGCACTGTGAGGACCTGCGCCAGTCCTGTGGATGAAACACCACAGCTCGGTGCAATGAGCAGTGTCTGTGTGCAATGGGTGCAGGCCTGGGGTGTGGTGGGAGTACGAGTGAAGGCCATTTCACGCACGCTAACTATGACCAAGGAGTTCTGCATGTGAGATTTGTACACGTTGGCCTCACGTCTGGCAGTGCGTAGTGTGGGAGTCACCTGGAAATGCTATCCTATCTGTCAGGGGGTGCTGGGCACATGCAAGTCACATCTAGGAGCTGCAGATATGCTACCGCCTGATAGTGCAAACAAAGGACCATTCATCCCTACAGTAACTTCACCATCTGCATGCATACAGGAGATGCACAGAGGCCTATCGAGGGTGGGGTGGGATGTCTGCGACCCAGGGAATCATGGATGACATGCCTAGCACGTGGCACATGAGCGGCATCACTGTGTGTCACGTTGCCTCACAGCTGCTCCTCCCTCCCACGAGCCTCCACACATGTGTGCGCTGCGTGGTTGTATCACGTGCACTCCTATGGCACACCATTGTCATTCCTGTCCGCGCACGTCCAGCGGCATGCCAACAACACCTGTAAGCTGGCCGTTGAGGGTGTGCGGCCACGTGAGTGTAGGCCAATGGTCTGGACAGGGCGGACACAGGTGTACAGTCCATGGCTGGCTGTGACCGCGCCGCGATTGGGGCCAGACACCTGACTCATGCAGCCGCAGGACTGATACACATAACACTTGGCATGCATGTGCCAAGACCCCGAGCAAGCTTGCGCTCCTACATTTCACCGTACGTGCGGGCCCGCCCTCCGGGTGCATGCTACATTGCAACATCAACTACTGTGGCCCTGGTGGTGACAACACCCCAACACAAGGACACACTTACCTCACTTCCTGTTCACGGCCAGACCAGAGCCACGCCCTGATCCCCCTGCCGAATCAGCACACCCCTGCACTGACCTGACATACGCCGGACCAGCACACACCGCTTGTGCATGCAGGTGGAGGCAGGCGAAGCTACATGTCCAAGGTCTCAGCCACTGCTGAGGTGACATGGTATCCTCCGCTGTAGACAGCACACTGATGTTGCAGGGCTCCGGCCCATCATGCTGACATAATGACCACACAGACACACTTGCTTAGATGTTGGGAATGGTCATGGGCATGTGCGCCCGGCCACTTTTATTAGCAGGCTCACATGTCGAGTGACACCTGTGTTGGATGTGTGTGGGGTGTGTGGACACCAGCCGTCATGGAGTGCCTGGTGCAGTCAAAAAACGACAACAGTGTACATCGTAAAGGACACAACCATTCAACCGTAAAGGACCCATGACCTGAGCTGTACAGAGTTAGTGGCCCCGGATGCACAGTGTCCTGCACTGGCCTACCGCCACGGGCCGCTGACTTGCGGTGCACTGGGGCAGGGTCACGAGAGCAGAGCAGGTTCCCACAGATGACTAGGGGAGTTGTCGCGGAGTGTCTCGGTGGACAGTGGAAGGTGTACCCCCAGGGCATGATGCCGAGGGCAGAACCACGCTGAAACAGTCACCATGGTGGAGATGAGTGGAGCAAACACATGTCGGACACAAAGTCCGTCCCAGCCAGATGATGATGCAGACAACCCCCAGGCCATGGACTCAGACTCCACCAAAGTTCAACCAGAGAGTGCCCATGAGTCATTGCGCTCAGAGTTAGTGGCACCAGTGCTGATAGGGGATGCCGCCTGCGATGAGGCGTGTCCAATGGTGTGGACTCCTCCATATCTTACCCAGGACACAGTTCCACATGTGTGGCCTACTGGACCGCAGTGTAGGCCTGAGGCAGCGGCCAGCAGGGGCCATTCACCGAGTGTCGCCGGCTTAGGTTGGATGGTCCCACCGGCCTGCGTAGTTCAGGTTCAGTGGCACCACGGGACACAGACTTGCGTTGCACAGGGTTAGTTGCACCACGTGTCGCCGGCCTGCGATATGGAATTATGCCTCACTGATCGAAGGGAGTTTGGTGCTGTGGCCGCTGCCACGGACTTGGGGTCACTGCCATTCATGACTCAGGACACAGTTCCACATGTGGAACCCACTGGGCCGAGGAGGACGCCGGTGGAGTATGTAAATGTAAAAGGAGTACTGTGGGCCTGCGCCGTGGAGGCCAGCGATAGTCTGCGGAGGCTGCAAAGGTCACAGGCCTGGGGCCTGGAGCTTGCACCGGCACATGGTGGGCCCTCTTTGAACCACGCCGGTGTCGGCAGGTGAGTGGAGCCTTGTTGGTGCGCTGGGGCAGGCATGACGGGTCTGGGGCCCAGTGGCCCGGGGTGCAGCAGGCGCACAGGGACACAGGCCCGCCGCGCTCGGTGCAGGACTTGTGGCGGGCTGAGAGGCGCCGCCCTGGCAGACGCGTTGTCCATTACGAATGAGAACCACGCCCAGTGCAACAGGCTTTTTGTTCACACTCCTACGCAGGCCTGGCGTACGCAGGTCCAACCCACTCCGCCCGCGCATGCAGGAGGGGATGTAACATGCGACATTTCCGCATTTTGCCCCACAGCCTGTGGGGACATGGTAGCGTCCACTGGCCACTACACTCCATGCACCAGCAGTTGATCTCCACATGGCCATTTCTGTGATTTGCACGCTGTGGTCTGTCCGGCACCTCCACGCCACACCTGGCATTGGGTAGGTTCACATTCCTTAGTCACTTGCCGCTCTCGCACATGCCTGCTCCATTCCTCTCCTCACATCCTGCTATTGTGTGTCTGTGGTGCCATGCTGTGGCTGGGTTGTGGGCATGGCAAGGCCAAGTTCCTAATGGAGTCTTGTTGTCGTGTCTGGTCGGTTGGCATGTTGAATGTAGTTGTGCTGCGTGCCCATTGCCAGTGTCGTGAGTTGCATGACTGTGGGCTGGAGGTGTGTGGTGTGTTCATTTGGTACTTACCAACGAGCACTGCATTGCCATGGGTGCCATCCTGGGAGCGCTGGGTGATGATGGACTGTTGGGAGATGTGTGAATCATGCACTCTGCCTGGGGAGTTGGCCCCGACATTGTTGAGGGGTCCTGGGCGGTCCACTATTGCCTGCACATTCATGGGATGCGTGTGCTTTCTGTTGTGGTAGTTGTGTGCAGTGTCGGCAGGGGGCACGAGGGGTACATGTGTGCAGTTGGCCCTGACACGTGAGGGAATCCAACTATGGCGTAGGAGCCTTGCTTGGTCTTCAGCTGCTCCTGTGCAGTGTGGGTGAAGTGGATGGGCTGAGGTACCAGGCTGATGTTGGCATCCAGGACAGGTGTGATGACCTTGGATGGGGCTGGCTGTGTGACTCCTCCGACTCTGGCAGTTGTGGGGTGGATGGTATCAGAGGCCGACATGTGCTGCGCAGCCGGCAGCTTTGTCTGCGGAGGGATGTTGATTGTCCGCTGGGTTGGTACCGTCAGCAGGTGGTGGATGTGGGTCAGGATGCAGGGGTTGGTTGTCCTTTTGGGCCGGTAGTGGGCAATGTCCTCCTCTGGCGTTGGGTCTGGGCGGCAGGTGCGTTTCAGGTGGGTCCATTGTCTTTGTGTACGCTGCCTCTGTGGTGTTCCCGGGGGGGGGCGGGACGGGTCCTGGGGGTGGTGGCGGGCCTGGGGGTGGTGGCGCTGGGTGTTGTGTGCCTCATGGGTCTCGGAGCTGCATGATCATTGTCTCCATGGCATCTGTGAGTCTTCCGATGTGGCTCTGTTCTGGGCTCCCTTTCGTACTGCAGGTAGTCGTCCTGCTTAACACCAGCAGAAGGCAGGTGTTAAATCCCTGCTGCTACCGCGGCTTATCACCTGTTTTTGGTTCGCATCGCAGATCTGGCAGTTTGTTGTGAAAGTGGTGTAGTGGTGTTTTGGTGTGTTTTTGCACGGGAACGCCTACTCTGCATCTCATTAGGGTTAGTTGGTGGTGTCACCCGTGGAGGTAAATGTTGAGGCAGTTATCGCGGGAATACTTGCGTTGGCTGCAGTTTGCAACCGCTTGTGAATGGGGTGTTAAATCTGTCACCACTTTTGTTGCGTTAAGTTGGCGTTAACTCAGAGATAAGTCCTTGTGAATATCCCCTTAGTTTCTAATTCTGAATCAGCAATACATACCTTCCATAAAAATATCTGAGACCGACCATTGATCTGTTTTGGTTGAATAATGCTTTGATCAAAGTTGACTCAAGTTTGAGGATAACTGCGAGACAGGCGATAAGAGAGTAGTTTTGGACCCATGAAAATAAGTAATTATCAAGTCATATTGAGTGAAGAAATATGCCCGTCGAGTTTGGCGACTGTTTCCTACATTGATGGTTATGGGGATTTCTATTGTCAGTCCGGATCTCAAAGGGTTCTCAATGTCTAAATAAATATAGTATCCACTCTGTTCAAGTCAGTTTTATTGTCAGACATTCTAAAAGACCAAATAGTTTCATTTATAGTCTCTCAGCATCTAAGACAGACAGACGATATATTGTTAATAAAAATCATCAACATGAAACTGCAATAAAACTGCCACTGTAGCTCTATATCTGAGATGAAAAACTTTGTTTGGCATCCACATGATCTGACATCTTAAATTTGTAAAGTTCAGGAAGAAGGTTTCTAGAATCGCAAAGATCTTCTTAGGATCCATGCATAAAATTGAGGGCTTTAAATAATTTAGATAATCCACCTCCCATTTCTCAAATTCACACTTCTCTGGTTTACAAAATATCTGGTGCTAACATAAGCTGGATACAACACTGATGACATGTTCCCTATGTTTTAAAGGCGTTTTAAAAGAAATCAGTAATTCATCCTGATATATGACCATAAATTGGTAAAGGACTTTGCTAAGACATGTCTATGAATCTCTGAAAGGTTGCAGGAGCTTTACATATGCCAAGGGACATGTTAAGCTACTAGAAAACATCTGGGAAGCACACATTCATGTACATAATCTATGTCAGACATTTCTAAACTAATGTAAAAAATTCCAATTTCTGATAAGATTTAGTATATAAGCACTTATACTTGAACCCGCGTCAGGAGAGGATCATCACCCAGATTATCGCCTAAGACACTGCCAGAGATGGTCTCACCTACTTCCAGCACACTTCGCACTTCACAGATGCTACATATCGCATGGAGCCTGATGCTAATAAAGCCAAAGCCTGGATGAAGACCAACCGGCTGCTACCACACCATGTGTTTGCCCTTTGCGGGGAACACTGTCTTCATGCCTCCGCTGATAAAGACAGCCTTGTTGTCAACAAGGTATGCAGTGTGTCTCTTCTTCCTGAGTAACTCTAGACGGTAAGTTGCTCTGTCTTTCATAGTCTCTTAGTGTAGTGCATAGAAGTGGGCATTAAGGTGTTAGGTTTTCAAATGACATTTTAAAACATGCTAGAAATCTTCATTTTATTCTTGTTATTTATAACATGCTTTCTTGCTGTTTTTTAAAATAATGTTCTGTGTAGTTGCTTTAGATGTGATGAGAAACAGATTGTTCTTGTAGTAATAAATACCTTTACTCAAAAGTGTTCATTCATCTTAGTACAGTGTGTGTGATACCATGAATAACGAAATATAAGGTTTGTTACTGTTTCCACGGTATCTCTTGATGGGATTGGTAGAAACCCACAAACAATACCTCTTTCTCAGTTACACAATGAATGTGTTTTGTGGGACTACAATAACTTTTCTTTCACATTTATCGCTGGTATATGGAACCAAGTTCACCTATGTCACCCGTGGGTAGGAAAGCACACCTTGTAGAGTTGCGCTAAAGTCATAACTTTCCCAACACTTTTGATTTTATCTATGTTTTTTTTTCTCACATTATGGACTGTCAATATCTAATTTCCTAAAATCCAAAGCAAGTACAGTGTTCAGGTTGGCCCCTGTCAACCTTATAAAAGTCACTTTTCTTTTTTTCATTCTTATTCCTAATTCTAATTGACCATTTGATTTTTCATGTAATATTGTTCCAGGTATTTCCATTAAAGCTATATTAATTATTTGTGTTTACCATTGGTTTTTATAATGATATTGCTAAAGCCTATGGAAAAATATGATCTGCTTGTGTCTGTGTGGGCATATGTGGGCATATGTAGCTATATTTACAGAAGAAGTTAAGGGATTGCACCAAGGTTTTGCTTTTATTGATATTTAAATGTAAGCACAGTTTCTTTTACGGTGTTGGAACCATTTGATAAATCATTGTATGATTTGTTGCCACTGAAAAACCCATTTGTTTGTGCTTGATGATTTCTTTTATATTTTGGAGAAGTATCAGAGTCTGATCTAAAAATCTATCGTATTTCTATAACATATTTATTCTATAATCATTTCTAGGACATATTTTTTTTCTTCTATGTGAATGCCTCTTTTGCTTTGGTTATTTCTAAAAAATAATTGTAAATGATAAAAATGTAAACATAAAATAAAGTTGAAAATACTTTTGGCACCTGAAGCACCACCAACACATAGTACTACACCACCATCTATCACCATAGCAAATAGTGGTCCTTCACTGGTCTTCTAATAGGACTAAGAGGTAAGGTACATTTTATTTGCATGATTAACAAAAATCTTACAATTACTACATTCTTAAAAAAAACCACACCAATTAAAATACAGACCAATAATTTTAAAATTTCTAAAAAGTCTAAAATAGTTTTCTTAAATAAACATAAACACAATTTATAGACATTACATCAGACCGTCATCTTTCCAGGACTTAATATAAATAGTGTCAATTAATATTTCCATAATTTATGTATAATATCATAAAAGTAGACCAAATTTTTGTCCTTAATTCTTTTAGACTTCCAGATTTCCTGTGCGCAACTCACAAATATCCAACTTCTTTTTAACAATTATTAAAAATTTTGTAAAATTGGCGTTCATTTTAATATCCGTTGGTCTAAAACAAACTACCATGGCATGTCTACAAGTACGAACACCTCTATCAATGAAGCAGTTTTTCAAATATCGTTTTCTTTCCGCCATCATTACTGTACATATACAAACAAAATGCAAAATACTTTCGTCCCATGTATTGCATAGTCTGCACATAGTCGGCTTAGATGGTCTCAACCAGGGCACTGCATGTTTTAAGCCAGGTAAATTGCTGAATCGTGCTTTCATAAAAGTATTTTTAGTTTGTACAGACCATGGTATTTCTAAGTATGGTTGAACCTTAAGACTTGTATATTCCTGGACCAACATCCATGCGTGGGATCTCTTAATGAACAGTTCTTTGTCTTTTAAAAGAGACAAATGTTTAACTGATTTGTTAATTATTTTCTTAAAACTTTGTACTGTTAGCGACATTTCCCAGATCTCAGCAATTGACAATTCCTCAAGAGCTTTTTGCAAATATTTATAAAAGGACAATTTTTCATTTTGTTGCATTTCTTTCCACAAAAATGTGCACATTGGGTTATTGATATTAGTTTTGATTTGTCTCCAGGTCTTAACATACTGACCCATTCTTGCAAATTGTTGATTACAAAAACCAAATTCCAGCCTTATCTGAGCAGGAGATACATTAAATGGAAGCCGAAACAGGTGTTTAAATGTATTTGTAATAGCATTATTTAATAATGCAAAATCCAAACCACAGAGTATTTCACTTCCATATGTAAGGCTCGGGAGCAATTTCGCTTTTATTACTTTTATTAAAGGGGTATAAGTTGGACCTCCCAAAGAGCTATAAAGTAAGCGAAAAGCCGCTTGTAGACTCTTGGCTTTTTTCTTCATCTCCTTTTATGGTATGAAAAGGATCCTTTCTCGTCAAACAGTATCCCAAGATATTTATAACATTAAACTTTTTCCAGCTCCCGCATTTGGTGTACCATTTGTATTGACGGCCTTTCCGTTTCTTGGTACTAACTTCCATTACTTTTGTTTTTGTTTCGTTTATAGTCATTTTGTTCTCAATTGAATACATTGATGTTTTGTTTATTAATCGCTGCAGCCCTATCCTTGTTTGGCTTAACAGGACAACGTCATCAGCGTATAATAAATTCGATATTTGTTTCTCAGCCAGCTTTGGTGAGTCTGCTAACTCATTATTCATTTTCAAGGGTAAAGTCTGATAAAAATAAATTAAATAAATATGGAGCTAAAACACACCCTTGCTTTAGGCCTTGCGTTGTTTTAATTTTCCTCGAAAGCTTTGTGCCATTCCCTAGTCGGACTCTTGTCCAAGTATCGGTATATAACAATTGTATTGCATTTAAAAGGTTGGAGCTAATGCCATAACAATCCAGTTTCCTCCATAAAATCTGCCTATTCACACAGTCAAAGGCAGCTTTAAAATCAACGAAACATAAATATAATGGCTGTTTTTTGTTTTATATTTTTCCATTAAAATTCCCAGTGTTAACACATTTGTTATTGTACCTTGACCTTGTACAAAACCCAATTGATTCGGTGGAATTAAATGGTTTTCATTAGCCCAATCAATTAACTCCTTAAGTAGAGCTGATGCAAATAGTTTGGCTTCAATATCTTGCAGCGTAATTAATATGTAATTGGATGGGAGGGACCAGTCCCCACTTTTATATATAGGAGAAATTATAGATCCCTTCCATGACTCGGGGACTGTTCTTGATTGGAGAGCGTGATTAAATACTGGTGTTAAATAGCTCGACCAATATGATGCTTTCTCCTTATACAGCACAGCACAGCGGGAATCCCATTTAGGCCTGGGGCACCATTAGATCTCTGATTCTTTATTAATTTACATATTTGGTTTTCTGTTATCTCTATTGAGTTATTATTCTTTTTTCCTCCTATTCCATTTATAGCCCAATCAGTAGAATTCGTAGCCATGTTAGGAGTAGGATTCAAATGCATATCTATAAACGATACCCATTCAGATTCAATTACTGTTGATGAAGTAGATTTCCTACTAGATCTACTGAATTTGTTTACTAGAATCCGGAAGTCTCTTGAATTACTCCTTTTGCAAGCATATAGAGCTTTTGCCCACAACAATTGCTTTTCTTGCATTTTGTCCTCCCAGAGCATTTTCCTTACTTCTGTATTTATCCTTTAAAGTTTTGCTCTGTAAATTAAATTGACTGGGAACTTTTTTACCAATTTCAGGATTCTGTTACGTTCTTTTTTTAATTGATGGCTTTCAAACGAGATTTTCACCAATGAAGATGCTGTTTTATTCCTCCACTGACCTTTATTAGCATATTTTTGAGATTGACTGGTAATTAATTCCTTTGTGAAGAGAGACCATTTTTCGACAGCATTCAAATAATTTCCTTCAAGTGAAAATCAACAATTACCTGCGCAGTGTTTGTAATAGAATCTTTGATGCTATCTGACCAATAAAGTTTCTTATAATTTACTGTCGCTATTTCTCCCGGAAGTGTCGTATAGTTTTCAAATCTTACGCCATTTAGATTTAACTCAATTATTTGTTGATCATGGTCGCTTATATCTGTTCCCTCTATCTGATAAGATAAAATTTTATGAAATAGATTCAACGATGCTATGGTATAGTCTATTCTAGACCGATGATCCCCTGCTTGAAAAGTCCATGCAGGAGGCGAATCTTGAGGAAATCGCCCATTTAGCACTCTTAGACCTATGGTTTCTAATTCTTTTACAAGAGTCTTGACGATTTTTTCATTCTTTTGTTCCCTCATACCCATTGTTGATGAAAAACTTGGAATTGACCACAAGTAATTTTGCTGTTGTATTTCAACATCTCTAACGTAAGACCATAGCATATTCATGTTATAATCTCCAGTAATAATAATCTCAGGTTGGGTGTCATTGTCCAATTGCTGCAATATCATCATTATCAAATTGTTCGCCATTGTTCTACGTGATTTAACATCGGGGTGAATATATACGTTGATTACTACAAGAGATTTAATTATATTTTGTTCCTTGTATCGTATTTTGACAATTAGATAATCCTTTTGACTTTGGGCGTCCATTTCACTTTCCATTTTTAGATCAGTTGATATAAAAATAGCCAAACCCCCACAAGGTCTACCATAATTACTTGTTCTCTTAGCTAATGAGTAATAGCCCTTATACCCTTCCAATCTAAAAGGAACTAAAGCCCAAGTCTCTTGTAAACAAATGATTTGAAAACAGCACAAAGTAGCTAGTTGTTTATTCTGAATCTTTGCTTGAACCCCATTTATGTTCCACGAACATAGTCTGACCCTTTCATTCATGATTATTGGCCCCCTTAAATGAACTTCAGTTAGTAGATGTCAATCCTGCCTGACATTATGGAGAGCTTCTGTTAGCCAACCTAATTTGACAGTGTCAAATAGTGGGTCTCCTTTTTTTTCCTCTAACGATCTTAAAAGATGCCCGTTGGTCATACCTATGGAGTTTTTTAATATTGAGTATTTCTTAATATTCTCGGTTCTCGTTTGGTTACGATTTTGTAATTTTGATGAAAAAGGGCTAGGATAGGAAGATTGAAGGGGAATTGTTATTTTTATTCCCCATTCCTGAAAGAGATTATGTTCTTGCATAATAAGGCTGGCGGCTGTAGACGATGTCCAAGTTACTAATGTTGATTCTCGATTATTATTTTTGATTGTCATTCAATTGATTCTATATCGGTACATTTAATTTTCTTCAATGAGGGTACTGCATTACACAATTTTAATATGTTTCCACGATTCAAGATATCATTATTACCCTTAGATTTATAGTCCGGCGTAAAAATTACCTGCACCACTCCTTCTTTTTGATCCGGGTTATTTAATTTAATTTGTTGTAGGCTATTTTGGCCTTGAGCATGCTCAATTAACCTTCCATTATGATTACTAACAGTTTGAGACCATGATTGTTGATGTTTATGTAACTGCTGTATTTCGGTTCCCAGATGTTGTGGTAATTTAATTTCCTTCCAGGTTTTTAACAAATCTCTATTCGTTTCATCCCCTCTGGTACTCTCACTTTTTGCTCTATTTGTTTCCAATTGCGATGGCTTATTTTCCACCTGTTTATTATTTTCCCCCACTTGCGGTATTTCTAAGGACTGGTTTCTCCCATTCTCTATCATTTTTACACTTTCAGCTTGCTTGTTTAAGCATTTATTTTTCATAACTGCTTGTACCTCCGATAGATCCTTATTAAATATAGGGTAAAAGGGTTTTATTGGAGACATTTGTTTACCCTCTCCTTCGCAATATGATACTTGGTCATGATTGTTTCCCGTGTTCAATCTCACTATATCTGATGTATTTGTCTTTGTATTTTTTATACTTTTAGAGACTTTATTTCTTGCTTTCCGTTGTTTTTTTCTCTGTCTTTTTGAGAGATGAACTTCCGGAGCTGCATCTGTTATTGTTGATTGTGTCGAGCATAAATTTATCACTTCTTGATCTTTTGTTTTATCAACTATTTTTTCTTTAACAACAACAGTATTGTCTTTACATGTTATTGTATCTTTAGAGGGGCAATCAGTCTTAATGGGTTGAATTCCCACATTAGAAAAATTCCCTTTTACATCGTCAATTATTAATAGGACTAAGAGAAGGAGGTCCAAGTAGATGAGTGTGCTACTATGCAATTACAAATTGCAACCTACGCCCATTGAGACAATTAGTCCATGTAAGCGCCAAAAGAATATCAGCAGCAGATCTAAACCTGCTGTACTTGAGCATGTGGTTCGATAGAAATATAAAAGTTCTCACTTTGCTAACTGGTGTAATAGTGTACATATTCCATCTAGTACAGTGCAGCCCTGCCTAGACACATGCAGGTGACTGTTGGAAAGTGGATTATTGATAGGGGTAAATGCACATCTACCTCTGACAATAAGGCCACTAACACAAACTAGAGCTCAGAATAGGTCTTAGAAAAGTATTCCCATGCTCAACCCTTGGTAGCTTGGCTGCATGCAGGCAGGCTTAACTTCAAAAACAGGTATGTAAAGCATTTAAAAACACCAATTCAGTAAATAATTAAGACACAACACACAATAAAAATCCAATACAATTTATAAAAATAGGACATATTTTTATCTTTAAAATGACACCAAAGTGAAAATAATCGAATGTAGGGAACCGGACATATGAATTTGTAAAGATTTAGCACTATATATCACATAGAACCCTATAGGGCCTATTGGGACATCTGGTCATGCTAGACAGGGACAAAGTCAAAGTTTCAGGCAACCGCGATGGAGCCCTGCGCAGCTATCCCTCGTGGTACTCGGTCAAAGTTTTTACTTTTGGACTTAGAGCCTTTTCTGGAGCTTTTCTTCGTGGGGTCCCTCAAAGCTCTCAGCCAGTTGCAATGAGCTCCTGGTCAAACTAATGAAAGTCAGACTTCCGGAGCTCTCCAGCGGGATGAACCAGCGATCCAGGCCAGCTCGCGGGTGAATGTGGGTTGCTTGACTCTCGCGGTTGGTTCCGGTCACCTCTCCTACGTTTGGACTTAAAAACTTTTATGGAGCTTTTTCTTCAGGGGTCTCTCGCTGCTTTTCACCAGGCTGGCTTGGGTGAGGATTCACCGGCTTGGGTTTCAATCAAACTCTGGAATTCGGACCTGTAGAGCTTTTCAACGGGACGAACCAGGACGTCAGGCCGGCTCCCGGTTCAGGGTTGCCAGCTTGGCTGGCCAGGTTGAGTCGGTCAAATTATTGAGCTTTATTTCAAAGTTGCTCCAAATTTCTCCAAACTTCTAGACCTTCTTTCTGAAGTTTCTTTGAGGGTCCTAAGTTGTCCAAAACTTACTCCAAGCGTCTGGAGGTTCCAAGATGGTCCTTGAAAGTTTGGAACTTCAATTCCCACAATCCACTTGGACAAAACCCTTAGAAATCCACTGGTAGTACTCCAGGCTGGGGATTCTTGTGGTGATGGTCCAGGTGAGCTTTGTTAACCTGTAGCTTGCAGGGAGTCCACTCTTTAGTCATTTTGAAGCAAGATAGGTCAACAAACCTGTAGTTCCAGATTGTGCAGCAGGCGCAGTCAGTCAGAATGCAGGGCCTGGTTGGTGCAAATCAAACTTCTCAGCGAGGACCCTTCTTCTTCTTCTTGTTTCAAGCAGCAGATCTAAGGGGCTCTGCCCCTCTCGATACTTATTTCAAGTTCTGTGGGTCAAGCAAGAGGGCCCTCCTGTCCAATGAGGTGCAGGGCAACACACCAGAGTATGACCATATCCTCCAAAGTGTTGCACTATAGTCTCCCAGAGAGCACCTTTTCTCCAAAATTCAATATGGCTGATTTTTCAGCAGAGAGAGAAGAGCTGGCTAAACACACCTCCAGGATGGTTCATCTCCATAGTCTCTCCCCCCTTGCATCTGCTCATTCCTTCCTTAATCCTGCCATCTGGCTGGGTTCAAAGAGTAGCAGTGTAAATGAAACTGGCCTCTCCTGCCTCTTTCTATTGAAGAATATGGTTTAGGACCCCCATGCTCTGGCATTCCTTTCCTATGTAGTAGAACCCTGCCCTCCCAGAAGGGCTCTCTAAACCCCAGGGGCTACTTATCACCTCATAAAAGGAGCCTGGCTAATCCACTTAACTCTGACCAATCAGGACAGACCACTGGAAGGCTGCATTTTAGTTTAATAACTTCTTGTCTGTACATTTTAGATTAAATTCAACAATAGCATATTGCTGGATTTATCAATACCATTCTAGAAGTCCTTGAATTATATTTTTATGACTTCCTGTACGTTAGTAATTATTTAATAACTTCTTGCCATTTTAACCTCTGTGGCTGGGGATCTGTAATGGGGAAAAAGAACTGGGCAATTTCTCTCAAACCTGGGCCTATAAAACATCTTTTATAAGGACCCTGCCTACACATAAAGGAGCCCCCACCCCTGAAACACCTTGGGGAGACATTAGGGGTTCTGAATATGTCTAAATATTGCAGATCCTTACACCACAGTGCTTCTAGCACGAAAGTCAATTTTGGGAAGCACTATTGCAATATGGGGAGTGAAATGTTTAATTTCACTAACCCCAGCACATATAAAAACCATTTTATAATGACCCTCCCTATAAATACCTGACCCCCCCCTCCACCCCTGGGACACCTAGAGGAGACCCTGGGGTGCCTAATATGCCAAAACATTGTAGTTTATTAACTTTTAAGTGCTCCAAACACCAAAGTCGAGTATGGGCACAATTTGCATTTTAAAAGCAGTCCTGCAACATAGGGCTGCTTTTCAACTGATCACAGGTCTCAGCAGTGCACACAAGAAAGTGTAGAAAGGGCTGCTGACCTCTAAACTGCCATGCCCTATTATATACTAGGGATTTAAAGGTAGTTTCAATCCCCCTGCCCTATTACATTCTACGACCTTATAGGGGAGGTCATGAAATCTTAGGGGTACCCTAACCCATAGTGTACCCTAGTGTATGTAGGTATTTTCACTGTATTCTAAGTATCTTTTCAGCATAGCACTGGCCCTGGGCCTTGTTAGGCGGAGCCCTGGAACAGACAGAGTCAGTCACCCCTTGTACCAGTCAGCAAAATATGGGGGTGCCCAGGGCACAAGGATGACTTTGCAATCAATCAATCAAACAATCAGGGGTTTGTGAAGCGCGCTACTCACCCGTGAGGGTCTCAAGGCGCAACAGTGACACACAGAAAAGTATGCACCTTGGGGTAGGTGATCACGTCCAACCTTTGAATCAATTGTAAATCTACGCACTGGGCAAAGTGTTATGCTGATACAAATGCTTAGTTCAACATGGATTGTCTTGACCCTGAAAAGAACACATAATGTGCTGGCATGTCCATTTAGGAATAGCGTCTCGGGAGTCTTGAATTTAATATGTACATGCGCACTAAAAATCAAAAGCAAACTCAAGGAGAACAGGGTCAAGACTGAATTGCATATAGCTGGGTCTGAACTGGGGTGACGAAGTGAGCTAAAGAACGATGATGGATTCAACCCAGATCTGTGACTGGGGGTGAGTGTCTGAAAAGTTTCAGCTCTCCGTCCATCACCTTCATGTGTTTGCTTTGTTCGCCCTAAGTTGGCAGGGTATGCCCAGACGTGGGTCCCTTGCTCACTTTGCCACTGGATTCAAATTAACCTGGCTGATGAGGAGTGTTACCCTGAAACTGGTCCCTGAATGCTTGTTTCCGGTCCAGTGAAGGCGTGGCTTGGCAGTTCGGGCTGGACTGTTCCCATGAGAAACAGGGTCAAGACTGATTTCCATATGGCTGTGTCTGAACTGGGGTGGCGAAGTGAGCTAAAGAACGATGATGGATTCAACCCAGATCTGTGACTGAGGGTGAGTGTCTGAAAAGTTTCAGCGCTCTGTCCATCATCTCCTTGTGTTTGGTTTGTTCACCCTAAGTTGGCAGGGTATGCCCAGACGTGGATCCCTTGCTCACTTTGCCACTGGATTCAAGTTAACCTGGCTGATGAGGGATGTTACTCTGAAACCGGTCCCAGGATGCTTGTTTCTGGTCCAGGGAAGACCTGGTTTGGCAGCTCGGGCTGGACTGTTCCCATGAGGAAAAAGATCAAGACTGATTTGCGTGTGGCTGGGTCTGAACTGGGGTGGCGAAGTAAGCTAAAGAACGATGATGGATTTAACCCAGATCTGTGACTGGATGTGAGTGTCTGAAACGTTTCAGCGCTCCGTGCATCATCTCCTTGTGTTTGCTCAATACAAATAAAAGCCAAACTGTCATGTAAAGTTTTGTTGAAGGAACAAACTGAGATCTTTTCAAGGTGTTTCTGCTTCTATATGTACATCTAAAAATTGATTTTGTATTTTTTCATCGAATTGAAATCTTTAGTGACTACTTTTGAAATCATTTACAACTTATTATGCCAATATTGTTAAGTGATTTTTATACACTACGTCTCTTACTCTTATAATATAGATTGATATACACATTAGAAATTATAACATTACAACTCAGTTTAGCTATGCCTTCATATGTAATTTTTACCACTAACATTTACTCATTGCTCTCTGGAAACTTCAAAATCACACAATTAATTTGTGTTGAAACATATACTGGCACCCAAAACTTTGACCAGACAGTTTTAAATTCTCTCTTAGCATATGATGAGCGTACCTTCTGAAATCAGTGCAGCATAAATGGAGATCCTGACCAACATTCTTGTAGACATAAGATATCATAACACAGTTAACAATCAATATTTGTTCATTATCGATTAAATAGCCTAATCCCATCACATTCTATGACTACATTTTATAGAGAGAGAACCCATTACACATTCACACTGGCTTGCTCTGCGTATTTTGTAGAAACATAGTGATCGACAAAGAATTCTGAAAAAGGTCCTGATTTTTTAAATACTCAGTAATAAAGTGTTTCTAAATGTCCCTCCATCAAATATCACCTGCAAAAGGCCAGGAAATGTGGGTCTCCTTCAGACCCCATGTCTCCCATTAACAACCAAATTTCACCCTGCCTTTAGCTGAAATTATCAGCTTTCAGTAATAATGGCATTGGGGCCCCTAAGTACATCTTAGCAGTGACTATTCACCATAACCCCATCACTATTGTTGTTTCTTGCATTTTGCACAACAACCAACCATCTCAGTGTTAATCATATTTAAATTCTGAAATGCTGGAATTTTGGAAAGTAATTTTTTAATTTTACTCCTAATTACCTTGTCTTGGGGACCTCTTGATAAATAGGCATCTACTCTTCGATGAGGGGCAGCGATCAATTTTGGATCATGATTTATTGCTCCTTGACAAGATTCAATCTTATTTCTTTCTTCTTACCTCCCCTACCCTAATGGACGATTAACTAAACCCTGTTGAACACATCCTGTGTAAAATTCCTGCTTTGATCTTTTAACTCTCTACTTCATCCTTCCCAGACTGAGCTAAACAGTCATTTAACAATTGAAATGTAATTTCTTCTTTCATGCTGCCACTCAATTCACTTGAAGGACCTAGCCAGTATTTAGACAGGAGCTACAGAAATTCTGGATCACCTATCCACACTATATTTGGATAGCAGCAGCTCTCACCCATATAAAGGCTGAAGCCCAAACCATCCTATTTAAGAGTGCTTTCCAACCATTACTACTTTTGAGCTGATTGCCCCTTAAATCACTTCATCTTTTTTCTTTTCTATTAAATAAATATACACAGCAGAGTTCAAAAAGGAAAAAAACAAGTCAAGAATTCATTGCATTCCTTATTCTTAAAGTATACATACTGAATAATACAAAAGTAAAGTCTAAATAGCAGCACAGCATTTCATCACACCGAACATGTTTTTACATTAGCAGTTTAAACGAATAAAACAGTGAGACCCCCTCCTGCAAAATACACATACCAACAGAGCAGAAGCAGAAGGTTTTCAATATTTAAAAGATATTGAACCTCTAAAAAATCACCAGAACGCATCCCTCAAAAACATTCCTTCAGTATTATCTCCCTGCCCCATCCACCATGCGGTAATCGGATCCCAGACCTTATGATTCAAGCTTCTTTTTCTAGTCCCTTTGAGATCATAAAAAGAATCTTCCATATTGTAGATTATCAACAAACTGGAACTCCATTCTGTAAAGGTGGAGGGGTCCGGGCTCAACCATTGCGAAGTGATGCATAAACGAGCAATTGACAGAGCCATGAATAAAAAATAGGCCCCCCCTCTCTTCCGATTCATTATTCCCTTAAATCACTTCAAATGTACTGCTTATTCAACTGTAAACCTATTTCTGTTGCTGTAGCACAGTTTAGTCTCGTCCTCCCGTGCTGTGAGATAATTTAAATTTTACCCATTAGACCTGCCAATCTTAGAGAGGTCTTCCCCAAGCTTTTGTCCTTCCTCCCCCATTTTTGCTGATTTAATTTTTGCTGGCCTAAGGGCACTTACCACTGCTAACCAGTGCTAAAGTGCATATTGTTACCCCTTGAAACATGGTAACATTGGCTTATCCTCAATTAGCTTATTTAATTTACATGTAAGTCCCTAGTAAAGTAGCACTATATGTGCAGGCTCACTATTAGTGTTAATTAAATTATACTAGTGAGCCTGCAGCACTGATTGTGCCACCCACTTAAGTAGCCCTTTAAACATGTCTCAGGTCTGCCATTGCAGCCTGTGTGCAGTTTAAGCTGCCATTTCAACCTGGCAAAATAAACCCTTTTGTCAGGCCGAAACTTTCAGTTTTAATACATAGAAGTTTCCCCTAGGGTAGGCCCTGGACAGCCCAGAGAGCAGGGTAGAGTATATTTAAAAAGCTGGACATGTACTTTTACGTTTTACATGTCCTGGTAGTGAAAAACTCTCAAATCCATTTTTCTCTACTGCAAGACCTACCTCTCCCATAGCATAACATTGGAGTTACCTTATTACCTCTTATACATGTCATTTCCCAATAGGAATAGGTGCCCAGTTCATGTTTGGTGTCTCTGGAATCCTGGAGACAATCGCACCCAATAGGGTGATTGGGTGTGCCTGGATGGGTCGTCACTGATTGGAGGGGGAGCTGGGCACCACCCCAATTGCACCTGGATAGGTCATGTCCTGCCATCACACAAAGGGATACATGTCCCCTGGAGTTAGTCTGGAGCAAGGACAGGGAAGGCAGGATGCCTGGGGACTTCAAATAGGAACCTCTACAAGCTTCAACCCCCCTTCAGAGCTACAACTGTGTATAAATAATAGACCTCAGACAGTAACTCTTCAGTACACATTTCTGGACCTCTGGATACTCTGCCAGGAAGAAGGTACTGCTGTGCTGCTGAAAGTCTGATACTCTGCTGGACCACACTCTGCTGGACTACTGCCTTGCAGTGCTGCTGCTTTGCTGTGCTGACCTGCTGTCTGCTGCCCTCCTGTCTGGATGAGAAGGGCTGTACCTACATCTCTTGAGCCCAGAACCACTGAGTGACTCCAAGGTCTATTTGGCTGTTCTCTTGACTTGATCCTCAGGGACAGAAGGCACCAACAACCTTGCACCTAAGTAGTGCCACACCAGCTCTGGACCCTTGGAAGTTGGCTCAAGGTGCTTTGCCAGCTTCTGTGTAGAACAATGTATGACATTGTTCTACATTCTGTCCATCAATTGTTCTTTTTGCATTTGTCACCCTGAGTGGGACGGGTATGCCCGCACGTGGGTCCCGTGCTCTCCATACCACTGGAGTCAAGCTATCCTGGCTGATGAGGGGTGAACCACCGGAACCGGTCCTAGGATGCTTTTTTCCAGTCCAGGGAGGACCTGGCCTGGCAGTTCGGGCTGGACTGTTCCCATGGGGCATAGGGTCAAGACTGATTTGCATATGGCTGGGTCCAAACTGGGGTGGGGTAGTGGGCAAAAGAAAGATGGATTTAGCCCAGATCTTTTGACTGAGGGAGAATGTTTGCATTGTAGCATTCCGTCCATCATTTGTTTGTTGTAACACTTTTCGCCCTAAGTGGGATGGGTATGCCCAGACGTGGGTCCCTTGCTCACTGTGCCACTGGATTCAAGCTAGCCTGACTGAAGAAGGGTGACATACCCTGAAACCGGTCCTAGGATGCTTGTTTCCGGTCCAGGGAGGACCTGGCCTGGCAGTTCGGTCTAGACTGTTCCCATGGGGCACAGGGTCAAGACTGATTTGCATATGGCTGAGCCCAAACTGGGGTGGCGTACTGGGCAAAAGAACGATGGATTTAACCCAGATCTTTTGACTGGGGGAGAATGTTTGCATTGTCAGCATTCCGTCCATCATTTGTTTGTTGTAACTCCTCTCAGAACAGAGGCATTGCATCGACTGCGCAATTCATCTTCGACATAAATACTCCCAATGCTCAGCAAACCAGGATTGAAGGTACTTTTGTTTAGCGGGCCTAACTGAGTTCCTCTAGCCGGCCCACACTCCCTCGCAGTTGGCTCCCTCGTGGTCGGTCTGAACTTATGGTGTGACCAGATATCCACAGTGGTGGCTTAGGCCTTTTGGTGTTATTTTTACTAAAATCTTAAGAATTGAATATATCCGGTTCTACTGATTGGATTTTTGTTGTTTTGGTCTTGTTTTATTTATTGAAAATGACCCCTTTTGTGTTGTGTTTAATACTGGTGTTGTAAAATCCATCAGTACATTTCCATCTGCTTTTGGGTTTAGAAGAACTAACAGTGCGTTCTGGGTTACTAGGCTGCACACAAGGGAGCTGTGATTGTTTATGTGTGTACTACCCTGTCCCTTTTCACAGTATTGGGTAGCTCTGCTTTTATTTGGCCTTTTTAAAGTAGTGCACAAATATTTTACACATTGCCTCTGAGTTAAGCCTGACTGCTCTGTGCCAAGCTCCCCGAGGGTTGAGCACAGGTTCATTTAGGGTTTGCTTGCAACTTCACCCTGAGAAGAATTGTGGTTGCTTGTTGCTAAGGGTTTCATCCACCTCAACTAGCAACTCAATTTCTTACAGATACTTTGGCATTACTAAATGTCTTTAGTCTTCCCTGTTTTCATGCTCCCTTGCTCTAGGAAGCACCCGGTTGTCTAATATCAAAGAAATCAAAGTATATTTGCCCATGATTGTGCAGTGCTCCAATTTACACCAGGTGAGGTTTGCGCTACAGAAAACGGTGCACATTACATAACATAACCTAACATCCAAGGCATACCACCCCTTAAAACACCCTCTTCCCACTCCTTGAGTAGATTTAATACAGCAGATTTCTCTGCACTGCTGGTGGTGAAAACGCAGTAGTAAATGTATAAAGGGGCAGATCTACAAGGAAGTGCCGCAGCGCGGCAACGCAAGCCCTTTGGCTGCGCCACGCTGCGGCACTTCCGAAGCACAGGAATGCAACATATTTACAATAATATGTCGCATCTCTGTGCTTCCCCCTGCGCTGGCGCACATACTGCAGCCATGCGCCGGCGCAGACACCCTTGCGCTATGGTGCAAGGGTGCCTGCATCGTGGGGAGATTGTTTTTGTGCAGGAAGGGGCACCTTCCTGCACAAAAACAATCACTACAGGCATTTTCCTCTTTCAGTGCCGTGCTGTAGAATGCAGCACGCTTTGAAAGAGGAAAAAATGAGGAGAAATGAAAACATTTTTCCTCGTTGCGCCTCGCTAAGCCTCCCCTGGGGAGGCGTAACATTGACACACATTTCCAGATTTACGATTCTTCGTAAATCTGGAAATGTGTCTCATTCCATGGGTGTTGCGTGGGAACACACACAGCAACACCCATGGAACGCCCCTTCCACGCAAAGTGCTGCGTGTGAAGGGGCCATATTTACAAGGAGAGAAAAAGTCACGCAGGTTGGCTTTTCCTCTCCTTGTAAATATGGAGTAGTGAAATGCGCCTCCAGTACGTCACAAAAAGTGACGTACTGGTGGTGCAGGGGGGGTTGTAAATCTGCCCCTAAGTCTTCCAGAAATCCCATTACGAATCCCTGGTGGGCGCAAGTGTGGTATTTTCAGTCATAAACCTACGTTTACGGACGAAAATACAGTTGAGAATAGGCACGAAAGTACATACCCAGTGATCATATTTGGTTGCTCGTGGATTATTTACACTTGGACATTGGCAATATGAATGTCTTAGAACCGTATACGCCACTAAGCAAAACCCTTGCTTGTGATAAAAAACCTACGAGATTTTGAAAGCTCTTTCGTTCATGGTTTTGAAAAAGCCAATCTTTAAATGATTGTGTTTCTTGTTCCTAATACCTAATGGAAATATCTATTACTTCAGACAAAATGAACACCTAGGGGGAAAGGAAATGCATTTTTAAAAGGCATGTCTGAAGTATCACTGCAACTAGTATTTTACAAACTCTAATTGAAACTTCTATCAAACAAATAACCCTCCTGATGCAGCCTTTTAATTTAAGTGGACAATTGATACTGCCATGATTACTGCTGAAGTGCCACTTGGCGCTGGGGTGGGCACATCTGAACATTAGTTTTGTAGAGTCATTGAAATGAAGTGTATACAAAGAATTCTAACAGAGTAACCCTTGAGATTTAAGTGTCATTAAATGTGTACTCAATTAGTGTTCGTGATTCATGTTGTGTTTGGTTACATATTATGCAATAACTGAGATTTAAAAAAAAAAAAGTGTGTTTTCAGCAAGATGTTATTCATGTACTGGGTAATGCTCCTTTATCATTCGTACTTTCACTCACAGTACTAGATATCACTGCGTCTGATTGGACTCAGTATTATATGCCTTTCCTTTTTCTCTAACCAACGAGTAGGGTGGTAACGTGGTGCAGTCGCTATCGGGCTTCTCAGAATCCCATGAATAAATAGTTATTTTGTGAAACCGGGCGTGAAGCGCCTTCTGTTACACTCATTCCCGATATTTTTCCCTGACACCCTCATCGCGATTTAGTTGGGCCGCTTATTTCCTGCTTAGTGTAATCTATTCGTTTGGGCCTCCTCACGTTGCTTAACAGTATAATGTTTTAGAATAGTTTTCGTTTGCTTCGTTTACACCTGCTTTGAGTCGCTTCTCGTAAGAGAATGGGGGATATTCTCAAGAACGTGTGATAATCATTGCAAAATTAGCTTAACGCAACTTTGCACATCGCAGCCCATCGCAGGAAAATAACACCGTGTTAACGTTGTATTCTCAACCCGGCAGCACCATGCAATAGTCTCACGATAACGTGCCAAATGACCGCGTTAAAATTAACGCGACGCCGAAACAATGCGAAACACGAATGCGAAAAAAGGTGCGATGCCCCAAATCGCGAAACAAAAATCAGCGATAACCAGCGACAGGCCTGCAATTCCCATGCGTCATGCGGGAAAAAGCACTATAAAAGCACCGAAAAACACAAACAAAACAATTCAAACTGCGTAGCACCATGGATGCACCCGGACGGACTGCAGAGGACAACGCGAACCCCACAAGCCCCACAGACGACCAGCAGGGAACCTCGGGATCGGGGAAGGCCAAGGAGAAGAGGAAGAGGAAGACGGGGTTCAGTCCGCAGGAAAACAGGACCATCGTTACGGAGGTGACAGAACACTACCAACAACTGTTCGTCACCTCCAACGTGTCATTGGCAACAAAGACGCAAACATGGCATTCTATCTTGGACCACGTGAATGCAGTTGCAGAGTTGAGGAGGACAATGGAAGAGGTCAAGAGGCGCTGGAATGATGTGAAGGGCAAACACAAGAAGAAAATCGATGCCAACTTGAAAGCAGCAACGCAGATTGGATGTGGGGTCCAGCGGCACACCAGGAGCTGGATGACATGGAGAAAATGGTGGCTACAGTTATCAGTCGGGATACGGTGCCAGGAGAAGTGGATCCCGACACTGCTCAACATGACCTGACACAACATCAACAGGGTGAGTACCGACCAGGGACTGGGGGGACGGGGGGAGATGGGCACAATGGCACACATGCACAATTAAGTAGAGCACACTGCACACCCACAATGACTCTGGATCCTGTCCCTGATCACCTTGGCATACTGCAGCACACATAGAAACAGCAAGTAGGCCCCCGTCGACAATGTGCCCGGAGGGGGCCCTCCCCACACATCACCAATTTCACAACAAACCCATGCACATGTGCTGAACCCAGCAAAGCTGCGGGTCCGTGAGCCACACTGACAATGCAAGTGACACTGCATGACGATTAGCATGGCTGCAGTCCAATTACCATGACATGGTGCACGCCACGACACTGAGGTGACTGAGTGTGGACCACATCCGGAAAGGAGCAGGTCACACACTGACACAACCACGTGCACAAACAACCCCGACGTCAACAACACATCTGTGGAAAAACCATGCCCAAGAGTCACAACTCAACCAAGAGCTCAATTTACCCAAGCCCGCAACATCTCAGCACTGTAGAAGCACAGAAGTCAAAAGCACACCACCTGAAAGGGAGAAGGGGCAGCCAAATCAGAGCTGCAGGGGCGACTCACCCACAATGCAGCACACACACATAAGAATAAGAGCACCTCAACACTGATGACAATGTGGTACAAACTGCAACACTTTCACAACAGAACACAGGACACAACTGGTGCCGCATGTGTGTACAAAATGGACAATCACACCTGGCATAGCAGGAAACTGTGAGATGACAATGTACGAGTACAACCCCACATCCGTGATGCAGTACAAATGTCCACTGTCCCGCATCAAATAGGCATCTCCTCACAAACAGTCACAATGTACATTGTCATGCAGTCTGCATGTAAACTCCGCCAATGCGTCAACATACACGGAACACACTGTGAAACTGCATCGCCCCTTCACATTGCAGAGGGACAATCAACACCTTCTGCAGAGCAGACCCTACAACACGTCAGTGATGATGGAGACGACCCCAGGACATCGACTACGACGTACTCCAACGGTTCATGGACAACCTCCGCACCCCACCTCCAGTAGCAGGGCAGCCCAGCACCATCGAGGTGATCCCACCCCCTGCACAGACCACAGAGCAGGAAGCACCCACAACCACGTCTGGCTCCCAGCACCTCACCAAAGAACACATGGCATTCCAACGCCGTGTGTTAGACTGCCAGAAGGAGCTGGCTGAACAGGTGCGGGTGGGGTTCGACCTCATGGCAGCCAAACTAGATGCCATACGTGGGTGTCTAAGTCCCATCAGGGACCACTTACAGTCCCTAACGGACACCCACAGTCCGCTCCATGCCCTCCAACAATCCATGGCTGCCGTCGCTGGAGTCATGACTCGGAGACAACAACTGTCTAGTCAGAGTGGCTACAGCGATGTCATCCGTGAATTGGGAAACATAAGGAGGGTCATGGAGAACATGGAGCGGATGCAGGCGCAAACAATGGCTACCACGGCTGCACACGAGAAAGCTGTAGATGGGATCTTCCATGCCCTGCAGATCCTCATCATGGGAGTGATGCCACAAGATATTGCACAGATTAATGCTGCTGCTACTCCTACATCCACATCCCCGGCCCCTGATGTGTCAGTGTCACACAGTGCTGCAAACCAAACACCAACACCCACATGTGAGGCACATGAAACGTCAGAGGACGAAGATGAGGATGAATCTGCCATAGTGGTAAGGAGGAAGCAGTAGCATTCATCTCCGCCATATGGCTTGTTACTGCTTGGGTCTGCCCTCTGCATCATGCCCTGGAATAACACCTTCCACTGTCCCCCGACACACTCTGCGACACCAACTTTGGACCTCGACATGGACTGCCATTACTTGTATGCTCAACAATGACACAGCAATCAGCCTGCGGACTGGACTCTTCCCCTTCCGAGTAACTTGTCAATCCCTAAAGGACTCAGGCTGGCCCTCCACGGGGCAACATTGTAAAGTGTTGTCTGCATGGCCCAGTATTGAGACAGCCTCAACACTCCACTGAACGTGAATAGTACATCCTGATACACACAGATGTGTCATGTCTATGAATAATCAAGTCTGAAAGCATGGACGAATGTAGGGGCAGTGATTCCCCCTTACGTCCATGTAGCTCATGTTGTGGGACTTGTGTCACAGGGTGCATCCCGGCATCATGGTGGTACATATTTGACCCCAAAAGTAGCCCTGTTGTCAATTGTGGGTCACAAATGACAGCCTATATGTAATGATTTGGGACACATGTGAAACGCTGATGAGTGGGATCCTGTACTATCTTTGACACACAGAAATGGCATTGCGAATACGTGACACCCAAACAGCCTCTCTGTACAGAGGTGACACACCCACCATCTATTTCCAATTAGTGAGATTGTTAGCACTACATGTTGCACTTACACTTGTCAGAGTGATGTGCTTGTACAGAGGAGTAACCTGCACACAGGGAATGTGTGTTGTAATGATTTTATTTGCACATGCTGTGCCTGTGGTCATTTTGTACTGTTCCATGATTGCTAAGGACTGTGACAATGTGACGTGCTCATGTGAAGAAATTGTCAATGATGGTGTTCCTACGGGCTATTCCTGCTGCTGCTGCAGTGGGGTGTGGTCCACCTGCCTCATCTTCCTCATCATTGTCCGGTGCATCTGGCACTTGTAGCCATGGGGCATTGGTGCGCACACATATGTTGTGCAACACACAACATGCAACGATCATCTTGCACACAATGCCTGGGCTGTACAGGAGCCTTCCACCTGTGATGTCCAGGCACCTGAAACGTGACTTCAACACGTCAAATGTGCGTTCCACGATGCCCCTGGTGCGTTTGTGGGCCGCATTGTACTGCCTCTGGGCCTGTGTGTTCGGGGCTCGGAGGGGTGTCATCATCCAAGGGCAGAGTGCATATCCTTGATCACCTGTGACAGTGCATAGAGACAAGAGTCAAAAGTTGGTTATGCATGATGTGTTGGCAGGCCCACTAGTTCATTGGTGTGTGATATGTGTGACTTAGTGATTCCTGTTTGACCGGTACTGCTTGTAGCAAATGAGCGGCATCAATGTGTATTACGTAGCCTCACTGCTGCCCCTCCCTCCCCACGTGCATATTTACTAGTGTGCGCAGCACGGTTGCATCACTTGCACTTCTACGGCACACCATTGTCGTGCCTGTCTGCGCATGTCCACAAGCCTGACAACGACACTGTGATGTTGTGCGTTGAAGGTGGGCGGCCACGTGTGTGTAGGCCTATGGTAAGGATAGGGCGGACACAGATGTAGAGTTCATGGCTGGCTGAACTCGCGATGCGGTTGAGGGTAGACCTTTGGCCTATGCTGTGGTAATAGCGACACACACAACAGTTGGCATGTATGATCGCGGAACCCGAGCGGGCTTGCGCTCCTTCATTTATCCCTTCGGCCGAGCCCGCACTCCGGGGGCATGCTACATCGCAACATTGTCCATTGCGGAACGTGTGGCTCCGACACTACAACAGAGACAAACGCATTAGGCACTTCCAGGGCTGATTATCCACACCCCTACGCTGGACTGTCGTATGTCAGCCCACTAAACTTATGCTTACAGGGGGGTACGACACAGCTACATGTCCCAGGTCTTACCCACTGCCTGAGGTGACATGGTTGCGTCCGCAGTACACAGCACAATGTCATGTGGTAGGGCCCGGGCCCTCATGCATACATAATGGACACACGGACACACTTAGATAGTTTGTGGAACTGGCTACGGGCACATGCGCCCGGCCCCTTTTATTGCCAGGTCCACATGTCCAGTGACGCCTGTGCTGGATGGCTGTGGTGTGAGTGTAAGCCAGCCCTCAGGGAGTGTTTGGTGCTGGCAACAACTACAACAGTGATCAGACAATCAGAAGTTCAAAGTTCAAACAGCAAGGGTCCATGACTTGAGCTGCAGAGTTAGTGGCCCCGGATGCTCTGCGGCCGGCACAGGCACACCGCCACGGGACGGTGACTTGCGGTGCACTGAGGTAGGGCCACGGGAGCTGAGCGGGTCCTCGTCGGTGTCGAAGGTTAATGTCGCACAGTGTTTCGGGGGACAGTGGAAGGTGTTCTTCCAGGGCATGATGCAGAGGGCAGAACCAAGCAGAAACAAGCAATATGGAGGAGATGAATGCTACTGACTCTTCTTCTACACCAAGTCAGTATCAGCTACATGATGATGAAGACAACCCCCAGGCCATAGACTCAGACGCCACCAAAGTTCAACCAGAGAGTGTCCATGAATTACGTGGCACAGAGTTAGTGGCACCAGAGCTGAAAGGGGATGCAGTCTGCGATGAGGCCTGCACAATGGTATAAACTCTGCCATGAAAAAAGCAAGACTCAGTTCCAAATGTGTGACCTACTTGACCGCAGTGTAGGCCGGAGGCAGCGGGCAGCAGGGGCCCACAGCCACGTGTCGTTGGCTTGCGATGCACAGAGTTAGTGGCACCAGAGCAGTTGCTGGTAGGGTTCGATCACCTCCGTGACGATGATCTTTTTTTCCTCCGGACTGAACCGCGTCTTCCTCTTACTCCTATCCTTGCGTACTATGATATGGACTCGGCCATTGCATAATCAAGACTCAGTTCCAAATGTGTGACCTACTTGACCGCAGTGTAGGCCGGAGGCAGCAGGCAGCAGGCAGCAGGGGCCCACAGCCACGTGTCGTTGGCTTGCGATGCAAAGAGTTGGTGGCACCAGATCGAAGGGAGTACAGTGATATAAACTCTGCCATAAACATATGAACTCGGCCATAATAAAATAAAGACTCAGTTCCAAATGTGTGACCTACTGGACCGCAGTGTAGGCCGGAGGCAGCGGTGGAGTATGTCAACGAGAAAGGAGTGCTGGGGGCCTGTGTCGCGGAGGCCGTGATGGTCTGAGGAGGCTGCCATGGTCGCGGGCCTCGGGCTTGGAGCTTGCACCGTCACATGGTGGTCCCTCTTTGACACACGCCAGTGTTGGCAGGTGAGCAGTGAGGCCTGGTTGTGCTGGGGCGGCCAAGACGGGTCGGGGGACCAGCGGCCTGGGGTGCAGCAGGCGCACAGGATCGCAGGCGCTGCCGCTCACGGCGTCGGCCTCGTGGCGGGCTGAGAGGCACCGCCCTGGCAGACACGTTGGCCATTCCGGAAGAGAACCACGCCCCAAGCAACGGGCTTTTTATTCACATCCCTATGCTGGCCTGGCGTACGCCGGGCCAGCCCACTCCGCTCACGCTTACAGGGGGGGACATAACAAGCTACATTTCCACGATCTTCCCCACTGCCTGGAGTGACATGGTTGCATCCACTGTCCACTACACTCCAAACACCAGCAGTATGTGTCGACATGGCCATGTCTGTGGTCTGCATACTGCAGTCTGGCCAGCACATCAACGCCACACTTGGCATTGTGTACATTCTCATTCATGGGTCACTTGCCTCCTTCGCACATGCCTGGTTCCCACCTCTCCCCACATTCTGCTATTGTGTGGCTGAGGTGCCATGCCATTGATGGCTTGTGTACATGGCTAGCCTAGATTACCACAGTAAGTTGTGCTGTCGTGTCTGGTAGGTGGGCATGTTGTTTGGCATGTTGTATGTGTGTTTGTGACGTGGGCATTCCCAGAGTCATGACTTGCATGACTGTGGAGTTGAGGTGATTGGTGTGTTCATTTGGTACTTACCAACGAGCAATGCATTCCCATAGGTGCCATCCTGGAAGCGCTGGTTGATGATGGACTGTTGGAAGATGAAGGAATCATGCACACTGCCTGGGTAGTTGGTGACGACATTGGTGAAGAGTCCCCGGTGGTCCACTATTGCCCGCATATTGATGGAATGCGTGTGCTTCCTGTTGCGGTATTTGTGTGCTGTGTCGGCAGCGGGCACGAGGAGTACATGTGTGCAGTCGATTGCCCCCAACACGTGCGGGAAGCCAGCTATGGCGTAGAATCCTTGCTTGGTCTCCAGCTGTTCCTGCGCAGTGTGGGGGAAGTGAAGGTACTGGGGTACCAAGCTGATGATGGCATCCAAGACAGGTGTGAGGAACTTGGATAGGGCTGGCTGTGAGACTCCTCCGACTCTGGCAGTTGTTGGTTGGAATGTACCAGAGGCCAACAGGTGCAGCACAGCCAGCAGCTTTGTCTGCGGAGGGATGTTGGTTGTCCGCTGTGTTGGTACCATCAGCCTGTGGGCAATGTGGGTCCGGATGCGGAGGATGGTTGTCCTTTTGAGCCTGTAGTGGGTAATGACTTCCTCTGGCTTAAAGTCTGTGAGGCTGGTGCCTTTTCTGTAGGTCTGCTGTCTTTGTCTGCGCTGCCTCGGTGGTAGTCCGGGGCGGGCGAGGGGGTCCGGGGGGGTTGCGGGCCTGGGTGTGGTGGCGGTGGGTGTTGTGGCCCTCTTGGGGCTCCGAGCTGCATGATCAGTAGCTCCATGGCATCTGTTGTTCTTCAGGTGTGGCTCTGGTCTGGGCTCCCTTTTGTGGTGCAGGTTGTCGTCCGACTTTACACCAGGTAAGAGCAGGTGTTGAATCACTGCTGCTAACGCGCCTTATCACCTGTTTTGGGTTCTTATCGCCGATCTGGCTGGTCGTTGAGAATGTTGCGAAGTGGTGTTTTCGCGGCTTTTTGCACAGGAACGCCCACTCTGCATCTCATTAGCGTTACTTGCCGGTGTCATCCGTGGCGATGTTTTTTGCGGCTGCTATCGCAGGATAACTGGCGGTATCGGCAGTTAGCACCAGCTTGTGAATGGGGCGATGACTCTATCGCCACTTTGGCTGCGATAAAGTGCCGCTAACTAGGCGATAAGTCCTTGAGAATATGCCCCAAAGTTTTTTAAAGTGTGACTTTATGAATACCTTTGTGCACATGGACGCGTACTTGGTGCAACTCACGGTTTGCCTCAGTGTGTTTGGCATTTGTATCAGTCAACCATGGTTGTAAAGCGTGGCTACTCACCTATGAGGGCCGAGGAAGGGAGAGTATTATCTTATTATTTTGTAATTTTTGCACGTTGACACAGTCTGGGAAAAGGTTTCACCTTCGCACCAGTTTGACACCCAAATACAGCAAAGAACAGAAAGGTGACAAATCAACATTAGAGAAGTGCCTTCCAAAATGACGACCAAAATCATTGTTGGCGCTTCGTGCGAGGAAACTTGGGTGCAAGATTTGTTGAACAATCTGAATCGCGCCCTGTTCAGTAACATGAGACAACTACTCGCAGAAAGAGCTCTTTGAAGCAGATAACATATTTATCTGAATTCTGTGGAACATTGTAATATCTCCTAGAATTAATGTTGCAAGTCCTAAAAAGCTATTCTTCCCAGTGTGGCTGAAGACCCTGGTGTGTTGTTGTGCCAAGCTGTCTTAAGTGAGACCTAAGATTCTCCTGCATCTCCAGTCTGTTGAGTGCACTGTGGCAGAAGAGGGTGTGCCAGGAAGCCCTTTCCTGTGTGTTTTTGTATACATTATTGTTAACATTCTGCTTTACCAACTAAGCAAACGTAATTCAGTCCTATCCAAAGCCAGGAGAAAGAGCAAAAACGAGTGTATGCTTTCCATTATGATTTCGAAATGGATGGCTATTCTAGCTTCCTGCAGCTAATCATAACATCTTTTTTCTTGTTTCAATAACATGGCATTTTAAGTTCATGGCAAAATGTGATTAATTTAGGCAATTAAAAAAAAATATAACATGCCATATCATATTTTAGCAACATTAATTTGCATGCTGGCAGTTTTAGACTGACATCGATTTTGGGCAAATAGAGATGGAGTCCTAGAATGCAAACTCTTGCTGGCTACAAATTGAGATCTGGCGAAAGGTGGAACATATGGCAGAGGACCACTTCACAGCTATATTGTGTGGATTCTGATTACACTAGAAATCGTGAGAAAAAAGACTGACTTCAAATATTTGGGTTTATGCCACACCCAACAAAAAACTTTTTTCCTGCAGACGAAAACCTCCAAGATGTTATGAGAATGACTACTGATTGTCAGTCTTTGTCAGATCTGACAGCCAAAGATGTCGTCCTTAAGGTATCACAAATTGACATAATTCGCACCAGCACCAAAACTGATGATGGCAGAGGTCGTGTAGGGTGTGACAATGGGACTTTCAGCATTTTCCTACTGCTTATTAATGGATGTTCCATAGCTAATGTCTACTAAATCAAACTGTTCCACAGGCGACACCGGGAACTCGGTTACGCCGCCAATATGGCGGTTGTTCTGGTCCCCGGTGTACTTCCCCGGCAAGTTAGGGGGAGGCGGGGCCCGCGCTGGTGACGCACGGGGGTCCCGCCCTCCCCGCCCTCGCACATTGGCTGAGCTAGATTTGCCCCGGAAGCGGTTCAAGCGCTTCCGGGGCAAACGTAAGGTAAACGGGTCCTGGATCTTGCTGGGACCTGTTTAAACCAGTTCGGGGGGTAGGACCCCCTTTAAGAACCCCAGCAGAGCGGCGAGAGAGCCTCTTCCTTCTTTGCCGCTCTGCCAGTGACGAACGCCCGGTTGCACTCGTGGAGGTCTTACAGGAAGCCTCTGTGTTGTTTTTCTTTCTCCCTCTATACAGGTGGCAGCATTTCGGTGATCGCAGGGGAAATGGCAGGAGGAAGCGGACGGGGGATTTTGCTGATTACCCTACCAACCCACGCCTCTGCCCTACGCAGCAGGGGCACAAGGAATTTAACCCCTTCTTTCAATTTCTTTGCCCACGTGCAGGCTCATAAATCAAGATCGGAGCCATCGGTTGAAGCGACCGGCAGCACCCTTTGCCTTCTTCATCAGGACTAGCACGCCAAGCACAGACCGGGAGCCACGTGGGTTGGAGGATATCCTCACCTGCCCCACATTCTTGAACGTGTGGGAGTGGCTCTGGCTGTAGCTGCGGTTTTGGGGTCCTGTTTTATTAGGAGGTAAGGGGGTCTTGGGGAATCGTTTTTTGCCTGTAAAATAGACCTGTTGGGGCAGTGGTGTTTTGCAGTTGGTATCTGAGGCTCAGCTAGGATTATTGTGTGTATGGGCACATTGCTGGGCCCTAGGTGGGGTGTTTTGGGCAAATAGGCAAACAAGTGCTAGTAGTTTGTCAAGTTGGGGTGAGCACTGAGGGTGTTGTTTACCGCACGAACCAGGTAACAGTGTTTGGATCAGTACTAGCACCTGGAGCGCAACTACAGTGAGCAGGTGACCCCTAGTTAGTGATGGCACCAAAAGCTAAAAGGGGGAAGGTTCCATCCAGGATGGAAGAGTGGATGGCAAGTATGATGCGCTCCATGAGCGATCTAAATCAAACTGTGACAGAGCTAAGCAGAAGGGTAAACGGGCAAGAGGACACAGAGGACAGGCCCAGGCGCTCTGGTGTGGCACCCAGGGCAGCTTTTCCTCCGGTACCCTGGAGATCCAAGCAAAAACGTGTGAAGGGGGGGGGCCTGTCCCAGAAATCCCCGCGATACCGGTATTACCAGAACTGCTAGTACCGACCCTGCCACGAGCCACGGAGCCGGTAGCACCAGCCATCCCAGTGCCAGCAGTCCCATTACCAATAATACAAGCCATCCGGGGGCCTGTGTTACCAGTACCATTAATACCAGCCATCCCGGGGCCTGTACTCCCAGTACCCGGGGTCCCGGCGGGCGGGGTGACGCCAGGGGGGGCGACTCCATCACAAGGCATGGGAGGCACAGGGCCAACCAGCGCGCCAGGGGATGCCAATTGTAATGAGATCCCAGCTCAGCCGGTAGTACCATCAGCCAGTACTCCCAATTTAGCGCCGGGTCAGCAGGACATAGTGGCGAACCTAGCAGCATTGCTACCATGGCTGGCAAAAGCAGGGGCAGTGATTCTGTCTACAGGTAGTGGGGTCCTGTCAGCTGAGGGGAATGCGTTAGAGGAGGCAAGGAACTTGATAGCGCGAGTGGAGAAAGCAGCTCAGGTGGTGCCGCCACCAGTTGAGGTTCCCAAAAGAGCGGGGAGCACCACAACTGACTCTGGACCCCCAAAGAAGGCCGCAACTGCGGGACCTGAAGACGCCAAGATGCAAGCGGGCACATCGGCAGGTACAGTACAACTGCTGCCAAGTTTAGGTTTGGGGAATGTGCGCTCCAACAGGGAGCGTCTGGCTAGGCACATCACACAGGATGTAAAAGAGCAAATTTGGAAGGGGGATTACGTAAACATGTTTTCCTTGTTGGTGGACAAAGATGAGAGGGAGGAGGCTAAGAAATTAAGGAAATGGGCTCACCCAAGGGACTGGGCCAATTGGCTGACTAGAAAAAAGGTTGAGGAAACACTGATTAATTGGATAAAGGCATTTGGAAACTTCCATGCTGTAATGATAGAGAAATTTCCAGGGCTGAGCACAGAATTGGTGTGCTACCAGAACAGAATTACATGTGCCCATGATGAGTATGGTGGAATGTGCTGGAAGGAATATGACAAAGCTTTTAGAAGGATAAAGGCATCTGATCCAGCGCTCACATGGGACCAGGTGGATATGATTTTGTGGTTAAGACACATGAATTACCAAAGTAAGGACGCACCAAAAGGGCAGTCCTTTCGGTCAGGTACACCCCAAAGCGGGGGGGGGCAGCAAGAAGGGAGCATGTTGGGATTTCAACAGAAAGACATGCACCAGGCCCAGTGGTTCCTGTAAATTCAAGCATGCCTGCTCGTTCTGTGGCCTCTCCTCCCACCCAGAGTCTAAGTGCTTTAAAAATCAAAAGACAAGGAAGCCAAGAAACAAGAATGAGGTTTATTTATTTGGGAAAGCACATTCACCTATTGACATTATGGCCCTGATACCCTGGTTGAATAAGTATTCTTGCCCAATCACAGCTCAGATTTTGTTGGAAGGTTTTAGGGACGGCTTCCGGATCCCAGCTCCTGGTTACTCAGGGGTGTCTTACTGCCGCAATCAGCAGTCAGTGAGGGACAACATTTCTATGGCAAGAGAAAAAGTACTGAAAGAACTACGCCTGAGGAGACTGGCAGGCCCACTTGATCAATGCCTGTGGGTAATTTTTTCTGCTCACCACTGGGGGTAGTACCCAAAAGGACCCGGGGATTTCCGCCTCATCCATAACCTGTCTGCTCCCAGGGGCCAGTCCTTGAATGAGGCCATTGATGGAGCCCTGTGCTCCATGAGATACGCATCATTGGACCAGGCGATTGCTATGCTGTGGTCGCTTGGCCCAGGCACTTTATTAGCAAAGTCTGACATTGAGTCTGCATTTCGGTTATTACCTGTGCATCCACAAGATTTCCATCTACTGGGTTTCCAGTTGGAAGGGAAGTTCTACATGGACAAGTGCATGCCAATGGGGTGCTCTGTCTCTTGCTCATATTTTGAGAAATTCAGCTCCTTTTGGAATGGGTTTTCAGGCAAGTCTCAGGGCACCAATGGGTATTGCACTACTTGGATGATTTCTTGCTGCTAGGTGCACCACAGTCACAAGAGTGTAGCAGGGCGTTGGAAACATTTTGCACACTGATGGGGGAACTTGGGTTCCCCCTGGCACAGGGGAAGACAGTCGGGCCAGCAACAAAAATTGAATTCTTGGGCATTGAGCTTGATTCCATTGAGGGTGTGTCACGCTTACCATTGAGCAAGGTAAAAGGTTTCTCGCTGGCGTTAGCAGACTGTTTGCGCAAAGAAAAGTTACTTTACACCAGTTACAAAAAGCGGTGGGCATGCTGAACTTTGCCCCAAGAATTATCCCTATGGCCCGCCCTTTTTCACGTTCCATTGCGCAGGCAATGTCAGGGCTAAAAGACAAGCATCACCACACTCGGTTGTCCAGCGAGGTTAAGCAGGATATGCGGATTTGGATGGCATTCCTGCGTGACTTCAATGGCGCGGTAGTGTGGCCCAGCCCAGCCAGGTCCAGTCCAGAGCTTGGTCTTATGACAGACGGGGCAGGGAGTGAGGGGTTTGGAGCCATCCTGGGTTCCCATTGGGCGGCAGAGCATTGGCCCAATTGGTGGGTCGACAGTGGTGTCACAAATAACATTACATTTTTGGAATTATTCCCCATTTTGGTGGCTGTGATAATCTGGCCGCAACAGTTCCATAATCAGTCCGTGGTTTTCTGGTCAGACAATATGGCAGTGGTAGAGTGCATCAACCAGCAGTCCGCAAAATGTAAAATTTTGCTTCGCTTGCTTAAGGAAATTGTGCTGCAATGTATGAGATTAAATGTGTTGTTTAGAGCTAGGCATGTCCCGGGCATTCTCAACCACGCGTCTGATGCATTGTCTCAGTTTCAAGATGCAGGTTTTCAGGTCTCATCATCCGGAAGCAGCGGACTGTCCCACGCCTTTTCCGGAGCATCTGTGGCAGCTTGGTGCCCCGACTTACCAGACCTCGTGGCAGCTAGCTTAGCGCCCAGGACTAGGCGGGCCTATGAGGGGGCATTTACCGCATACTGCGCATCCCTAGGGCAGGACTGGGATAAAACTTGGCACAATCCAGCATCCATCCTATCATTCTTAAGGGAACTAAGGGACGGAGGGCGGTCGTTGGCTTGCGCAAAGCGCCACATGACCGCAGTGGCATTTTTTGCAAAAATGATGGGACAGAGGGATCCCACGGGCACATTCTTGGTCCAAAGGGCTCTGAAAGGTTGTCAACGCTTGCAGGGCACACAGCCGGACATTAGACACCCGATTAGCATTGAGGGACTCACAGCCATTATAGCGGCTTTAGGAAAGGTATGTAGCTCCAGCAGTGAGGTCCAGTTATTCAGGTGTTCCTTTTCCCTCGCCTTCTACGGCGCTTTCAGGGTGGGAGAGCTGGTGTCGCGTAACAAGAAGGATTGGCAGGGGGATGCAATTTGCCCACATGCAAAGGCAGGCTGGTTCAATATCCTTATCAATTCCCAGATCAAAAATGGACCAGAATGGGAGGGGGATCATGTAATCCTGCAGAGAGCGCCAGGGAGCCTCATGTTGTCCAGTGGGCAACCTGGAGTCATATATGGCCTGCAGGCCGCAGGTGGGCCCCTATTGATCCACCAGGACGGTTCCCCCTTACAAGGTTTCAGTTTGGGAGGGTCCTTGCTCTAGCTTTGGGGGCAGCAGGCTTAGACGCTTCCAACTTTGGGACCCATTCTTTCAGGATTGGGGCAGCCACAGAGGCCACGGCCAGGGGACTAACTGGTCAAGATGTCCAAAGAATAGGGCATTGGTCTTCGGACTGCTACAAGCGCTATGTGCGGCTGCATCTGCTTTAAGTATCATCGCTAATGTTGGCCTTGTTTCCATTTCTCTGCAGTTTCCACATCCTGTCCCACAGGAGGGGAACTTGTCATCACCCGCGGGTCAAATGCGCCTCGCCCGCTCCAGGTACCCGCCGGGGGGCCGGGCCGCCGAGAAGTCTGGATCATAGGACATTCATATGTAAACAGGTTGAAGCAACATTTTTTCACAGGCAAATTTGCGGACAAGGCCCGCCAGGCGGGTTGGAACGTATCAATGCATGGTCAAGGGGATTTGAGACTGGAGCAGTTCCAGAAGCTCGTTGGTCCTTTGTTGCTTAGGTCCCCAGCGGCACCCGCTGCAATAATAATACATCTAGGAGGGAATGATTTGGTCCACATGGGCAGGAAGGGGGTAGTGGAGTCTCTAATCACAGAAGTAGGGTGGTTGGCCAAGCAGTGTGCCCTAGCAACTTTAGTATGGTCTCACATGATCTCGAGGCTCCAATGGCGGGGGGGGTCTGTCTGGGCTTTGAATCACTCTATAAAGAGGATCAATAACAGGATTGATAGACTTTTCAGGACTCCAAAACTCTGTACAATTCCACATGGGTGCATCCGGGGAGAACATTGTTTTTTACAGGAAGGGGTTCACCTCTCTAAACTGGGTAACGAAATATTCTTAGAGAATATGCTAGCCTGGCTGGTAGCGGCAAGCCACAGGACATGACCTCGGGGTCTGTAGCGGATGGGGGGAGCCAGATAGTTGGTCAACTATGCAGGCCTGTGGCGGTAAGGTCATGATTGCTAGAAAATATTTACTTCTCTTAGTAGGCATCCCATTGTTTAACGGGGACGCCTGCCGGGGGGACAGTGGTCCCTCATCACACTCCAGGGGGCACTTATGGCCAGTAGGCTGAAGGGTACGGGGGTAGGAAGTCCTGCCTGGGCCAACCCCTGCACAGGAGCATTGGGCGCCAACCTGGCACAACATCAGCCCCTGGGAGGTAGGATGGAAGGGCGTGGGAGGCACCCACGGAATCTGGTGGGCACACGGGCCTCCTGCGCAAGGTCACTCCGGTAAAGGGGGACCTGGCAACTAGTTGGGAACAGTCATGACCTTGCACGTAGGCTCATCCAGGATGCGCAGAAAACAAATTGTACATATTCCAGTTTTAGGTTAGGTATGGATTTGTATTAGACTCTTGTTAAGGTTAGCCATAAAATGTATCATTCTCTGTATTGCCAAATCTAATTGGATGTGTTTGGGTTTTCTGCGTATATGTTTTAAAAATCGTTTGATTATGAATTGTTAATAATGTTTTATTAATTTGTAATAAATACGGCCGGGATATACGACCCCTAATCCAAAGAACTGGTGTTTGATATTATTACTGATGCCTCATGGGGGAGAGATTGGGGACAGTGTTTAACTGATCATGTCAAGGGAGGGGACTCGGCAATACCAGGCCATATCCACAGGCGACACCGGGAACTCGGTTACACCACCAATATGGCAGTTGTGCCGGTCCCCGGTGTACTTCCCCGGCGAGGTAGGGGGAGGCGGGGCCCGCGCTGGTGACGCACGGGGGTCCCGCCCTCCCCGCCCTCGCACATTGGCTGAGCTAGATTTGCCCCGGAAGCGGTTCAAGCGCTTCCGGGGCAAACGTAAGCTAAACGGGTCCCGGATCTCGCCGGGACCTGTTTAAACCAGTTCGGGGGGTAGGACCCCCTTTAAGAACCCCAGCAGAGCGGCGATAGAGCCTCTTCCTTCTTCGCAGCACTGCCAGTGACGAACGCCCGGCTGCACTCGTGGAGGTCTTTCAGGAAGCCTCCGTGTTGTTTTTCTTTACCCACCCACCATCCCCTGAGGCAGCAATGCTTAGAAAACGTTATATCGGGCTTGTGTAAAAGTTTTGCTTATCAGATCTCAAGCTGAAAAGGGTTGTCACGTTTCCAAAGAATGTCATCTATTATGCTTCTGTTACAGGAAATATCAATTTTGTTGTGTTTATGTCTCTGAGTATCCTTGGTCTGCGGTAAGGTCATGATTGCTAGAAAATATTTACTTCTCTTAGTAGGCATCCCATTGTTTAACAGGGACGTCTGGGGGACAGTGGTCCCTCATCACACTCCAGGGGGCACTTACGGCCGGTAGGCTGAAGAGTACGGGGGTAGGAAGTCCCGCTTCCGGTAGGCCACTTGGGCCAACCCCTGCGCAGGCGCATTGGGTGCCAACCTGGCACAACATCAGCCCCTGGGAGGTAGGATGGAAGGGTGTGGGGGCACCCACGGAATCTGGTGGGCACACGGGCCTCCTGCTCAAGGTCACTCCGGTAAAGGGGGACCTGGCAACTAGTTGGGAACAGTCATGACCATGCACGTAGGCTCATCCAGGATACGCAGAAAACAAATTGTACATATTCCAGTTTTATGTTAGGTATGGCTTTGTATTAGACCCTTGTTAAGGTTAGCCATAAAATGTATCAATCTCTGTATTGCCAAATGTAATTGGATGTGTTTGGGTTTTCTGCGTATATGTTTTAAAAAATCGCTTGATTATGAATTGTTGATAATGTTTTATTAATTTGTAATAAATATGGCCGGGATTTACGACCCCTAATCCAAAGAACTGGTGTTTGATATTATTACTGATGCCTCGTGGGGGAGAGATTGGGGACAGTGTTTAACTGATCATGTCAAGGGAGGGGACTCGGCAATACCAGGCCATATAAATTCTATTGCATCTGCCACGAGTTGGCGCCCTTCTGTACGTATTCAATGATCTATTACAAGACTTCTCCTGTAAGCATGAGTTATTGACCCTGCTTCTCTTCTGGCTTCAGATCTGAGAAGAAGTTCCTGGCACAGCAATATTGTTTATATGATCAGATGAATTACAAAATTGTTTAAATATTAAACCATTTCCCTGAGTCAATACTTCCTTGTAGTGAATATTACATGTGAGGTGTTTATGCCTCACCCAGACAGGGTTGCAAATCGAAAAATTATAATAAATCTTCTAAAACATACTCCTCCCCGATCTGGCTGATTTATGTATTCACCATATGTGGCAACCTCCTGTTAATAGCAAACTATTCCTCTTAGACTTCTTCTAATCCATTATTCTCATTTCAATAATACCATATATTGTTCAGGGTAGGGCGAGGGATGTAAAGATCAGTACAAGGTTTAGCAACTCAGAAGAATCGAATTACTGGTAAGTCATTTTGGCATTACCTCTACATCTCTTTCCCTCTTCCTGTCAACACATACGAGGAATAGCACAGCTATAAATTCAGTATGATTGGTATAAACACAATCAATGAACATAAACAAAAATTCATGCTGCCTGAAAAACAAACATTTATTACCTAATACATATTACTTCATAGCAGAAAAGACTTTCACTCCAAACATTTCTCAATGGTGATCTAGATCACCAATTCTATAATGCCGTACAAAAGTAGAAGGATGTGTCCATGCTACTACCCTACACATTTCGTGTGAAGAAGCACCTTGAAATTCTGCCCATAAAGTAGACATGCTTCCAGTTGACCTTCCCTTAACTCCTAAAGGGCATCCAACTCCTTGAAGCTGGTAAACCTGCACAATCAAAGAAATGGACTATCTACTAACAGTCTGACGTGAAGGTTTACTTCTTCTAATGGCAGGCCCAACATTCCTGAAGAAAGCATCAGTATTTCTTATGGAAGCTACTCTATGCAGATAAACTGCAACTGACCTTTAACACCCAATTTATGCACATCTTCTTCCTCTTCCTGAGAATCAGGGAATGGAAACAATCCAGGCAGAATAACCAACTGATGTAGATGGAATTTTGATGAGACCTTAGGAATAAAAGGCAGGAACCAATTTCAACACAATACTGTCAGAAACAATCCTTTTTGCAGTAGTGATTGCCACTAGAAAAACACTTTCATGGTCAAGAAACTTAAACAATATATTCTAATGGTACAAAAGTAACACACTTCAAAGACTCCAATAGCAGAAACAAATCCCAATTAGGCATTGGAAGTGTAATTGACGGACTCATGTCAGCAAAACCTTTAAACAAGCTGAAAGCCAATGACTCACAATTCACATCTGCGCAATTGTTCAACAAATGCAAAGTCAATCATTCAGATTCTTTCACATTTGTTCAATTTCATCTGAAATTGTTTATTGCGTCCCATTTAGACTTAATGAGAACCCATCCTGAAAATGTAATACATTGGCGTTTGCAAAGAACAAAGATCCCACACTCTTATGCTTGCATCATTTTTTAAATGAAGACCAATAATGAGAATAAGACTTTAAGGTTGACTGTCTTTAAGAAGCCTGCATTGACATCACTAAACCAACAAAAAGACAAAATCTATGTAACCCTGTCTGCTCAGTTCCCAAACCACCAACAGAGTCTCAGAATAGTGTCCCAAACAAACAGGAGGTAAGGTACTGGGGCTGGAACTTTTGGGAGGGTCCCCTCTGGATCTGCCTTCATCTGCGCTATTGGAAAAGCGCGTACTGTAAGAAGCGTGCCATTAGGACATGGAACCCCAGGGTCCCGGCCACGCCCCGTGTCTCCGGGCCACTGGATTGGCCTCGGCAAATGGCGGGAATTACTTCCGGAGGGGGACGTGTCATCACTTCCTGTCGGTGCCGGTGCTGGGGGGGAAGGGACGGTGGGGGCCTATTTAGGGCACCTTGCCCAGGCCCTCTTTTCTCATCAGCACCGGCCCCGTGTGCAGTGGATCTCCCCGAATCACGTAGGAGCTTCTCTTCTTCTCTTTTGTTTCCTTGCAGGTGGTGGACTGTTGGAGGCTCGGGCCGGCGGCCGGCGCTCTTCGTGGAACCTCTGGTGGAGACACGCTTGCTGGACCAGGACCGCTCGGGCTTCCAGACTACTCAGCCAGGCCCTGGTAGTGGTTCGGTCCCTGGCGGCGAGCACACGAGTAGCAGGTCTAGCAGTGTGATTCCCCACCACCCTTCGGGCAGGAGTCTTTGGTTGGTGTGCTCAGCACACGGAGGTAAGGGGAGGAGGCCTTTGGTCTTTGTGGTGTGCGGTCACGGGAGGGGTTTTAAAGAAGGCACATAGTAACGGGGGCTATAGTACAGTGACCCCCGCCTCCCCCTCCTTCGGCTGAACAGTGCAGAGACCGGAAGACGCACATTAACGGTGTGCGCGGGAAAGGTTTTCCCGTCCCCTCCCCAACTCCCTTGTTGAGTTAGCGTAGCAGAAGTTGGCATTGCGGGAAAGGGTACTGAAATGTATTACCTTTCGCACTGCTCATCCACAATTTGTGTGCCATAATTGGGTATCCTGCTGTTACTGGTGTAGGCGGGGAAGATTTCTCGTCTCCTTCCCAACTCCCTTTTGTGTTAAGCGAGGCAGTAGACTAAGTTGTTTAGCGTGGATTGTGATTGATTACTTTTTGCTTGGCCTATATCTGTTTGAAGTTAGCCCAGCATTTTAGAACCCTATAACGGTAACCAGAGGGCGATCGCGCTGTTCGTTATAATTTGTTCAATTTAGGGCCGGGGTTTTTTGCATCATGCCTGCAAAAGGGGGACGAATGGGTAAAAGGAAAGACTGCGACCCCGAGTTGACACAATTACTTAAAATGGTACTGGCAAAATTAGGCAATGGCGAGGATATAGTTGAAGAGCCAGCAGGGCCGGTTCATGATCAGGAGGGGGGAGGATCGCCCTCGCAGGACCAACGTGCCTCCTCGGGCAGCGTTCCCACCGGTACAAAAGAAGGCTAAGACACGCCCCAGTAAGGCGAACACAGGGAGTAAGGAGGTTGAAGTGCTTGGGCTGAACAGTGGGACCAGGCAGGAGGACCAGCCGCCCTCAGGCGAGGGTATTCAGGGTCCACTTGGCATTCCAGCTCCGCCTATGCTTCCAGCGGCGGCGCAGCAGGTGGTACCCGGTTCTTTGGAGGTGGGTGCAGTGTTGGCGGACATACGTTGTGCGCTGCAGACGCTTGCACCCTCAAATCAAAGCTCCTCAGCTGGGGAACCAGGAGGTCAAGCTGCCCTACCAAATTTGGGGGACGGGCCCCTCATATGCTGTAGTGCAGGCGCCTGTCATGAATTTAGGTTTAGGGGGTCAGCTCAGAGCGCACCATCAGGGGTGGTAATTGCGCCTGCATCAGTGACTCCTGGGGGTCGACAGGTATATCCCAGGGGACAACAACAAGCATAGTAGCCTTAATGGCATCCCTGTTAGCACAGTTGGCGGTGCCACCGACCAGGGGTCAGGTCAGTAGCACCTCAGTGGCACCGTGGGCACCTTCGACAACCTTAGGGGGCACAGTGAGTGAAATACAGAAGCAGATAGAACTCATGGCTAGGGCTCAGGGGAAGGATGGCACAAGTGCAGCCCCTCTGTCAGTGGGTCAGGAGGCCCCTGCTCAACCCAACACAGCCACTGTTGCCCCAGCAGGTAAGTGGTCAGAGACCACTAACAAAAATCTCAGTGGTGGGGGAAGGCCCTGGGGGGCCAGGATACATTGCTTTCCAAACCTGGTAAACTAGCCTCTCACGTCCCAGCTGATGTAAAGGAAAAAATTTGGAAGGGCGAGTTCATTGATATATTCTCACTAATACGGCCTAAAAGGAGGGAAGTAGAGGCTAAGGAGAAGGAGGGGAAAGATAGCTCTTCCAAGGACAAAAAGCCGAAAGTAGAGGAGTCAATCACGAATTGGCTTTTTGGTTTTAATGTACTTGCAACGGTAATGCTAGAGAAGAGGCCTGAGTTGGCTGTTGCTATGATATTTTATTCCAATAAGATTTTGAAAGTGCATGCAATGTATGGCGGAATGGCCTGGTTAGACTATGACAGAGATTTCAGATGGGCAAAAGTTGAGGACCCTGAGATTGGTTGGGATCAGACAGAGGTCAACGTTTGGTTAAAGAGTATGAATAACAAGACACCAATGAAGCAGTCCTTTCGTACACAATGGGGATCAGGCGAGAAAAAGGGGTCCTGCTGGGCATTCAATAGAAAAATCTGTATGCGGCCAGCTGGATCGTGTAAATTTAAACACGCCTGTTCTTTCTGCGGCCATCCGTCCCATCCAGAATTCAAATGTATCAAGAAATCCAAAGATAAAGGGAGGGACCCCAAGACATCGTCCCAATAGGACGTTGCCCACCCGGGTAGAGATTGAGAGACTGGTATTCTGGCTGAACCAGTATCCCAATAGAAATGCAGCCCAAATGCTCTATCAAGGTTTTTCCATAGGTTTTCGCATACCTGCTCAAGGGGTACCCCCTGTTTTACATTGTGAGAACCTGCTGTCTGCACGCACCCATTCCACTGTGGTAGCCAAGAAATTGGAAAAAGAAGCACGCTGGGTAGGATAGCGGGCCCTTTCACGACTTCTCCATGGCCTGACTATGTTTGCTCACCATTAGGAGTTGTTCCTAAAAAGACCCAGGCCAGTTCCGTATGATACACAATTTATCTGCACCTAAGGGTGCCTCGGTCAATGATGCCATAGACCCTGCTTTTTGCTCTGTGACTTATTCTTCATTTGATACTGCATTGGAAAAATTGTGCAATCTTGGCCCAAACGCCTTCATGGTAAAGATCGACATTGAGTCAGCTTTCCGGCTCATGCCAGTGCACCCTGATGATTACCATCTACTGGGTTTCCAATATAGGGGCCAATATTTCTATGACAAATGTATGCCAATGGGCTGTGCAGTGTACTGCAAGTATTTTTAGCTTTTCAGTTCTATGTTGCATTGGTTATTCACCTTCAGAACGGGTCACACGGATGTTTTACATTATTTGGATGACTTCATGGTAATGGGCCCATCATCGTCAGGAGTCTGCGGGTGGGCCTTGGGGGATCTAGTAGCAATGTTTGAGGAATTTGGGGTACCCTTGGCACCGGGTAAGACGGTGGGCCCAGCTACATGCATGGCGTTCTTAGGGATTGAGATCGACACGGTTGTGGGCGAGTGCAGATTGCCATTGGACAAGGTACAGGCATTTTCGCAGGTGATCGACTCTGCCCTGGCTGGATCTAAGGTGACTCTACATCAGCTCCAGGTACTGGTAGGCCAGTTAAACTTGGCTTTGCACATTATTCCCATGGGCTGCCCCTTCTCCATATCAATTGCGAGAGCAATGTCCCGTCTAACGAAGAAGCACCACCATACCAGGTTGCGAGCAGAGGTGAGGGATGATTTGAGGATTTGGCGTGAGTTTCTGCGGGACTTTAATGGGAAAGTGGTTTGGCCATCGCCGCCGGTTACCAGTGAGGCCTTGGGATTGTTCACAGATGCTGCTGGCAGTGTTGGCTTTGGGGCAGTTTTTGGTCAACATTGGTGCCGGGACGATTGCCCAGAGGATTGGCATGCAAGTGGGCTGACGAGAAATATTGCCTTTTTAGAACTGTTCCCCATTGTCGTGGCAGTCACAGTGTGGGCTGATTTCTTCTGTAACAAGTCAGTAGTATTTTGGTCAGATAACATGTTGGTGGTAGAGGCAATTAACAGGCAGGGGGCTTCCTGTAGCCATGTTCTAAAACTTTTGAAACATTTGGTACTGTTATGTCTGAAGTTGAATCTAGTATTTAGAGCTGCACATATCCCAGGTGTTGATAATCAGGTGGCTGATGCTTTGTCTTGCTCCAAGTTACAGGAGTTCCGGAAGTTCCATCTTCAAGCAGCGGACCAGGTGACAGTGTTCCCGAGATCTCTGTGGAAGATTGGAGCCCCGCATTAGCGGGTCTCATGGGAGCCTCGCTGAGCGAGCGCACCCGGAAGGCATACCAGCATCACTTTAAGGCTTACAGGAATTTTGTGCAGCGACAGGGGATTGTGGGCTTGTTCTCATCTGAAGCCATATGTGGTTTCCTGCAGGCATTGAGGGATCAGGGCAGACCAGTTTCATATGCAAGGGCCCACTTAGCAGCGGTTAGCTTTTATGCTAAACTGAAAGGGGCTCAGGATGCGGGTAACTCATTCTTGGTCAGGAAGGCATTGGCAGGGTGGGCCAGATTAGAAGGTGCAAGGAAGGATGGTAGAAGGCCCCTCAATTTGCACACACTGGGGGATATATTATCTGCTCTGCAGTCAGTGTGCATATCCGCTTATGAGTCAACCCTGTTTGCTGCCGCTTTTGCACTAGCCTTTTATGGGGCCTTCAGAGTGGGTGAGTTAGTAGGGACCTCGAAATTGGATATTGCTGGTGGATTGCAATGGCAGGATGTAAAATTGCTTCAGGTGGGCTTTCCAGCACATTGCGTAGGTCAAAAACAGACCCCTTGGGCAAGGGGACCACGATTTGGCTGAAACCTGCCACAGGGGCCCTGGTATGCCCGGTTGCTCGGATGGAAGCTTATTTGGCCATTCGCCCACAAGGGCTGGCTCACTCCCTATTTATTTACGAAAATGGAGGGTGCCTATCAAAATATCAATTCACAGCCGTGTTCAGGAGCACCTTGCGAAGTTTGGGTATAGACCCCGCTGGCTTTTCTTCCCACTCGTTCAGGATTAGGGCGGCAACCTTGGCTGCGGGAGCGGGTCTTTCTGTGGAGGAGGTTAAGCGCATGGGCCGGTGGTCTTCTGCATGTTTCAAGCGTTATGTGCGTCCTGAGTTGTTATGATATCGCTCAAACATGTTCGTGAGTTGCCATTATTATCTTTGTCTTTTCTTTTCTACAGTAGCATGCCCTACATGATTCCGCTGCGGAAATGGGGGCCCGGGGTGTGGTCGAGGGCCATGAACATTTCAGTGAGGCGCTTGAATGGAGAATTGGCCAAGCTGTGTTCAGGGCAGGGCCGCCTGTGTCACATACCTCACAGGTTGCTCAGAGGTGACCACATGTTTCATCGCGATGGCGTGCACCTGTCGGACATTGGGACAGACTTATGGATTGATGGCATTTGGTCATTTGTGCGGACTTTGTTTTGTGGTGGGGTGGGCAAAGGATCAGTTGGCCCTGGTCGCCCTTGTGGCGGTAAGGAGGCCACATAGATTGTCTTACATTGTTAAGGGGAGTCCTCCTGCATACTCCCTAGGCCAGCACTGAGGGGGAGAGACGGTAAGCTCACCCCAGAGAGAATAGGTACACTGGCTGGGGGCAAGGGCACCAGGTGACAAGCTAGGGCATGGGGCTGCGGCCCCTGGTTATACCCTACGAGCCCCCTTGGGCAGCCTGGTGGAGGATGGGTGGGTCCCTAGGGTTGCAGACAAGGACCAGATGGCAGGGGCTCACCTCTCAAGGATGCAGGTGGGTTCCGCCTGCATGGTTCTCAGTTGGGGGGCGTGAGCAATAGATAACATCTTTTGTATATAAATTAAGTTCTGTCATTTCTGCTGATGGATTATGATGCTATGATGAACGTACATGTAAATATTAATTTGGTGATGCAATTCGTTATAAGTCTATTTCATATCGAATTGTTGAATTTGAATCATATTAGTTATTGAATTGTCATGTTTATTTGTGATGGTTTGTAATAAACATGGCCTCTTTTACCCACAGCACTTGTTATCAAGACATTGATTTGTGGGTTTTGATGGGGGCGGGGCAGGGAACAACCTGGGGGGTCCGGGTCCGAGAGAGTAAAGCAAGACATGCTGGATCAACCAGAATCACTGTTGTCTTCACTGATCTCACATTGATCAAATAATTTGAAATCAGTGGGAATGGGGAAAGGCAAACAGGGACCCATGTGGCCAATGACATAAAAGAGCATTTACTTTGCCTTCACTCACATTTGAGCAAGACATGGGAAGAAAAGCATTCTGCAGGTCTGTAGACAAATGTACCACTGGTTTCCACTATCTCTGACATATATCTATTATCAGAAGTGGATTGAACTGGTAATTCTGTGATGAAGGAAAACCTGGCTTAATTGATATAATTTCAGATTCAGAAGAAGAACTGCTGCAAGCATAGCTAAATTGGTGTCTGCCCATTGGATTATTAATAGAGTACACTGAAAAAAAGACGTTGAACTGGGCCCCGCCCATTTGTTTGCATAATCCTTCAGAGTCCTGCCTGCTTTCATCTTAAAAAAGGAGCAAACCTCAATAGAGCTAGACATATTGCTTTCAAAACCCTCCAATTAAAGGAACAATGCTTTTAATGAGAAGGCAATTTTCATTTGTATCTATGCTCCCCATTGGGTACTGATGGCAGGGGTTGTAACTAGAATCCATTGTGGAGCTGCAAACTGAACTCCATTCTTCACACTAGAAAGATTTAACCAGTATTGAATAACCTGTCTAAATTAATTTTTCATCTCCTGACTGGCTTCTTACTCCTTCTGTTTTGGACACCCAGGGGCATATTTCCAAGGCTTTTCACCACAGGAACTTCACTTTGTGTGACGTTCCTGTGGTGTTAAGTCCTTCACCTTATTTACAAGGCGGTGTTAAGCCATTTAACGTGGTTTAATGCCCCCTTGAAAATAAGGCCCTCTTTCAAGCTACATTTATCATGAAGGGGGTGGGCAATGGGTGTTGCGGTGGGCGTTCCGCCGCAATGCCCATTGATTTTTTGGTGCTACCCCCTATTTACAAGGGTGGCATAAATAGGAGGCAGTGCCAAAACTACGACCAGGGGAAACCTGGTCCTAACATGGCGAAAAAAAGGGAGAAATGCTTAATTTCTCCTCGTTTTTGCTGTTTCTATGTGTGCTGCATTGTGCATGCAGCACATATAGGAACAGCAAATCGCCATGAATGATTGTTCATGTGCAGGAAGGTGTCCCTTCCTGCACATAAACAATCATTTTAAAATGAAACAATGCAGGACACTAAGGTGATACAAATCGCCATTCTGGATTGTTTATGTGCAGGAAGGAACACCTTCCTGCACATAAACAATCATTCCCCCCAACGCAGGCACCCTTGCACTATGGTGAAAGGGTGCCTGCGTTGGCGCTAGGCAGCTAGATTTGGCAGCAGCGCTAGAGGAAATGCAGGGGTGCGCCGCATTCTTGTGAATACTCTGCATCCCTGTGTTTTCAGAATGGCGGAGCGTGGCATTAGCAAAGTTTGCTTAACGCCACGCTTCGCCATTCTGTTGTAAATATGCCCCCAATTTTCAGAAACTGATTGACAAAAATATTTAGATGAAACCTGACCCATGGAACAAGAAATATGGGTGCTGCCTTATCCCCTTTCATTCTCAACCATACTTTTTCTCTTAGCAATTTCTGTTTAAAAAATTCTGCAAAGGATCCTTCATCTTTTCTCATTTCATTTCTAGAATAGAGAGAACACATTTGTTTATCTCAAATCTCAGTCCCTTAAATTCAAGATCTTGTGATGGAATCAACTAAAATGTTTTCCAATTTATTATGAAACTGTGATCTTTATATCACATTGAACACTGTCTCATTTCATTGATGACTTGAGCCTATGAATTAGCATGAACTAGTCAGTCACCCAAATAGGGAAGCAAAAGCACCCAGTCCTTGTTTAGAATGTCTACAAAAAGGAACCAGAGACTTTGTTAACACTCTTGCAGCTGCTCTTAGCCCAACTGGGGAAACTGCATACTGATAATGAAGATTTGCACAGCAAATCTCATCTACCTTGCTGACCTTGAAAAATTGGTATATGAAAATCAGCATCTTTCAGGTCTGTTTCAATTAAGGAGCCCTTTAGTATGACCACTAAAATTCATTTTTGAAGACTATCCATTTTGAAATGAACGTTTTTATCCAAATGTTGACAGTTTTTCTTACCTGAATTCTCTTGATCGTTTCTTCAATGGAAAGAGAATTGAATAGAACCATTTCCTCTATCTTCCCATTGGACTGGAGCAATGGCCTTCTTCTATAATAATGATGACATTCCTTCCATCAAGGTAATAAGAATGCTTTTGGAGTCTGGAGGTGTGTCGGTGTGGAGTTAAATTTGAACATATAACCTCTATGCATTATATACAGCACCCATTGATCTTTCACATCGTTTTTGCAAATCCTTTTTCAAGATGTCATGAAAATGCTGAGCATGATGTCTCCCAATTTCTATCCTGCCTGCTGATAGCCAAAATCTGTAAGGGGCCTATTAGGATGGCGGGCGGATTGCCTCCGCCGGGCCGGCAGTAGACACCGCCGGCAGGGGCGATCCGCCCGCCATCCATGCCTCAGTAACCCCCACCATATTAGGATGGCTGGGGGGTCCGCGGCAGATGGGAAGCCCGTCCGCCAGTCGTCTCGTCGACCGGGCGGAAAACATGCACAATATGGTGGCGGTGTCTGCAAGACACCGCCATCCATATTGTGATGCAGGCGGAGATGTGCCTTTCCATGGCGGGAAAGGCATACGGTCTTTGGTAATGGGGGCCCATTGCGGGCCCCGGTGGGTGTAGGGGGTGGGGGCGCACTTTGGGGGTACCTATGGTACCCCCTACATTGGCATGCACAGGGTGGCAGGCACCGCGTGGTGCCTGTCACGTTGTGCATGCCAATGCGCAACATGCTTTTACATTGCGGCGGGTGCTGCTCACAGCACCACCCGCCGCAATGTAAATGATGCAGGATGCCACCGCTACCGTGGCGGTGGCATCCTAATTGACATGGCGGGACCGCCGCACCTCTTGCGGGCGGTCCTGTTTGCCGTTGCGGTGGCGGGCGGACTTTGTCCGCCCGCCATCGTAATGATGCCCTTAGTTAGCTACCCTTTTTGAGAAGATGAAGAGGAGTCAGACTTCTCTTTTTCTTGAGCTGAAAATGCTTTCTGTGGAAGCTCTGTTCTAGAATATCTTCTATTGTCGCCATAATAATATCAAGAAGATTTCCCCTTGTCTGGAAGAGCATGCTTTTTGTCCTTAAATGCCTGTGATGGCATCTGGTCCAACTGCTCTCTGAACATTTTCTTCCTTTTAAACTGAATTTTCAACAAGGCTGTCCACCTTCCAGTCTCTGAGCCACATATGCCTCCTGGCCAACACATGGACTCCTATAGCTAAGGCTAATGTCTTGATAGAATCACAAGAAAAATCAGGTAAAAATCTGGTCTGCTACTCCCTGTGAACCAGTAAATCAGTACAGTCATATACTTTGTGCATTGCTGGTGCCACATTTTCAAAATCTTTCAGCAAATATTCAGTCATATAGGCAGTGTACATTCATGCACTTAGTGCCATGTTACCGGTAAAAGACTTTTTCATAGATTTCTCAATTATATTATCCACCTGATCTTCAAGGGTGCAGTGTTCTGGATTCACAGGTGTACACCTATTAATGTAAATAATATGCCATCATCTAACAGAGCAGACTCTGGAAATCCAAATTGCTTCTGAAATGTTCCAAAACTTGACACACTTCTTCCTTGTGTATGTTTGGTTCTGGTCTAGCAGCAGATGATGATGAGTCACCATATCTAGATTGACTTGCACATCCCCTCTTTTTCCTTCTTTCTTCACGCCCTAGAAATTGCTTCCTGGATCTGGGCCTGAATTTCTTTGGATGACAAAAACTCCAGCCTCTTTTTGCCTATGAGATCTTCCAGAATGACTAAATAAACCACTGCTGTCTCTTCCCTGCCTTCATCAAAGGAACACAAGGAAGATAAATGCCTCTTTTCGGTGACCTTTTACCTTCCATTGTCACACAGGAATGAAAGTACATCTCAAGGAGTTACTTATATAAAGATCAGGCTAGACTTAAAATGCACCATTTAGAAATAAGCAGACAAAATGTCGGTCACTCATTCATTACTCAAAACTGTCCTATTTTTACTGAAATATAATCGAAAATCTAATATTTTTTCAATACACTTTCTCTTCATTACTTTTAATTCAACACTGAGTACTGCTGCTGTTGCAGGCTTCCACTTACACCTCTCCTGCTGTATAGGAGATGCTGCATAGAAGCAGTGTCCCATCTGGATTGATTCTAAAGATCCTGCAGACAGAATCAACAACACGGGACATCTCTCCATACATTTGTGTCTCCAGCATGCAGAAGGCTCCAGACAACAGCAGCATGAGAGGTGATTAAAACAGGCCACACATTTCCTTGTCCACATGTCTCCCACTCCCAATGAGACGTTCTTACCTTTATTGGAGAAGGGATGGCCCACTGGCACACCTCAGCTACATCACCTATCTCTTCATTAACCATGGCCCAAACCCCACAGAGATAGTGGGATATTAAAAAGTATCATCATTGATGCAGTCTGTGCCTGCAATCTGCTGACCCTTTCCAGATGGAGACAAAATGCAACAGGAAGTCTTTAGGTTTTGTAAGTGCATATATCTGCCTGATAGAAAAATGGGTGTGTTTTTAAATATTTTTAGGTCTTGTATGCATTAGTGCATGCACTAGCACATGCGTTCTTGTTCGTGAGAGATATTGTGTTCTTCTACAGGCTAGGAGCCAGCCCATTCCTCACCTTTCGTTGGATTAATTGTAACCCTGGGCGGCAAATTCCGTTCCGCTCGCGGAACTTGCGAAATTTCGGCATTTCCGCGTTCCGCGCGGAACGCGGAAATGTCGAAACTTCCGCGATCCGCGAGCGGCACGGAATTCGGGTATAAATGAAGCAGGTGCCCGAGTTGAAGCTCAAATTCTGTGAGCGAGGTTGTGGCTAAGCAGATGTGCCTTCTCTCCATTTCTACCCTGAAAAGTTAGCTGTAATCCTTGATGGAGGTCTTTGCATCCTTGATTTTCTCGAGCGCAATCCTCATGTAGTTCCTGTGTTACCAGGAGGTTCCTTCTCCTCGTCTGCCGCTGAGATCCTGCTCTGACCCTTTATAAACAAGAGGCATGTGAACGGGCCTAGAAGCCCCGCCCCACATACACTAGCGGTATGCAACATCTACCCGCCCTTTGCCCAGAATGAAGGACAGCTTAATTGAAGGACCCCGGTGATTTTCTCAAGCGCAATCCTCGTGTAGAATTCGTGAGCATGGTTAAGCAGATGTGCCTTCTCTCCATTTCCACCCTGTAAAGTTAGCTGTAATCCTTGATGGAGGTCTTTGCATCCTTGATTTTCTCGAGCGCAATCCTCGTGTAGTTCCCGTGACCAGGAGGTTCCTTCTCCTCGTCTGCCGCTGAGATCCTGCTCTGACCCTTTATAAACAAGAGGCATGTGAACGGGCCTAGAAGCCCCGCCCGTTTGGCCTCGCCCCACGTACACTAGCGGTATGCAACGTCTTCCCTCCCTTTCCCCACTATGATGGACAGCTTAATCAAAGGACCCCGGTGCTTTCGGCGCAGTGGCAAAGTTACAGACACACAGGTCACTGGGGAAAATTCTTCAGGTCCTTTACGCAGCTGTAGTGTAGGAAAGGCACTATACATTTACCCAACGAGGTAGCACTTACTGATTAGCCAGTAGAAAGTACTCCAGCTGAGTAGAGGTATTGCACAAAACGGAGGCATCTTCTTGGATAAATATGCAGGGTAGGTGTGCAGAATTCGTGAGCGTGGTTAAGCAGATGTGCCTTTTCTCCATTTCCAACGTGAAAAGTTAGCTGTAATCCTTGATGGAGGTCTTTGCATCCTTGATTTTCTCGAGCGCAATCCTCGTGTAGTTCCCGTGACCAGGAGGTTCCTTCTCCTCGTCTGCCGCTGAGATCCTGCTCTGACCCTTTATAAACAAGAGGCATGAGAACAGGCTAGTAGCCCCGCCCCACATACACTCACGGTATGCAACGTCTTCCCGCCCTTTCCCCACTATGATAGACAGCTTAATCAAAGGACCCCGGCGCTTTCGGCCGCGGTGGCAAAGTTAGACACACAGGTCACTGGAGACAATTCTTCTGGTCCTTTGCAGCTGTAGTGTAGGAAAGGCACTATACATTTTCCCAACGAGGTAGCACTTACTGATTAGCCAGTAGAAAGTACTCCAGTTGAGTAGAGGTATTGCACAAAACGGACTCATCTTCTTGGATAAATATGCAGGGCAGTATTCATTCTGGGCTGGCACGATGCTCCTGTCACAAAAATTAAACCTCAACAGGAAGCACTTACAGATATAAAGGGCGCAGCAAAAATTCCTCGAAGCACGCGAAATTCCGCGAGCTCGCGGAGATTTTTGCCGTTTCGCGGAATTTCGCGGAACGCAATTCCATAAATTCCGCCCACCCTTAATTAATTGTCAGTCCCATTTGCAGCCTTCTAATTGATCAGCGAAATCCATATTCAATTCCTCTTCTTTCCGTAGAGAGTACGAACCAAGTACTGATTTCTTCGGATGTATTTAAGTCCTTCCACTGCTGGCACTGTGATTGAGGCTCTATTTTTTTAGTTTCTTGCTTCTCCCTCTCCCACCTCCTTTGTCGATGTTGCTTCTTCCCCTCCCATCTGCCCCTGTCCATGTTGTTTCCTTGCCGATCCATGTTGCTTCTCATCCTGGCCTCCGTCTGTTTCTTCTTCCACTCCCACATCCATGTTGCTTCTTCCAGTCCTGCGCACCTTGCCATCTATGTTTTTCTTATCCCTCCCACCCCATCTGTGTTGCTTCGTATACCTCCCACCCCCATCCGTGTTGCTTCTTATGGATTCCTGACAGAATACCGGAACCACAAATATCGTGTGGACAGAATAGTGGTAAGGTAGGTAAGTGCCAATAGGTAAGTATAGATTTACTGTTCTTAACTCCACAACTACGTACCCTGATGATATATACCATCATGGTACATAAATGTGGAGTTGTATATATTAAAACTTTACTTACCTATAGAAACTTACCTTCACAATATTTTTGTTCTCGATATTTTTGACACAATATTTTGCCTCATGATATTTGTGTTTCCGAAATTCTGTCTAAATTCCACTTCTTCTCTCTCCCACCACCCCGTCCGTGTTGTTTCTTATCCTGGATCCCTGCCCCATCACTGTATCTTCTTTCCCTCCCACTTGCTCCATCCCTGTTTCTCCTTCCCCTCCCACCTGCCCCTGTCCTTATTTCCCCATTCCCAAATGACAAAAGTAAAAAGCACTGTGAAGCAGCTGGCTGCTTCATAGCACTTCTTTTGCCACCCGCCCTTCCTATTCTCCACCGCCACCTGCCTTCCCGTTCTCCACCCCACCCGCCTTCCCATTCTTCACCCCCACCCGTCCTCCCATTCTCCACCCCCACCCACCCTTAGCCTGGGAGAAGTTTGCGGAGTTTCACTCCGAAGAACTCCACGAGGTGGCAGAAAAACTCTGCTGCGCTCCATGGAGTTCTGCCTGCGGTGGAGTCAATTAAGTTGTGTTGCTTGCACTGATTTTTAGTGCCAGGAGTTTGTCCTGCACTCTAAAATCAGTGCAAATGGCACTACGCGTCGCACCAGAGGGTGGTGCTGTTTTCTGCCGCTTGAGTAGACATTCTACTCGAGCAGAAGCTTCCTAAACGCGAGTGGCAGACTTCTCAACACGAGTGGTCGTGACTTGCCGACACTGCCCGCGATGAGAAATCTCACCTGGAGGAGGTCTAGTGCGCTATTTTTTCTCGCAAGTGCTCGCCGACTTACCGTTGGCGAGCCGCTTGAGAGAAAAAACTCCGCTCTGCGTCACATCACTGAGTTTTTGGAACTCCGTACGGAGCGCGGAATGGGTAAAACTCAGCGAAATCCGCTTGCAGAGCGGAATTCTTCACCCACTCCTAAGTCCAACTCTCCTGTTCCCCACCCCACCTGCCCTCCCGTTCTCCACCCCCATCTGATTGGTAAAACCAATAGCTCACCCATAGACAAGACCTATTGGGTTTGCCAAATCTTGTTTCATTAATTGGACTGGGAGAGGCAAAAACACATTATTTGTGAAGATAGGAACAGGGAAGGGGACAAAGAGATAATGTGTAAGAGAGTTACACAGGGGAACCTATCAATGTTTTTACAGCTAGGATGTGTGACAATCCCCTATATAATGGTTATATGAAAGTTAAGAATCAACAGGCCAGATGCACCAAAAGAATGCTCTCATAAAGTGCTCACAAATTGCACACCACCTTGTTGTGCCCAATCTTTAATTTTGCGATGTGACTATGCAGTATTAGTTGCGTCACAAAATTGCCTGTCATTGGGGATCATAGAATAACCTGCCTTAGGAATTTTAAATAGACAGGTCACTATTTCTGACTCCCTGGAATTGTCTACAAAAAAAAGGCATGGTGGTCTGCAGGAGCAACAGACCACCATCCCTATGTTTGCATGCCCTTGAAGCCTAAGCTCCTTGAAATAACTCCTGCTACTCTTAAAAAAAGGATTCTCATTTGCAAAAAACATCAGGCACATAGGACCACTTCTTCTAACCCTGATTCTGCTGACACCATCTCCTTGAGATATGTTCCCTTTGCAAATCAGTTGCCATCCTTTTGTTACCACTACGAAATACAAAACATTTTTTAAAGCTGACCATGCCTCCTCAAGTAATTGGTGCTAGTTTTTTTCTATTATTTTTTTATGTTCCGATTCAGCCTGCAGTGTTCCCCTGGACGATTGCCTACTCCCTCCATGGCTGCCCATACCATTCACAAAGGGGAAAGTGTCTCAAAGGGATATCTGCCCTTTGCAAATCAGTTACCACCTTCTTTGAGGTGTTGGTCACTAAACAATGGTTTGCAACCACAGTTGCAGTCACAAAGCACTGGCCCATACAATACTGAATCGTAATTAAGAAGGCACTTCTCTTTCACACCCCTTCCTAATTGTGATCTGGAATGGCTCCATAAACCGTTTTGAGAGTCTGAATTTTTTAATGACTCGCATGATGTGTTTGATGTACACCAAAAAGTCATTTTTGGGTCACAAAACCTGCGGCTTACCGCATCTTAGAGTTTGCAATTGCAACATTTGTGCATCTGGCACTACTTTCCTTACAAAGTATCTTTTATTTTAGGAGATGTTCCTTCAAAGATAGCCTAAAGGGATCACTTTCACTAAAATGATGCATAAGGCAGATTTTTTAATTGCACTCATCGTGACAAGTTACAAGTAAAAAAAAAGGACGCCAGAGGACATATATTTGTCTTTAATTTAATTAAGGGGCTCTTTATTTTATGTCAATTTAAAAAACATAAGAAAATATATTAGATACCTATTTGAAGGCATTTGAAAAGAGTAAACGGAATTTTAAGTAGGTTTCACCTAATATGAAAGTTGTCTCTCCATACATCCATAATAGAAATATCAAAGTTATGCGGACTGAAAGGGTGATTAAGAATCAGGATAATTAAACGACCTTGGCTCCTGTTTCTATAGTCTTTGTGTTTGAAAACACTGCACATTAGCTCGTATTTAAGGAGTAACCTTTGGAAGAGAACCGAGGACACAGTAAGACTGCAGTCTTCCATCATAAATACCACTCCAAAATAAGCTACATTTCGGGAAATATTTGCAACTTTTCGAAATCTCTAAATAAGGAATAGCAAGGTTTTTTTCACAAATGATCGGAACACAAATTTGGCAGAATTGCCCACTTGTTTCTAATTAAAACTAAATGCCCTTAACAGCTTCCCTGTGTTTGCGACCCAAAAGAAGAGTGGGGACATGGAAGCGTGCTTGTTCGTATGCATAGCACGCTGTGGGGGGATTCACATCGGAAAGGCTCTATCTGCAATTAGTTCCTTTACTTCAAAGTGCAACAGAATTACACAGGCGTGTCTGTTCACGCGCCGTGCGTGCCATTTAAGACATGAGAGCTTTATACAATCAAGAGGATGTGGGTGACACGGACGCGCAGGGAAATTATGCATGGCACCTCAAAGAAAAGGCAGAAGGCCACGGTCAAAATGCCAATTTGTCAAGGGCTTTTCACCATGTGCGCGAGCCTTTGTTAATTGTTGTCAGGTTGTCACCCTCACCCGTGTTCTTCTTCACGTACACTTGTAGTTCATGATAACTCGTTAAGCAGCAAATGTAATGGCCTACATGTTCACATCCCGCCCATGACGTCTTCTGAAACACAAGCTTAGCTAATTAATGCCTCTAATTCATTAGTTCTAATCTGCGAACTTCAAAGGGTCCATAAGGCTCTCATGAAAACAAAATGGAAAACGTTGAGTTCTTAATTATACAATGTTCTCCTCTCACAAATCACGCACAGCTCTGCCTCTCTTCCTTTGGAACTGTATTGTAGGTACGTTTGTGCTTTTTTTTTTTTAAAGTTTTGCTTTATGAGTGTTTTAAAGCAGGGTCGCACTGGAAGAAAAAGAGTCCCGTGCACCAGTGCTTGATTTGTTTAAGAATGCGAGCGGGTGCAGAAAACTCTGCCAGAAGCCCCACCGGTGCAATTAAATGTTATAGCACGCTGAATCTTAGTGCTGGTTGTCTTAAATTCACTTCAGACTCTTTAATCCACTAACAGACTCTCCATGTCCCTTTATGTCACTCTAGCAGGTTCCTGCTTTCTCCAATTATGACTTTTTTTCCTATTTCTCTCCCTGTCTTTCTGTTTTCTTTGTTTTTCTCTTTTCCTCTCGGTAATTGTCTGTTGCAGAAAAATAAGTGCCAGTCCTCAAAAATAAGTGTCGGCTGCCCCCACCTGCTGGGCACCAAAATAAATGCGGCCCCCATTTGCGAATGAGAGCTAAACAGACAATCCAGTTTGTAGTAATCACACAAAGACAGGTACTTGTCAGGACAGTGGTTTATTGGGATCCAACTCCACAGCTTCGAAACAACTGCCCCCCATCAACGGTCAACCACCCATCCCACATTCCATTACAGAATGCTTTATGTCATAATGACTGACATAGAGCTGAACCCAACCATAGAGTAGAGCAGCATACTACAATATCTCCTTTCTTTACAATGAAAAGGATAACATTTTAAATATAATGGCAAACTAGAAAAGAAGCAAACACTGCCATAGTACATTATTAAGGCAATAGAGAGAGATTAACAGAAACCCTCATAGGAAGGGAAAAACTGGAAAAAACACAAAGTAAAGAGTAAGAGCAAAAATAAGAATACAAGGACATTACATGCAGTTCAGCCGTAACATAAAGATACAAGATACCATGGGTAAACAATGAGAACATGGTACTGTTCAACAGAAGATTTACTACATTCCTACTACCACCCAAAACGTTTTGGAGGAGAAATCTTTCTATTCTTTTCCAAGGTTCCACTGTCCGAACCTCCTTCTCAATGTTAACATCTACACTCTGACCGGTCATTTTATACACACTCCTCTCTGGTACCTTATACACACTGGAGCTATTCCACCAATCTTTCTTGTTAACTCTTGTAGCATAACGTGACACAGCATCAATTGTTACAGATGTTCCAGGTTTCGCCAAACCCTTAGTTACCTAGTGAGGCAACCCAATCCTGACTACATCACCCGCCTGAAGTTTAGGCAAATTAGCTTGTGAACTACTTTGTTTTTCAATCAATCAATCAATCACAGAATTTGTAGAGCGCACTACTTACCCGCGAGGGTCTCAAGGCGCTGGGGAGAGGGAAGGGGGGGTGCTGCTACTGGTCGAACATCCAGGTCTTGAGTAGCCTCCTGAAGGTCAGCAGGTCTTGGGTCTGTCGTGAGGCTTAGTGGAAGGGTGTTCCAGGTCTTGGCGGCGAGGTGTGAGAAGGATCTGCCGCCGGTGGTTGTTCTTCGAATGCGAGGGACGGTGGCGAGGGAGAGGTCGGCGGAGCGGAGCTGGCGGTTGGGGACGTAGAAGAAGAGTCGTCTGTTGAGGTAGGCTGGGCCAGTTTTGTGGAGTGCCTTGTGTGCGTGGATGAGGAGTTTGAAGGTGATCCTCCTGTCGACGGGGAGCCAGTGCAGGTTCCTCAAGTGGGGGGTGATGTGGCTGTGGCGTGGTACGTCGAGGATCAGTCGTGCGGAGGCGTTTTGTATGCGTTGCAGTCGCTTGATGAGCTTGGCCGGGGCTCCCGCGTAGAGGGCGTTCCCATAGTCCAGTCTGCTACTGACGAGGGCCTGGGTGACTGTTCTTCTTGTGTCTGTCTGTCTGTCTTCACCCACCAGTTGTTTAGGTACCTGATCTTGTGTATTTTGTTTTCTATGTATTGAATCCTCCTATGAATTTGATTACCAGGAAGAACACACAAACCCCACTTCCTCATCCAAGCAGGACACATTTCAAAGGTTGCCACTCTGTCCCTCAACATTTCAAATGGATTTTTCCAGATACTGTATTGGATGTAGTGCGATGCACCCACAGCATACTTTGGATGGATTGAAGAAGCTTCAATCTATTACTCAATGCCCATTGCATACACTCAACTAGCATGCAGTTCACACGTTCAATAAAACCATTTGCCTGTGGGTGGTACAGTGCTATCCTGCAATGTTCAATTTGAGACTGTTTAAAGAATTCACTTGTTTCTTTCAACACAAATTGAACCCCATTGCCTGAAACAATCTCTTTAGGAAATCCTTCCCTTGCAAAAATTTCTTGAAAAAATTTGATGACACCTTCTGTGGTTGGATCAGCCATGAACCGGTCTTCCCACCACTTACTGTAATAATCTGCTATCAGTACAGCATACATATATTTATTAGGCAGAGCATAAAAAGGTCAGATAAAATCCACAGCCAACTTCATCTAAGGTCCATCTGGCAAATTGATTACTTGGTATGGAGGAGAGATTGTTTTGATGACTTTCTCACTAGCACAACATGTCAAACAATTGTTAACCACATCAGAAATGTGTTTGTCCATAGACGGCCACCAATAAACACCCCGAATCCTCCTGTTGGTATTAATCTGTCCCAGATGCCCTTCATGCCCTGCTTAGACAATGCGTCCCCTCAATTTTTAAGGAGGAATGAACTTATCACCCCGAATCAACATGTTTCCTCCCTCCAGAGTAAGTTGCATAGGTATTTTGTGAGTTATGGGAGACTATATACATTGTTGCTTGCTACAGGCAATGTTTGTGGTAATACTAGGGAAATTAACAGTAGAAACCGGCCCACCAGACCTTAAAACAGTCCCACAGACTTCCAAAAACAGGCCCATGCACTGTCCTTTTAGACCAGTCCCTCAGGCACTGCCTAATTGCCCTATAGGCCTATCCATCCCTGTTTTAAGGCAACTTTCATATCCTAAAGACTGATAACCCAGTACTCTCCGCTATAAATTAGGAGTGATAATATTTCAACAAGGGAGACCCAAGGATCACTGGGGACCTGGGGTAATAACTATAACCAATTTCAATCTTTATTCGGCATCAATGCCATAAAAATTACCAACAAGATTTAAAATATCTTAATAGGACATAAAAAAACAAAGCCAGCATGACTTTACACAACCGAGTTTATGAATCCCAAGGCTTGCCATCCACCCGGTGCTAGAGGGGCTCACAGGGAGAGAGGGCCTCAGAGGAGGAGGTATATAGAGCCAGGGGGTGCACTGGAGGGGATGAGTTACCCATAATGTTAGAAAGACTCACCAGGAGAGAGGGCCTCAGAGAAGGAGGTATACAGAGCCAGAAGAGCAGGATCTATCTCCAGGGCACACAGCAGGTGCTGGTACAGAGCAGTGGAAAGAAGGCATGTAGTGGGGGACTGGCACAGCAGTATAACCATACACAGAGGGATGGGGGGGTGCATAAACCTTCAAAACCACTGCAAAGGCATAAAGAGACTTAGGTCAAGGGATAGGGAAGCTACAAATGCATAACTATAACAGAAACACACTGGACCCTAGTAACAATACGTTAGGTGCAAAGAACCAAATGGTCAATAACATTCTCAAGACACATGTTGGTGCAGTAAATATTGGTGCAAAATAAATGTGCTCGGTGCTCATTTAGAGGTGATATACTGAAGTGATAAATTGTGATAAAAATCAACAAGTTTATCAACGAAAACAAAAACAACATAGCCCTTTATAGATAATTCTCAGCGATCACATAGGGTCTCTGTTTTTAAAGTCAACGTAATTTCGATTCCAATAAAAATGGCGGATCATCATCAGGACTCAAGGAGATGCAATGAGCAAAGAGAGAGAGAGCCGAAACAATAATAGAGAAAGGGAGATCAGAGTGGGGTTTAAAAAAGAAACAATAATCCAGTACAAGGCATAGGCAATACGGTTCACTGATAGAATATCGATGTAAAAAACATCGATGTTCTAAATATCGAAGAAAAAATAGAGAATGCAAAAATATCGAATCCTTATACTTAAAAAGGTAAGTACAAAAATATCGAAGTAAAAAATATAGATGTAAAAAATATTGAATTAAAAATATATATAAAATTAAATAAAATATATTAACTTATATTATTTTTTAACAAACTAAATTAAAATTAATAAACATTTTAACTAAATATTACAAATAAACTTGAATTAAAAAAATATAAACACATTCTATAATAATTTAAAACATTAAATTATTTAAAAAATTATAACATGCAATAAATGCAACAGTAGGGAAAATGTTGGATAGCGAAGGGTAAAAATTACTATTCCCACTCCAGTGAGTACAACAGTATGGTAAGTGATGGATAGCGGAGGGGTAAAAATTACTATTCCCACTCCAATGAGTGCAACAGTAGGGAAATTGCTGGATAGCAAAGGGGTAGAAATTACTATTCCCACTCCAGTGAGTGCAACAGTAGGGAAAGTGCTGGATAGGGTAGGGGTAAAAATTACTATTCCCACTCCAGTAAGTGTAACAGTAGGGAAAGTGTTGGATAGCGGAGGAGTAAAAATTACTATTCCCACTCCAGTGAGTGCAACAGTAGGGAAAGCGCTGGATAGCGGAGGAGTAAAAATTACTATTCCCACTCCAGTGAGTGCAACAGTAGGGAAAGTGCTGGAAACCGGAGGGGTAAAATGACTATTCCCACTCCAGTGAGTGCAACAGTAGGGAAAGTGCTGGATTGCAGAGAAACAAAAATTACTAATAACATTTAAACAATAGAACGTTTTTTAAAATCATAAATAAAAATAAACAATATTTAAAAACTATACATTTAAATATATTAAACATATAAACTAAACACATATTATAATATAAATTACATATAACAAAAAGCTATAAATATTATATAAAAAAATTAATAAATACATTTAAAAACAATAAATATTTAAAAGGAGCAAATATTAACAGAATTATGTAAAACATAAATGTATTTATTTTGTTTCCTACCCTAGAACACCACACCAATAAAAAACACTTAAAACGTGTTATTTCAATTTATTTCCATAATTAACATAATTAATAATCAATTAAAAAATATTATTAATAAAAAATAATAAACATTCATTAAATACACATGCTTTAACACTATAATATCTCCAATAAACACCTAAAACTAATTACACAATTACCATATTTAATTTCTAATGAATTAATTTAAATTAATTAACTAATTATTAATTTATCAATTAAAAATAAATTACTTCCTACCCTGTCCACCATTTACACCATTTACACCTATAAACACCACAAGACACACCTAAAATTATTTTCAAAATGAACATAATTAATTACTAATTAATTATTTAAAAATAATTAACAACTAATTAGTAAATCATCAATTAAAAATAAATTACTTCCCACCCTTCCCACCATTTACACCTATGCATACCACAACACATACCTAAAACTAATTACACAATTACCATAATTAATTGCTAATTAATTATTTAAAATTAATTAACAACTAATTATGAAATCATCAATTAAAAATAAATTACTTCCCACCCGTCCCACCCTTCCCACCTATACATACCACAACACACACCTAAAACTAATTACACAATTACCATAATTAATTACTAATTAATTATTTAAAAATAATTAACAACTAATTGTTAAATCATCAATTAAAAATAAATTACTTCCCACCTTTTACACCTATACATACCACAACACACACCTAAAATTAATTACACAATGACCATCATTAATTGCCAATTAATTAATTAAAAATTATTAACAACAATTTATTAATGAATTCATAAAAAATTACTTTCCACATTTAACACTATAACATCTCAATTAAACAAATATTAATACATTTAAAAATATTCAATACATTTAATATAATTAATTTACTTCCCACCCTATTCCCCTATAAACCCACAACCCGCTACGGTACTAAAAACGCAAAATTCAAATAAAAAAATTTAATAACTACTAAAAATAATCAATACATTTAATATAATTAAGTTACTTCCCACCCTATTCCCCTATAAACCCACAACCCGCTACGGTGCTAAAAACGCAAAATTCAAATAAAAAAAAGTAATAACTACTAAAAATAATCAATAAATTTACTATAATTAAATTACTTCCCACTCTATTCCCCTATAAACCCACAACCCTCTACAGTACTAAAAACGCATAATTCAAATAGAAAAAAAATTAATAACTACTAAGATTTTTACACATATAATAAAAATACAAATTCTTATACAAAAAACACATCACATACATATAAAATATATACTAAAATACATAACATTAATAAAAATCAATATTTTTAACAACTATATTTTTGCAAACGATATTAAACACTTCTATATTTTAAACAACGATATTTTTACAAACGATATTAAACACTTCGATAATTTAAACATCGATATTACTTACCTAACAATCGATATTCTTGTCCACGATATTGTTTCTGGCGATATTTCTCACCCACGATATTTTTACCTCGATATTGGTGCAAGTCGATATTTATACATCGATATTAAGTCTCTGCACCAGGCAATACTAATGAGACCATACTTACATCACGAAAGGTAATGCAGTTGCTAAAGAAGGGGGTCCCTGGTGACAAGCCTCGAAATAGGGTGGACAGGAATGGCATACATAAAAAGAAATGGAAAGAGGAGCTGCTTAACGCCGTCAAAATGGGTGATATTTGTGAAGGAGTGTGTGTCCAGTGGTCTGAGAGGCACTGACCTGAGCAGGAAATATGCTGGATACCCATATGCTGCTTTAATAGGTCTGCAGTAAGAAGCACATGTGTGGGCTATCTCTCAAGGTTGAGTGCCAGAGTCCTTCACTGGGCTTAAATCAGCCCAAAAATAGAGGTTCACTGGTAGGACTACTGGCAACATGAAGTCCTTTCGGGACAATGAGTTCTGAAAGAGGAGTGAGAGAGGGCAGCATGCTGGTTAATGTAAGCAAGAGAAAGAGAAGAAGGACCAAGACTGAAAATGAAGAAACTGAAGACAGACTAGTCTCAGGGACAGAAAAGGGAGGAGTAGTAGGCACCATTTTGGAATGGTTTGTAGCACCTAGGCAAATCTCAAAATAAAACAGCATAAGTACACTTGCACCAAAATACTTGGAACTACAATCAAAAATGCAAGACAGTACAATAAAATCATGTGTACATTGTGGAAAGAATCAAAAAGGCAAGGGTAACAAGATTTCAGAGTCCATATAGTGTTATGTTTCATATAGGTACCCTAACATAGGCCCAGGTAACATTATACCCCTTCACCTACATTACCTCCCCTACACTACACTGTAACAAGCCTTTTAAGGATTGAACCTTTACCCAGTTCTAGTCCTGGGTGCAGAAGGAGGGTTTCTCCTGAACAATAGAGTCCTATAACTCCATCAATAGACTCACACAGTATGAATGGATATTCTTAAGGGTTCTTAGAAACCAGGCTGGGGCTACACCACCTTCCTCCCCACATCTACGTACACGGTTCATCCCATACGTCATCCTCAAATCCAACAATGGCTAATACAAGCAACAAGGGACAAAGGAGCCCTAGATACTTTGGGGTCGATTCCGATTCGGGCCGGAAAAAGCACCGACCGACTCGGATCCGGAAAAAATACCGACCGACACGTACCCGTGGCGCACGACACGCCAAGTACGATGCAAGGCGCGAAAAATCCGACCGACACGTACCGAAACAGAGTCAACCGACCGAGCCGCACGGAAAACAGCAATCCGGCCGGAAAACACGCGAATCCAACCGACCGACACGCACCCGGAACAAATCCGACCGAAACGTACACGCGAACTCCAAACCGCAAAGTACGATGCAAGGCGCGAAAACCACGAGCGAGTCGGACGGAGGACAAGCCGTACGACCGACACGCATACAAAACCGAGCCGAAGCAACACAATACACCGCGACCGACGCGTACGCAGCATAGAAAACTGCACAAACACAGCGTGAAGCGAAACGGAGAACACCGTACGAGACCAATGCAGGGTCCGACTCGGTCACAAGAACGTTTCCAACATACACAAACAGCACAAAGGAAAAATCACCCAAAAAAGGCCAAACAAGCAATTACCAAGCCAATAAATACTGGGGGGTGGGGACAGAGAACAAAGACACACCCACAACTCCACCTATATAAAGGACACAAATCACTACCATGAGCCTTTGCAAATGCCATTCCACTGCCAGCACCCAAGAGAAAGCAACCACACACCCACAGCTCATCCCTCACACAAGCCACACACCATCAGCACACCAACAAATACCTACCTCACATACACCCAGCAAAACACACACTCACACACCCTCACCTGCACACCAACACACACATCACCCACCATCACCACCCATCACCATGCCCCCAAGAAGAATCCCAAGTTCCTAGATAGTGAATTGGAAGTCATGGTAGACGAGATCCTCAGGGTGGAGCCACAGCTGTTTGGCACACTGGTCCAACAGACCCCCATGTCGCAGAAAACCAAGATGTGGGAGAGGATCATCAACAGGGTGAACGCCCAATCACCATGTCGGCGCACAAAGACCGACATCCAGAACAGGTGGTAAGACGTGCGCAGGAGGGTACGGGACATGCTGAAGAAAGACTACATCAACAGCCAATACACCGGCAGTGGCCCTCCTGCCAAGCCAATATACCTCAGGCCCTGGGAGGAGAAGGTGCGGGCCATCCTTCCGCCAGTGAGCGTATATGGACTAGAGGACATCCCAGAGCCTGGTGAGTACACAACAAATGTACACAATATACTGCCACAAAACACACACATCACTGTCAAGGGAGAGTCAAACCATGCACTCATAGCAATTACACAGCAACTAGAACAGAATCATCCCAAAATGTGTATGTCAGTCAGATAAACACAACACATGCCATCAAAAAAGTCACATCCAACTGTGCCAACACATGTACAAACACAACCACAACTACAGCTAGGCAGTGGCACAAATAGAACTAACAAACACATCCACACATGTAGCCACCACAACAACACCAACACACAGTGAAGACCACTCAAAGGAAGGAATTCTGTGTTTGCTGGCCAAGTCAGTGTAGCCAATAGCATCATGGGAGTCGCAGTCACACATATTGCCCCCCCACAACTGTCCCATCAACACCACCCTGAACCATGCTCACATCACAGGAAGTGGAGAAGGACTCACAAGATGGCTGACACTGGCTACTGCTGTGGGGAGCACAAGGCCCTGCTGGCAACTGTGCACCAACAAACAGCAGGACACCACTGACTGACATCCTGAGAGACAACTTACACTCCCTGCAATGCAAGCACGTTCCATGGTGGGATAACTGGCTGGCTGGCTGGGTGGGAAGGAGGACTTGCAGCACTAACCATAGTCACAAGCACCTCCCCTCACACACCCCCAACACAAACTCCACAGTACCCACCTGGTAGAATGCAATGCCCTCCATCCTAACACAAGATCCCACAAAGAACCACCACCCTGGGTTATGTTGTGTGAAGCACAGGGACACTCTTGGGACTCTTAGCCAAACAACTGCCAGGACAACACTCCCAGCCATCCTGTCAGCACAGCCAGCTCACCCCACAGGGAAGCAGAGTCAAAAGGAAGGAAGCATGGGCATGCTGGGAAGGGGGGAGGAGGCAATAGCATGATGGGAGTCGTAGTCACAGCTCTACATCCCCCACCACATGGCCCAGAAAGCTCACACTCACGCATGCACATCCCACAGAGAGTGGAAAGGCCCATCAAAAATGTCTGACACTGTTGCTGTGTCGTGGGGAGCACAAGGGCATGCTGGGTACTGCACACCAACCAACAGCAGGACACCACTGTCAGCCATCTTGCCATTGCTCTCACACCCACACACACTGAACTCCACACAAAAGCAAGTAAGTATGGGAATGCTGGGAAGTGGGGTGGAGGCAATGGCATGATGGGAGTCGTAGTCACAGACATAGCTCACCCCCACAACTGTCCCATCAACACCACCCTGAACCATGCTCACATCACAGGGAGTGGAGAAGGACTCACAAGATGGCTGACACTGGCTACTGCTGTGGGGAGCACAAGGCCCTGCTGGCAACTGTGCACCAACAAACAGCAGGACACCACTGACTGACATCCTGAGAGACAACTTACACTCCCTGCAATGCAAGCACAGTTCCATGGTGGGATATCTGGCTGGCTGGGTGGGAAGGGGGACTTGCAGCACTGACCATAGTCACAAGCACCTCCCCTCACACACCCCCAACACAAACTCCACAGAACCCACCTGGTAGAATGCAATGCCCCCATCCTAACACAAGATCCCACAAAGAACCACCACCCTGGGTTATGTTGTGTGAAGCACAGGGACACTCTTGGGACTTCTAGCCAAACAACTGCCAGGACAACACTCCCAGCCATCCTGTCAGCACAGCCAGCCCACCCCACAGGGAAGCAGAGTCAAAAGGAAGGAAGCATGGGCATGCTGGGAAGGGGGAGGAGGCAATAGCATGATGGGAGTCGTAGTCACAGCTCTACATCCCCCACCACATGGCCCAGCAAGCTCACACTCACGCATGCACATCCCACAGAGAGTGGAAAGGCCCATCAAAGATGTCTGACACTGTTGCTGTGTCGTGGGGAGCACAAGGGCATGCTGGGTACTGCACACCAACCAACAGCAGGACACCACTGTCAGCCATCTTGCCATTGCTCTCACACCCACACACACTGAACTCCACACAAAAGCAAGTAAGTATGGGAATGCTGGGAAGTGGGGTGGAGGCAATGGCATGATGGGAGTCGTAGTCACAGACATAGCTCACCCCCACAACTGTCCCATCAACACCACCCTGAACCATGCTCACATCACAGGGAGTGGAGAAGGACTCACAAGATGGCTGACACTGGCTACTGCTGTGGGGAGCACAAGGCCCTGCTGGCAACTGTGCATCAACAAACAGCAGGACACCACTGACTGACATCCTGAGAGACAACTTACACTCCCTGCAATGCAAGCACAGTTCCATGGTGGGATATCTGGCTGGCTGGGTGGGAAGGGGGACTTGCAGCACTGACCATAGTCACAAGCACCTCCCCTCACACACCCCCAACACAAACTCCACAGAACCCACCTGGTAGAATGCAATGCCCTCCATCCTAACACAAGATCCCACAAAGAACCACCACCCTGGGTTATGTTGTGTGAAGCACAGGGACACTCTTGGGACTTCTAGCCAAACAACTGCCAGGACAACACTCCCAGCCATCCTGTCAGCACAGCCAGCCCACCCCACAGGGAAGCAGAGTCAAAGGAAGGAAGCATGGGCATGCTGGGAAGGGGGAGGAGGCAATAGCATGATGGGAGTCGTAGTCACAGCTCTACATCCCCCACCACATGGCCCAGCAAGCTCACACTCATGCATGCACATCCCACAGAGAGTGGAAAGGCCCATCAAAGATGTCTGACACTGTTGCTGTGTCGTGGGGAGCACAAGTGCATGCTGGGTACTGCACACCAACCAACAGCAGGACACCACTGTCAGCCATCTTGCCATTGCTCTCACACCCACACACACTGAACTCCACACAAAAGCAAGTAAGCATGGGCATGCTGGGAAGGGGGTGGAGGCAATAGCATGATGGGAGTCGTAGTCACTGATATTGGTCACCCCCACAACTGTCCCATCAACACCACCCTGAACCATGCTCACATCACAGGGAGTGGAGAAGGACTCACAAGATGGCTGACACTGGCTACTGCTGTGGGGAGCACAAGGCCCTGCTGGCAAATGTGCACCAACAAATAGCAGGACACCACTGACTGACATCCTGAGAGACAACTTACACTCCCTGCAACGCAAGCACGTTCCATGGTGGGATAACTGACTGGCTGGGTGGGTGGGAAGGAGGGCCGGCTGTCAACCAAACACAACCAATGCAGACCATGTTCACACCCCAGAAAATACATAGAAATCCCCAAATAATGCAGGACAATGTGCCACACCAATATCAACCCCTGACTGTGACGACTTAGGACAATGCAATGTACAGCCCCGCACCCAGAGGCACAGTCACAACTGTCATGTGTGTCAACCATTGATGCCTGCAGAAACATGACATACATTGTTTGTGTCTCCCAAAAACAGGTGATGATGGGGACACACCAGCAGACGCTGAGGAGTCCCAGTCCCAGGCTCAAGAGGATGCCGAGCTCACTGGCGTCGTACAGCCTCTGTCCTCCTCGGACGATGAAGAACAACCTGGCACATCCGGTGCAAGTCAACATGCAGCACCAGCAGGACCACCAGCTGCAGCACCAGCAGGACCACCAGCTGCACCCCTGCACCCACCCCTCCAACGACTGTCACCACGAATACCATCCCTGCCGACATGGACAGAACAAGGAGCAACACCAGCACAGTGACCCTGGACCAACCTGGGGCCATGGACACCACCACCACCACCAACCCCCAATGTGGACCAGGGTTATCTGTGCGTGCCACTGCACACACTGCACATGTCAGCAGGGGTGGTGGGAGGGGTGGGAGACAGAGGTCGCTGCTTGCAGACGTTGCTGGTGTGCATGATGACCCACAACTGGTACGCATAGCTGATGCGTACCAGTCCAGCACCGGAAAGCTCAGCCAGGTAGTGGGGCTCCTCAGAGACATTAAACAGCAGCAGGCTGCCCATCATGCCCGCTTGGACTCCCACATGTCCCACGTGGAGTCACACATGTCCCGTGTGGACTCACACATGTCCGCGTGGAGTCCAAGTGGGATGCACTGCATGAGATGACGGCGGTGCACAGGGACATTTTACAATGCCTCCGCCAGATGAACAGCAACCAGTCCACACCTCCCTGTGTGCCAACAACATCTGGTGCCGAACAAACTGCAACTGCCACAGGGAGGGAGGAGGACTCTGGCGGAGAGTCCCCTGCACCGCAGCAGCCTGTACTTGAGGGCCCCCCCAAGAAGAGGGGTCGTCCGAGGAGGGAAAAGTGAGAGGCCGATGGCCAAGCGCAACTCCCAGGAAGCCTGAACCTGTTCTGGATGTTCGCCTTTGTGCACAGACTGTTCACCCTGTTGACGGCAACACTACTCCCACACATTGCATGGGGAGTACAAGTTGGACCAATGTGTCAGACAACTGTGGCCCCGATACTGGGGATCCTGTCTACCCGGACTTTCAATTCACCTAGGAACTTGGGATTGCAAGATTTATGTACAGCACAACCCATCCTATGCACTATTAACACAAATGTATCACAATAAACACACTAATACACCATACTTGCCTCTGTCGTGATTCCAACGTGGGTGCTGTTATGGGGATGATGAACTGCAAAATTACACTGTGTATGCGAACTGCAACAGCAAGGACAACACAGGCATGTGAGTACAGGCAACGTGACACACATGAGGGAGACACACCACCAGGGCTACACAACACATACACACCTAGGCCATCTGACTCATTGCCTACACTGATGTTGCCAGGGAAGACGGTGCAATGCACAGACACCACACCCATTCCCAGTTGTAGTCAAGTAGCCCACAGGTGCAGTAAGCAAATGGCAGTCAAATGTGTGACCACAGACAACGCACATCACAAAGTGAAGCACAGGTTTATTACACAGTTGCAACATGCCGTAACCACTACAGATGCAAGGTAACCCCACCTGGCAGCGGGCACACAGTCAACAACTGTAGACGGAAGGAAGTCCATGGGTGTGGCGCACATCACCTGTAGGGACACAACAGCTACCAGCCTGGATGTGCAATCACGTCGTCGGTGGACACAGTTGACCAAACGAATCTGAAAGTACCCTGTGAAGGACAGAAATGACACACAGTCAAAAGCAATGGAGTACAGGACAGAACAGCAAAACTCATGCACAATACATGTTACAAGATACCCACCCAGAACCAAGTTAGCATGTCAACACTGTTGGGTAGTACAGCCCACCTGTCACCACACATCGCAACACACATCCAGTCAAGTAGCCCATGGACACACTCCAACAGCACCAGAGCACCACCCACACATCATGCCAACTCACATCATTGACATGACACCTCAGGATACTCACATTCAGCTAAAGAAGTTGGTGATGAGCTGTGTGCGGACATCACCATCACCATCATCATCATCATCGTCACTGGCATCGTGGTCCAGGCCAGGATCCTCCACAGGTGGCGGATGTTGGTCATTGTCATCCTGGATGAGAGGCAACTCCTTCCGCACTGCCAGGTTGTGGAGCATGCAGCAGACGATGATAATCTTGCACACTTTCGCTGGGGCATATGGGAGGGACCCTCCGGTCTTGTCCAGGCAGCGGAAGCGGCTCTTCAGGAGACCAAAGGTCCGCTCAATCACTCTCCTGGTCCGACCATGTGCCTCATTGTAGCGCATCTGGGCAGGTGTCACAGGGTTCCTGAGGGGTGTCAGCAACCACAGCATGTTGGGGTATCCCGAGTCACCTACGGACAGACAAGTGCACATTAGCTGACTTGGAAAAGTGGGCGGAATACTACAGATCAGATCACACACAATGGTACAAAGTCAGTACACACCGACAAGCCAGACACGCTGGTTCTGCATCTGTGCCATCATCCTGGGGATGCGACTACTCCTCATCACAAAGGCATCGTGTGCTGAACCAGGGAAACGGGCACACACGTGTATGATGGTCATGTCTGCAAGACACACCACCAGTGCATTGACCGAGTGGTAGTGCTTGCGGTTCCTGTAGGCCTGCTCCTGGGCCTGTGGTGGTACCAAAGCCACATGTGTCCCATCAATGGAGCCAATTACATGCGGCATCCTCCCCAGGGCATAAAAGTCACTCTTCACGTCAGTGAGTCGTCGCAGTCTAGGGAAATAGATGTACTGGTTCAGGAAGAGCAACATTGCCACCAAAACATCGCGGAGCACACGGCTGAACATGGTCTGTGACATCCCACCAGCAGTCGCCACAGTATGTTGGAAGGTACCAGTGGCAAAGAAGTGTAGGGCTGCCATCACCTTCACCTTGGGGGTCAGCGCTGTAGGATACGGCCGGCCAGGCTGCAAATGTGGGGACAACTGCACTGCCAAATCCTCAATCAGCTGCCTGGTGAAGCGGTACCGTCGGATGCTGTCCCGTTCCACCATCGTTGCCAGGTCTGGGAATGGCCGATGGACAGCAGGAGCCCTGCAGTGCAGAGGAGAAGTAAGCAAGATTGTCAGTCACCCCAAATATGCGGCATTGAACACACTCAAGATCCCAACATACATCATTATGAGGCACAACTACATGAAGTGTGCAGTACCGGAAGGACATGTATGGTACATACATGGCCAACATCTGTCAACACGGTCCAACAGGTGGCATCAATTTGTCCCAGGTTGGCCCATTGGATATCATGAGGCCGTGTCACAGTTCCCATCTCCTGCTGCCGTGTCACAATAACCCCCCACAGTGACATGTGAGGACAGATGTGCCCCAGGCACCAGAGCTCAATGACAGGTACATTCCCAGGGACCCTGTAATGCCACATGGACACTGGCATTACATGGAGTATCATGTATACACCACAGCAAAACAAACATGACCCCCACAGGTAGCGGCCCCACTTGCCACGGCAGGACAGACATGGACGTCTGTGACACACACGCACAACATCAGAGTCCATGCACACACAACGTGGATGTGGAGACTGTCTCCCATTGTGCACATGAAATCAGAGACATTGTAAACACTACATGCACAAAGACTGTGGAGGACCATCACTATTGTGCCACTGGGACACCCTGGCTCAAACATACCATCCCACATGGGACTCACGGGGTATGTGACATGACATACACATACACCACTGTGAAATGTGACCATGGCACATGCACAGATATGAACAGTTGCACATCACAGTGGTCACGTACACGTAACACCCAGGATCCTGTCCCCATGAACACGTGCACAGCCTGGGGGTGGCTGCCCACAGGTGACACCCACAGGACAACATGTACACCAACATACACACAATAGGAAATGCAGCCTTACATGCCTTATGATAAGGTTTGGACAGGCTGTCGTGATGTAGGTGTGCCCCTCACTCCCTGGGAGCTATCTGTGGCTGGCATATGTCCATCTGAGACAGGCATGCTGACATATGCCAGTCACATGTACAGTGATGCGTTGTACCGCAATGGACCGATCGGTGCCTCCGGCCGGCCCATTGCATTCAATGTGTGCGGGTACGCGTTGTACCCCTGTGCGCGTTGAACCGCAATGGACCGATCGGTGCCTCCGGCTGGCCCATTGCATTCAATATGTGCGGGTGCAGCGTTGTACCCCTGTGCGCGTTGTACCGCAATGGACCGATCAGTGCCTCCGGCGGCCCATTGCATTCAATGTGTGCGGGTGCGCGTTGTACCCCTGTGCGCGTTGAACCGCAATGGACCGATCGGTGCCTCCGGCCGGCCCATTGCATTCAATGTGTGCGAGTACGCGTTGTACCCCTGTGCGCGTTGTACCGCAATGGACCGATCGGTGCCTCCGGCCGGCCCATTGCATTCAATGTGTGTGGAGTACGCGTTGTACCCCTGTGCGCGTTGAACCGCAATGGACCGATCGGTGCCTCCGGCCGGCCCATTGCATTCAATGTGTGCGGGTACGCTTTGTACCCCTGTGCGCGTTGTACCGCAATGGACCGATCGGTGCCTCCGGCCGGCCCATTGCATTCAATGTGTGCGGGTACGCGTTATACCCCTGTGCGCGTTGTACCGCAATGGACCGATCGGTGCCTCCGGCCGGCCCATTGCATTCAATGTGTGCGGGTACGCGTTGTACCCCTGTGCGCGTTGTACCGCAATGGACCGATCAGTACCTCCGGCCGGCCCATTGCATTCAATGTGTGCGGGTGCAGCGTTGTACCCCTGTGCGCGTTGTACCGCAATGGACCGATCGGTGCCTCCGGCCGGCCCTTTGCATTCAATGTGTGCGGGTACGCGTTGTACCCCTGTGCGCGTTGTACCGCAATGGACCGATCGGTGCCTCCGGCCGGCCCATTGCATTCAATGTGTGCGGGTACGCGTTGTACCCCTGTGCGCGTTGTACCGCAATGGACCGATCGGTGCCTCCGGCCGGCCCATTGCATTCAATGTGTGCGGGTACGCGTCGTCCCCCTGTGCGCGTTGTACCGCAATGGACAGATCGGTGCGCACCCATTGACAATGGGCTTGCCTGGCAACGGACGCGTTTTCGAATTTCGAGCGAGTCGGTTGCTGGAAATTCAGTTGGTCACCCACAACAATGTTGCAAAATCATGTATGCCATGAAGTTGAGGATTTGAAGGATGCTGTGGGCGTGTTTTGGTGCTGCTATTCCATGGATTGGCCAGATTCAGAAGATGCAAACGACTTGGACCTATCACTTTGGACACAAGGGACAGTATCTGCCTCTCCAGCACATATATATTGCTGGCTGTTCCCCTGAGAGCTCACTTGCCTGCACTACATGCTCCAGGACGACATCTGCCACTGCACTGCTGCTGTCTCTGCCCCTCTGGACCCTGCAATGGCACGTACTCTGGAGAGAGCCCCAGCCTTCAGCCTTGAAGAGAACCAGGCCCTGCTGGACAGCCTACTTCCACAGTACAGCAAGCTGTATGGGACACCAGGGGAGCAGGTGAGTGTTCTGTGCACTGCCTTTCTGAATGTGCATTTTGTGTGGCTAGCAAGGCTGAGAGTCTGCACGCCACTGGCTAGCAGGCTCACTGAGTAGTTGTCACCCCCATAGTGTGTAGTGACTTGCACTGGACAGGTATGGTGCAGTGACAGTGCATTTGAACATGGTTTTACTTCCCATGCAATGATACCATGTAGTGACGTCTGGCAAACTGTCCATGGTCAGCTTTGCACTGCCTGTGTACATCATGTGCCCCTGTGATTGAGAAATGTATATACAACTGTGTCATGCACGGATATGTTGCATGTGTGGTAATGGCCTTTTCACTTTGTCATCCTGACAGGTTAATGCCCATCGGAAGCAGGAAATCTGGAAGGACATCGTCCGGTCTGTCCGGTCCGTGGGGGTCTACAAGCGCCGGATCCACAACTGCCAGAAGAGGTGGCAGGACCTTCGGGGCTGGACCCGGAGGATTGCACGGGTCCAGCTGAAGCTGTCGCCTCCTCGCAGGAGGGGCGGAACACGGACCCTGACCCCCACATGCTCCAGATCCTGGCGGTGGTGTTTCCAGACCTGGATGGGCAGCTGAAGGCCAGACAGCAGCAAGGAGGGGTGAGTCAAAGACTGCACTGTGAACTCTGTATTACATGCTTTGTGCCCTCCTCTGGCCTGGTTCAACTGCCACAGTGCAGCAGTCATGTTGTCCAGGAGCCATGTCCCTCTATTGTGCACTGCCCACTGCTCATCTGATACCCAGGTGTGGCCCTTACATTCAGGGAATTGTGTCACTTGGGACTGTGTCCTTGCAGTTTGCTTCACTAAAGGTGGGGGACAGCATCTGTTTCCCTAACTCTGTTGTGGGCATCATGGGTGGGTCCATTGTTCACACAACGCCTGTGTTTGGACATGTGATCTGCGTGTTGCTTTGATATGCGGTCCACTTGCTGAGCTGAGCCACCACATGTGCCTGGGGTATGTGGCACACGCCCATGCAGCGGGTGGGAACAATGTTTGGGCCCCAGGAGTGTGCAGATTACGTGTGTCACACATACATAGCCAGCTATCCACTGTCCAGGGCACATCCCTCATTCATGTGGAGCAGGACAGTCATGCCTACTCCAGGCCATGCAATGCACTCTGTACTCCCACTCCCGTGTATCAGCTGACACATTGTGCACAGTGATTTGACCCCTCAGGTGTCTGCCTCTGTGTCAGTGTGCTGTGGATTAGTTGCCAGGACTGCTGGGGTGTTTCTTGGTAGGGGCTCAGCATGCCCCTGGAGATGTGACCATAGGAGACGATACTTGTGTGTCACATAGGTGTTTGATCAGCTGCCCGTGCAGACTGGGGTATGTGAATGTGATGTTCAGGCAGCTGTTCCCCATTCACAGCAAATTGTGAGGGGCTCAGGTTCAGAGGGTAGTGTCACAGGTCTCCCATATGTCCAATAGGTGTGACCTGGACAGATGAGGGTTGAGATGATGTGTTGTGTGGGGGATGTACATGTGCACTTGTGCAGCTCCAGGACTTGCATTCCCCATGACCTACTATTGTGACACAGTGCATAGTGTTGTTGTCTGGCTGCCAAGTCATACATCACTGAGACAGTCATGCCTCTGCCATGGCATGTGTCAACTTATTTGTGGTCCTGCAGGGGAGTGACATGTGCTACATGCACACCATAGTGGCGCTGGCTATCAGGACATGGGTGCATCATGGTGTCTGTCGCTGGTATGCTTCACATGCATTTCCTATTTGACTCTGGGCATCCCTTTCATCCGGAAACCTGTACTGACTCAGTGGCAAGAGCTGTGATGTGTCCACACCGTGTCCTCTGCACTGTCCAACTACTGTGTACTTGGTGCATGTGTCCACACTGGGGTGTTGCAATCCAACAGACACCAGACAGATGGATGCAAGGCCATGTGGGATGTGAGTGCCATGCTTGGCATCAGACTGACAATTGGCTTCTCCTGTTCAGTTAGGGCACTTTTAGCAATGTACAAATAATGATGCCAGGGCTTGCTCTGTGATGTGCTGTGCTCACAGTGGTGTGTGCGTTTGGTGCAGGTGACTGATGTCTGTCTGTTTCCCCATTGTTTGCAGATACATCCACGGCCACGGAAGGGGACAGCTCCACGGACCAGGAGGAGCCAGAGAGCCAGACTGGGTCAGCAGCCGAGGAGTGGTCGGAGGGACCCAGTGGCACGGAGGGCGAGGGAGCCACACCGAGGAGTCCTCAGCACCATCCACCTCAGCTGAGGACCAGAGCAACTCGGAGGATGACTCCCTTGTGGAGGCGGGTGTCAGCAGCCACCACACCCCAGCTAGTGTTGCTGTCCCCGCCACCACCAGCACCACCACCGCCCTCCCATCGGCTCCCATTCCCAAGGTCCGTGGAGGCTCCCATGTTCGGGAGCGTGTCTCCTTTGGCCCAGGCACCGCACCCCCTGCTCCTGTGTCCCCTGCTGCCCTGAGTGAGGAGTCTGTGTACCTCCTTCGCCAGCTCCATGTAGGGCAGACAGCCATGCTGAGTGTCCTCCATGCGCACACCGCACTGTTGACTCAGCTGGTGTCGTTCATGGAGGGCATCTCATCGGGCATGTCTGACCTACAGAGGGGCAACAGGTCCATGGACTCCTCCCTGACGGCAGCAGTGTCCCTCCTCAGACAGTCCCTCACCCCTCCTGCCTCTGCTCCATCCACACTCCCCAGCACCTTGCCCGTCCCAAGCACACACACACCGGCACAGGCACACACCAGCACACACACATCCAGCACACAGACACACACGCCACAAACTAAACGCACACGCACGCACAGTCAGGGGACTGAAACCAGACTCACAGGGGATGGGGCCCTGGTACACACACACGCATCCACGGGCACTGCGCAGTCCTCAGCTGCCTCTCCCTCCAAAGCACCCTCCCTTGCCTCACCTGCAACCCAAAGACCCAGCGCCTCTTCCTCAGTGACCTCGGCCTCTTCCCCTCCGATCCAGCTGCCCCAGCATCCAGGGGGAAGAGGAAGCCCCCACACGGAGCAGAGTGCCCCTCGCCCCGGACACCCTCCCCCAGGCGCAGACAGACTGAGGCCCCCACCCGCAAGTCCCCCGGAGTGCTAAGAGCAAGACCCCGCCGCCGCCCTGCAGCTCAAGCACCAGGTCTCCTTCCTCCATCCCTCAGGCCCCCACTCCCACAGGTGCCCCCACCACACCCTGCCCCAGGTTCCCCCACCCACAGATATACCATCCCCAAGAGACTCCGGCCTTCTCCCCCTGCCACTTGCTCTCCCGGCACCACACCCCCGCTGCGCTTGTCTGTGCCACTGATGTGGTGAGGGTGTCCTCCCCCTCTGTCCAGCCCACCTTGCCTGTTCCCCATTCTCCTCCCCTGGTGGTAGGCACTGCAGTGGAGTCCACTACCACCCTGTCTGACTTGGGCACTGCAGTGGCGGACCTGTCCACTCCATCTGCAGGGTCCACTGCAGTTGTGCCGGCACCCACACCATCTGAGCCATGCCCCCAGTTGTGCCGGCACACACCATGTCAGACACCTCCACTGCAGTTGTCAGTGGCTCTTCAGCACCCACCACCCCTTCCCTGCTTCCTCCTGGTGAGCCCTGATCCTGTCCCTGCGGTGCCTGGCCTACCCCCCGGTTGCCCCTCCTAGTGGATTGTCCCTGGTTTTGTGCAGGCATGTGTAGGGTGGCATCTGCCACTGTCACCCACTTGTGACTTTGTTGATGGACTGGCCATTGGCCTTTGTTTATGTTCTACCGGACTTCTACTTTTAATGCCACATATGCTGAATAAAGCAACTTTCTGTTCTCTAGTGCTTTTGCTTCTGATGTACATGATGTTGATGATGCTAACAATGCCCTTGCTGCAGTGATGGTGATATTTGGTCTCATGATAATGAAGTGTTACTGTGCAGGAACCCATGTGGTCCAGGGGAATGTGTCCTATCCTGTGGTGTATCCATGTCATCCATAGCAGCATCTGAGGGTGTCATGTGTTCAGTATTTGGCAATGAGATTTCCTACTTAGATTGGCAACTTCACATCTGTGGCTTCCACCCCTGCACATCTGTTGTGCCTGCCATTGTTCTATTCGTCTACTTCCCTGACCGTGTGGCCATCTCCAGTGAACATGCAGGTTTGGGCATCAATGGGGAAGGACTCATCTGTGTTGTCAGTGCAACATTGCTATACAAGTGTGTTGGATCTGTGCTGATGATTCTGTTGGCACTTCCATGACCAGGCTGATGGGACGGGAGCCCTCATTTGGTGCTAATTGTTCATTGTGTGTCCCATTGCTGCCATGGTATGGTATCTGTTCGCCTCACATCTGCAGTCTCCACAGGGTATCTGCATGTGTGTGCCCATTGGTGCAAATATGTGGGTCTGCATTCGGATGGTCACTTCTGTCATTGTGTCATTGATGATTGTTGACGGTGTCAGCCCCCATGGGTGTTGTTTGTCTGCACATGGCCAAAGTTATGTCTTATTTGCACTGCAGGATTTGGCTCCCCCAATTTATGTTGCAATGGGACACATACACTACTTTGCCACTGATGTGTTTGTTGTTCTGTGACCAGGAATCATCCATGCAGTTTGGCAGTTGCACCTCTTACTTTGTCAACACTTACCTTTTGGTCACTGTGATGATGGGGTTTGGACCCCATTGCCACAATGTTCAAAATGTGCTGCAGCTATGGACCCCACACTTGCCTTTTGGTCACTGTGATGATGGGGGTTTGGACCCCATTGCCACAATGTTCAAAATGTGCTGCAGCTATGGACCCCACACTTACCTTTTGGTCACTGTGATGATGGGGTTTGGACCCCATTGCCACAATGTTCAAAATGTGCTGCAGCTATGGACCCCACACTTGCCTTTTGGTCACTGTGATGATGGGTGTTTGGACCCCATTGCCACAATGTTCAAGATGTGCTGCAGCTATGGACCCCACACTTGCCTTTTGGTCACTGTGATGATGGGGGTTTGGACCCCATTGCCACAATGTTCAAAATGTGCTGCAGCTATGGACCCCACACTTACCTTTTGGTCACTGTGATGATGGGTGTTTGGACCCCATTGCCACAATGTTCAAAATGTGCTGCAGCTATGGACCCCACACTTGCCTTTTGGTCACTGTGATGATGGGGGTTTGGACCCCATTGCCACAATGGTCATGGCCTGCTTGCGTTGTGTGTGCCACACACATATTTGTGTGGCACATGTGCTAGGGGGTCACATTGTATGTTGGAAGTCATGTTCGGTGTTGTAGGCATTTGACACAGTCTACACACGCTTGTCATGCTGTTGGGGGGATGTCTTCTTCTTGCATTCCCTAGGTTGTGGTGTGCTGGTTGTGTCATGCATTGTCCATCCTATGGGTGGGGGTGGTAGTGGTGGTAGGCATCCTGCCCCCTGGGTGAGGGTGGTAGTAGTGGTGGGCATCCTGCCCCCCTGGGTGAGGGTGGTAGTAGTGGTAGGCATCCTGCCCCCTGGCTAAGGGTGGTAGTAGTGGTAGGCATCCTGCCCCCTGGCTAAGGGTGGTAGTAGTGGTAGGCATCCTGCCCCCCTGGGTGAGGGTGGTAGTAGTGGTAGGCATCCTGCCCCCCTGGGTGAGGGTGGTAGTAGTGGTAGGCATCCTGCCCCCTGGCTAAGGGTGGTAGTAGTGGTAGGCATCCTGCCCCCCGGCTAAGGGTGGTAGTAGTGGTAGGCATCCTGCCCCCCTGGGTGAGGGTGGTAGTAGTGGTAGGCATCCTGCCCCCCTGGGTGAGGGTGGTAGTAGTGGTAGGCATCCTGCCCCCCTGGGTGAGGGTGGTAGTAGTGGTAGGCATCCTGCCCCCCTGGCTGAAGGTGGTAGTAGTGGTAGGCATTCTGCCCCCCTGGGTGAGGGTGGTAGTAGTGGTGGGCATCCTGCCCCCTGGGTGAGGGTGGTAGTAGTGGTAGGCATCCTGCCCCCCTGGCTGAGGGTGGTAGTAGTGGTAGGCATTCTGCCCCCCTGGGTGAGGGTGGTAGTAGTGGTAGGCATCCTGCCTCCCTGGCTAAGGGTGGTAGTAGTGGTAGGCATCCAGCCCACCCTGGCTGAGGGTGGTAGTAGTGGTAGGCATCCTGCCCCCCTGGGTGAGGGTGGTAGTAGTGGTAGGCATCCTGCCCCCCTGGCTAAGGGTGGTAGTAGTGGTAGGCATCCTGCCCCCCTGGCTGAGGATGGTAGTAGTGGTAGGCATCCTGCCCCCCTGGGTGAGGGTGGTAGTAGTGGTAGGCATCCTGCCCCCCTGGGTGAGGGTGGTAGTAGTGGTAGGCATCCTGCCCCCTGGGTGAGGGTGGTAGTAGTGGTAGGCATCCTGCCCCCCCTGGCTAAGGGTGGTAGTAGTGGTAGGCATCCTGCCCCCCCTGGCTAAGGGTGGTAGTAGTGGTAGGCATCCAGCCCCCCCTGGGTAAGGGTGGTAGTGGTGGTAGGTATCCTGCCCCCCCTGGGTAGGGGTGGTGGTGCGCATTCAGGCCCCTGTGTGCATATGTGGCATTGGTGATGGGCATCCCGCCCCTATGGTGCTGCTGTTGCTGGTGTAAGTATATTCTGCATCCCTGTGTGTGTGTGTGATGTGTCGTGTACGTGTTGTATGTGTTTTGTGGTTGGTGTCTGGCTTACCTTCTGCGCCGTACGCGTCCGTGCCTGTTCCGGTAGTATATGTAGAATATTGGTATGATCGGGACGAAGGGATTCATGGTTGGTTCGTGTCGTTCGTCCTTCTCGTTGCTTCGCGTCGTCCTCGTCGCTTCGCCTCGTCCTCGTGGCTTCGCCTCGTCCTCGTCGCTTCGCGTCGTCCTCGTCGCTGCTGTGTTCGTCTCGGAGCCGTGGATCGTGTTGTGGCGCGAATCGGAGCTTATGTGCGCCTCTCCCGGATGCTTTGACGTGCCGTGCGTAGCGACGGGTTCGGCGCGTACGGAAAGCGCATCGTACTTGTCCGGCCGGACGGGGCTGCATTTTTCCTTCCGTGCCACTCGATTCGGCGTTTCCGGATTCGCCTCGGTCGGAGAACAGGACCTGGTTTGGGTGAGTACGGCTCGGCCGGTTTCTTTGCTGTTGTGCGCATCGTACTTGCTCGTTCGGTGTGCTGTACGGATCGGTCGGGAAACAGGCTTTCGCATGGCTTTTTTCCAGACCGAATGGTATTGGGTGCGCCTCCGACCGAGATCGGAATCGGCCCCAAAATGTATAAATATAGCACCTCTTGCTAGTGTTAGTCAGAGGGAACTGAGACTTCCAGGTCGACACACTGACCAGAGACGCTGAGGCTCCTGCATGCAGACGCTCCAGCTGGCAGTGGTCTGAACATCCCTTGCGGGGTGTCCAGCTCGAGACCAGGAAGGGCTCCTACATTCTCATACTTCAGGTAATGGGGTTTGACTAAATCCTAGAGGGATTCTTGGGTTCACACCTACTCACATGCTAGGTACACTTAGGTACATCTAGATAGGCATCGTAGGAGTACGCGCTTTCTTTTATCAATGCATTTTATATTCATGTATTTATTCATGCGTATTGCAAGATGGCAGAACTGTACTATCCATTTATATTCATTGTACTGCTAATCATATATCTCTGCTACTGTCTAATGGTTATTGCAGCTCATATATTCTACACGAGAATAACAACTGTTAAATAAACCCTTATTGAAACGCCCAGGCTGTTTATTCTGTGTATCTCTGAGACGAGATAAGTGAGCACGAGTGACTGAGCGAAAAGTAGTACATTGTTTCTACGATCCTGAGGGATCAGGGTGGTCATGTTCTGAGGTTGCCAGAAACTATTCTCTCTCCGATAAGAGGAGACACTAGTGGCACTGTGAGCTAGCTTATGCGAACAGGCTAACATTTTCGGTGGGGGTGCACAGAATCACTCTGTCACCAAACCCACAGTTTATGTTATCCAAACGCGCAGGTCCTGTATGGGTAATATAGGAACTACACGACATGGCGCCACCAACGATGGTTGTGCTCTTATTTAACAGTAGAACCTGAGTAGTTCAGTTGTGCTATTCTCAGAGACCCCTACTCACAAACCACCAGAGACGTCTGGAGTGGGTGGGCACAAACTCCGCAACAGCTGAGTAGGCGAGAAATCCTATTTATTGGCTGTTGGTTAATCAAGCTTGAAGGATATTTTGTTCCTAAAATTGTGCATAACACCTTATCTTAGTTCCCTTGAACAAATTTCTCCTTTTCAAAATGACTGAGGAAGATAACCGGGTGGTGGCTAGACGCCTCTCAGTAGAGGATGAAGAGGTGGATGGAGTACTCATTGCACCTAAATTCAGACGTAGTATCACCCTGAAACTACTGGAATATGGTTTAGCACCTAGGGGTGGCTTAGTAGCTTTCGTGATTGAGGCACACGAATCAAACAAAGCAGAGATATTTTATTCGTGGGTTACATTCCCAGCAGCAGATGCGAGAACACAGACATTTCACTACTATACAGAAGGAGATGCACCACAGGAATATGGTCCTTGCGAGGACAAAGAAGTTCCACTCACTTACCAGAAACACCTATACTGGTTTAAAGGCGCCCTACCCCATATAAGAAACAGAGTAAGATTATGTCCACTTGGAGGAGACGGTGCAACATGGCCAATATTAGCGGCCTACACACCACATCCTGACATTGACACAATGCCGCAGCCAGACTTACTCTTACAACACAAGGATTTAATTAAAATCTACAGAAACCTGACACAGTATGTCATGAGGACTTTCACAGTCCAACCAACATCAGTTGCAACAAATGGAACTCAAATTCAGGGTACAGCAACTAAAATTACACCACAAACATTACACGCGGTAATGGGCAAAATGCCCACAAAACATGAACAAATGCCATTCTGGATAGCTCAGAAAATAACTCAGCTCGAGGCAGTATTCCCAAATGCTACCCCATTTGAAAAACACAGAATGCTAATAATCTGCTTGCCCATGGGGATAACATCACAAGTAGAGGACTGCACCTCTTGGGGTACAGTCTTTGCTGCTTATATACCAGGACACATGGTATTCCTTCATTAGCAGTAGTACCAGATGTATTGAGACAAATACAAAATGAGTATGGAGCAGAACCTGCCCTGAACTTAGGGATGAAGTTACTAAATAACTATGACCAGGTATCAGCCATAATACTAGCTAATATTAAAGGGGAAGCAGCTTCAGTGGCAATCCGCCAAAACAACAACGTTTTAAAAACAGATCTCAATCCAGAGGTAGATCTCCTCCACAGGAGCCCTCTGAAAAGAGGTATAACCTCAGGAATAGGGATAATATTAGGAAACCTGACAGGTATCAGGATACTGATACACGTTCCTCTAGTTCATTTCAGGGCTCGACGAAAAACTCAGAGAGACGGTCAGAACACAAAGAGGAGGGTACAGAGTCCAGAGACAAGCAGCACGCTCAAGACTATACTTCCAAAAAAGAAGACAAGCAAAAATCAAAACCTCAGTTTAAGAAGAAGAAAGTTGCATGCATAAAGATCAGATATGCCCAGAATTCTGAGGACGCAGCTTCTGAACGGGGAATGGGCTCTGACGATGCTAGACAGTGCGGCAGAAGTAACAATAGCTCGCCAGAACCTGATGGAATTTCTGGTGACAGCGGACTTGAATGATTACATCACGGTGGAAACACCAGACACAAGGGTAAGCGTCCCACATAAGTTACACGGAATAACACTCCAAATGGAGGGGGACAAGTCCAGGAAAGTTAAAGGTCTCTTTTGGGAAAATCTGTCAGATGGTTATGACATCCTATTAGCAGAACAAGATTGCCCGCCAACATTCATTATGGAGTGCCCCAGGGGAGAAACTGTAATTTTACATCATTCTCCGACCTCGTTCCCATACATCTTAAACATGCATATGCACAGGAGTGGACGGTTGCCCTAGCTCCAGCATTGTACAAAAATCATGCCGGTTGAGATGAGGATTCAACCCACCACGTGATCCCGTTAAAGGTTTCACCAAATGCTCAGAGGCAATACCCAATAAAGCAAGAAGCTAAAAAACAGGTCAGGGAGATCTTAGATCAACTTGAATACCAAGGGGTGATTGAAACATGCACCTCACCAATGAATAACCCTTTGTTTCCTGGATCAAAACCGGACAACTCATATCGTCTAGTTTTAGATTACAGACATTTAAACTCATGCACAAAGACATTTGCTGTCCAAAACGCACACAGTGCCTCATTAATGAATAACATTGTGCGGAAAAAGTACAAAACTACACTTGACATCTCAAATGGATTCTTCTGCCAAAATATAGCTCCTGAAAGCAGGTATTTGACCGCATTCTCAGCGTTGGGGTCCCAGCGGCAATTTTGTCATCTCCCCCAGGGGTATAAGAACAGCCCTGGGGTATTCTCAGCAAGAGTAACAGAGTTACTCCAAAATTTTGATGAAGAAGCATTGTCCTATGTGGATGATATTTATCTGACGGATGATGACTTAAAAAGCACTTGACCAGGGTGAGCACCATTATCATGGGATTCGCCTCTGAGGGCTACAAATTTAATTTTAAGAAATCTAAAATAGCCCACCTCAATGTCCTGTTTTTAGGATACAAGCTTTCAAGTGAAGGGAAAAGCCTGGCAGCTAACGTTTTAGAAAAATGCGCGCTGCTCCAGCCTCCAAAATCATTAAAAATCTACAATTAATACTGGGATTCCTAAATTTCGGCAGAACATACATTTTAGATTATGCAGAAAAAGTAAAACCTTTCTACGAATTAATGAAACCTGACTTTTCAGTCAGAAATTGGACACAGGAACATTCAAATATCCTACGTTCATTACAAGAAGACATGACTGCTTCCAAACACTTACAGACACGCGGAAACGCACACAACTTGGTGATCCGTGTAATAGCGGGTCAATGCGGGTACACTCACTTAACCTTCAAAGAAGGCGAAACAGTACCGATCGCATACAAATCACACCTGTACATTTGTGCATCTGGCACTACTTTCCTTACAAAGTATCTTTGATTTTAGGAGATGTTCCTTCAAAGATAGCCTAAAGGGATCACTTTCACTAAAATGATGCATAGGGCAGATTTTTTAATTGAACTCATCGTGACAAGTTACAAGAAAAAAAAAAAAGGACGCCAGAGGACATATATTTGTCTTTAATTTAATTAAGGGGCTCTTTATTTTATGTCAATTTAAAAAACATAAGAAAATATATTAGATATCTATTTGAAGGCATTTGAAAAGAGCAAACGGAATTTCAAGTAGGCTTCACCTAATATGCAAAGTTGTCTCTCCATACATCCATAATAGAAATATCAAAGTTATGCGGACTGAAAGGGTGATTAAGAATCAGGATAATTAAACGACCTTGGCTCCTGTTTCTATAGTCTTTGTGTTTGAAAACACTGCACATTAGCTCGTATTTAAGGAGTAACCTTTGGAAGAGAACCGAGGAAACAGTAAGACTGCAGTCTTCCATCATAAATACCACTCCAAAATAAGCTACATTTCGGGAAATATTTGCAACTTTTCGAAATCTCTAAATAAGGAATAGCAAGGTTTTTTTTCACAGATGATCGGAACACAAATTTGGCAGAATTGCCCACTTGTTTCTAATTAAAACTAAATGCCCTTAACAGCTTCCCTGTGTTTGCGACCCAAAAGAAGAGTGGGGACATGGAAGCGTGCTTGTTCGTATGCATAGCACGCTGTGGGGGGATTCACATCGGAAAGGCTCTGTCTGCAATTAGTTCCTTTACTTCAAAATGCAACAGAATTACACAGGCGTGTCTGTTCACGCGCGTGCGTGCCATTTAAGACATGAGAGCTTTATACAATCAAGAGGATGTGGGTGACACGGACGCGCAAGGAAATTATGCATGGCACCTCAAAGAAAAGGCAGAAGGCCACGGTCAAAATGCCAATTTGTCAAGGGCTTTTCACCATGTGCGCGAGCCTTTGTTAATTGTTGTCAGGTTGTCACCCTCACCCGTGTTCTTCTTCACGTACACTTGTAGTTCATGATCAATCAATCAATCAATCAATCAATCAATCAATCATGTCATTTGTAAAGCGCACTACTCACCCGTGAGGGTCTCAAGGCGCTGGGGTGGGGAATGCTGCTACTGCTCGAAAAGCCAGGTCTTGAGGAGTTTTCTGAAGGTCAGCAGGTCTTGGGTCTGCCGTAGGTGGATGGGGAGGGTGTTCCAGGTCTTGGCGGCGAGGTGGGAGAATGATCTGCCACCGGAGGTCGCTCTTCGGAAGCGGGGGACAGTGGCGAGGGCGAGGTCGGCGGAGCGGAGCTGGCGGGTGGGGGTGTAGAAGCTGAGTCGTCTGTTGAGGTACGTTGGTCCGGTGTTGTGGAGTGCCTTGTGTGCGTGGGTGAGGAGTTTGAAGGTTATCCTCTTGTTGACCGGGAGCCAGTGCAGGTCTCTCAGGTGGGGTGTGATGTGGCTGTGTCGAGGGATGTTGAGGATCAGGCGTGCAGAGGCGTTCTGGATGCATTGGAGCCGTCTCAGGAGTTTGGCCGAGGCTCCTGCATAGAGGGCGTTTCCGTAGTCCAACCTGCTGCTGACGAGGGCCTGGGTGACCGTTCTTCTCGTTTCAGTGGGGATCCACTTGTAGATCCTGCGGAGCATGCGGAGGGTGTTGAAGCAGGCGGAGGAGACGGCGTTGACCTGTTTAGTCATGGAGAGGGTGGAGTCGAGGATGACCCCTAGGTTGCGTGCGTGGTCGGTGGGTGTTGGGGTGGTTCCCAGTGCGGTCGGCCACCAGGAGTCGTCCCAGGCCGAAGGGGTGGATCCGAGGATGAGGACCTCTGTCTTGTCCAAGTTCAGCTTCAGTCGGCTGTTCCTCATCCATTCAGCAACGGCCTTCATTCCTTCGTGGAGGTTGGTTTTGGCGGTGTGGGGGTCCTTGGTGAGGGAGAGGATCAGCTGGGTGTCATCGGCATAGGAGATGATGTTGAGGTCGTGCCGACGGGCGACGTGGGCGAGCGGTGCCATGTAGATGTTAAACAGAGTTGGGCTGAGGGAAGAGCCCTGGGGTACGCCGCAGATGATCTCGGTGGCTTCGGAGCGGAAGGGGGAAGGCAGACGCTCTGTGTTCTGCCGGAGAGGAAGGAGGTGGTCCAGTCCAGGGCCTTCTCTTGGATCCCGGCGTTGTGGAGGCGTGGTCGTAGTGTGTGGTGGCAGACCGTGTCGAAGGCGGCTGACAGGTCCAGGAGGATGAGGGCCGCCGTTTCTCCATTGTCCAGCAGGGACTTGATGTCATCGGTGGCGGCGATGAGGGCAGTCTCGGTGCTGTGGTTGCTGTGGAACCCGGACTGGGAAGGGTCCAGGATGTTGTTCTCCTCGAGGTAGCGGGTCAGTTGTTTGTTGACGGTCTTCTCGATGACCTTTGCCGGGAACGGGAGCAGGGAGATGGGCCGGAAGTTCTTGAGGTCCTTGGGGTCCGCCTTGGGTTTCTTGAGTAAGGCGTTGATCTCAGCATGCTTCCAGCTCTCCGGGAAGGTTGCTGTCTCGAAGGACAGCAACCTGTAATGGCCTACATGTTCACATCCCGCCCATGACGTCTTCTGAAACACAAGCTTAGCTAATTAATGCCTCTAATTCATTAGTTCTAATCTGCGAACTTCAAAGGGGCCATAAGGCTCTCATGAAAACAAAATGGAAAACGTTGAGTTCTTAATTATACAATGTTCTCCTCTCACAAATCACGCACAGCTCTGCCTCTCTTCCTTTAGAACTGTATTGTAGGTACGTTTGTGCTTTTTTTTTTTTTTTAAGTTTTGCTTTATGAGTGTTTTAAAGCAGGGTCGCACTGGAAGAAAAAAGAGTCCCGTGCACCAGTGCTTGATTTGTTTAAGAATGCGAGCGGGTGCAGAAAACTCTGCCAGAAGCCCCACCGGTGCAATTAAAGGTTATAGCACGCTGAATCTTAGTGCTGGTTGTCTTAAATTCACTTCAGACTCTTTAATCCACTAACAGACTCTCCATGTCCCTTTATGTCACTCTAGCAGGTTCCTGCTTTCTCCAATTATGACTTTTTTTCCTATTTCTCTCCCTCTGTCTTTCTGTTTTCTTTGTTTTTTCTCTTTTCCTCTCGGTAATTGTCTGTTGCAGAAAAATAAGTGCCAGTCCTCAAAAATAAGTGTCGGCTGCCCCCACCTGCTGGGCACCAAAATAAATGCGGCCCCCATTTGCGAATGAGAGCTAAACAGACAATCCAGTTTGTAGTAATCACACAAAGACAGGTACTTGTCAGGACAGTGGTTTATTGGGATCCAACTCCACAGCTTCCAAAGATCAACTGCCCCCCATCAACGGTCAACCACCCATCCCACATTCCATTACAGAATGCTTTATGTCATAATGACTGACATAGAGCTGAACCCAACCATAGAGTAGAGCAGCATACTACAATATCTCCTTTCTTTACAATGAAAAGGATAACATTTTAAATATAATGGCAAACTAGAAAAGAAGCAAACACTGCCATAGTACATTATTAAGGCAATAAGAGAGAGATTAACAGAAACCCTCATAGGAAGGGAAAAAACTGGAAAAAACACAAAGTAAAGAGTAAGAGCAAAAATAAGAATACAAGGACATTACATGCAGTTCAGCCGTAACATAAAGATACAAGATACCATGGGTAAACAATGAGAACATGGTACTGTTCAACAGAAGATTTACTACATTCCTACTACCATCCAAAACGGTTTGGAGGAGAAATCTTTCTATTCTTTTTCCAAGGTTCCACTGTCCGAACCTCCTTCTCAATGTTAACATCTACACTCTGACCGGTCATTTTATACACACTCCTCTCTGGTACCTTATACACACTGGAGCTATTCCACCAATCTTTCTTGTTAACTCTTGTAGCATAACGTGACACAGCATCAATTGTTACAGATGTTCCAGGTTTCGCCAAACCCTTAGTTACCTAGTGAGGCAACCCAATCCTGACTACATCACCCGCCTGAAGTTTAGGCAAATTAGCTTGTGAACTACTTTGTTTTTCACCCACCAGTTGTTTAGGTACCTGATCTTGTGTATTTTGTTTTCTTTGTATTGAATCCTACTATGAATTTGATTACCAGGAAGAACACACAAACCCCACTTCCTCATCCAAGCAGGACACATTTCAAAGGTTGCCACTCTGCCCCTCAACATTTCAAATGGATTTTTCCAGATACTGTATTGGATGTAGTGCGATGCACCCACAGCATACTTTGGATGGATTGAAGAAGCTTCAATCTATTACTCAATGCCCATTGCATACACTCAACTAGCATGCAGTTCACACGTTCAATAAAACCATTTGCCTGTGGGTGGTACAGTGCTATCCTGCAATGTTCAATTTGAGACTGTTTAAAGAATTCACTTGTTTCTTTCAACACAAATTGAACCCCATTGCCTAAAACAATCTCTTTAGGAAATCCTTCCCTTGCAAAAATGTCTTGAAAAAATTTGATGACACCTTCTGTGGTTGGATCAGCCATGAACCGGTCTTCCCACCACTTACTGTAATAATCTGCTATCAGTACAGCATACATATATTTATTAGGCAGAGCATAAAAAGGTCAGATAAAATCCACAGCCAACTTCATCTAAGGTCCATCTGGCAAATTGATTACTTGGTATGGAGGAGAGATTGTTTTGATAACTTTCTCACTAGCACAACATGTCAAACAATTGTTAACCACATCAGAAATTTGTTTGTCCATAGACGGCCACCAATAAACACCCCGAATCCTCCTGTTGGTATTAATCTGTCCCAAATGCCCTTCATGCACGGAACATCAAGGACCATCTGGCTTTCAGGAAATTATCAAAAACCTATCTTTTTGCCTGAACATTACGGTAATACCCCTCTCTAGGCTCCGCGCGGGGACACTTTCGAGTATCTGTGCGCGCTATAAAATAAAATAACATAACATAACATGCCCTGCTTAGACAATGCGTCCCCTTAATTTTTAAGGAGGAATGAACTTATCACCCCGCATCAACATGTTTCCTCCCTCCAGAGTAAGTTGCATAGGTATTTTGTGAGTTATGGGAGACTATATACATTGTTGCTTGCTACAGGCAATGTTTGTGGTAATACTAGGGAAATCAACAGTAGAAACCAGCCCACCAGACCTTAAAACAGTCCCACAGACTTCCAAAAACAGGCCCATTCACTGTCCTTTTAGACCAGTCCCTCAGGCACTGCCTAATTGCCCTATAGGCCTATCCATCCCTGTTTTAAGGCAACTTTCATATCCTAAAGACTGATAACCCAGTACTCTCCGCTATAAATTAGGAGTGATAATATTTCAACAAGGGAGACCCAAGGATCACTGGGGACCTGGGGTAATAACTATAACCAATTTCAATCTTTATTCGGCATCAATGCCATAAAAATTACCAACAAGATATAAAATATCTTAATAGGACATAAAAAAACAAAGCCAGCATGACTTTACACAACCGAGTTTATGAATCCCAAGGCTTGCCATCCACCCGGTGCTAGAGGGGCTCACAGGGAGAGAGGGCCTCAGAGGAGGAGGTATATAGAGCCAGGGGGTGCACTGGAGGGGATGAGTTACCCATAAAGTTAGAAAGACTCACCAGGAGAGAGGGCCTCAGAGAAGGAGGTATACAGAGCCAGAAGAGCAGGATCTATCTCCAGGGCACACAGCAGGTGCTGGTACAGAGCAGTGGAAAGAAGGCATGTAGTGGGGGACTGGCACAGCAGTATAACCATACACAGAGGGATGGGGGGGTGCATAAACCTTCAAAACCACTGCAAAGGCATAAAGAGACTTAGGTCAAGGGATAGGGAAGCTACAAATGCATAACTATAACAGAAACACACTGGACCCTAGTAACAATACTTTAGGTGCAAAGAACAAAATGGTCAATAACATTCTCAAGACACATGTTGGTGCAGTAAATATTGGTGCAAAATAAATGTGCTCGGTGCTCATTTAGAGGTGATATACTGAAGTGATAAATTGTGATAAAAAATCAACAAGTTTATCAACGAAAACAAAAACAACATAGCCCTTTATAGATAATTCTCAGCGATCACATAGGGTCTCTGTTTTTAAAGTCAACGTAATTTCGATTCCAATAAAAATGGCGGATCATCATCAGGACTCAAGGAGATGCAATGAGCAAAGAGAGAGAGAGAGCCGAAACAATAATAGAGAAAGGGAGATCAGAGTGGGGTTTAAAAAAGAAACAATAATCCAGTACAAGGCATAGGCAATATGGTTCACTGATAGAATATCGATGTAAAAAACATCGATGTTCTAAATATCGATGAAAAAATATAGAATGCAAAAATATTGACTCCCTATACTTAAAAAGGTAAGTACAAAAATATTGATTAAAAAATATCGAAGTAAAAAATATAGATGTAAAAAATATTGAATTAAAAATATATATAAAATTAAATAAAATATATTAAATAATATTATTATTTTTTAACAAACTAAATTAAAATGAATAAACATTTTAACTAAATATTACAAATAAACTTGAATTAAAAAAATATAAACACAGAAACATAATATTTTATACATATATATATATATTTAAAAATTATCTTTATTTAATTTGTAAACTTTAAAATAATATAAAAATAAAATATATATATATCAATATTTTAAAATAAAAAAAACATTCTATAATAATTTAAAACATTAAATTATTTAAAAAAAATTATAACATGCAATAAATGCAACAGTAGGGAAAATGTTGGATAGCGAAGGGGTAAAAATTACTATTCCCACTCCAGTGAGTACAACAGTATGGTAAGTGATGGATAGCGGAGGGGTAAAAATTACTATTCCCACTCCAATGAGTGCAACAGTAGGGAAATTGCTGGATAGCAAAGGGGTAGATATTACTATTCCCACTCCAGTGAGTGCAACAGTAGTGAAAGTGTTGGATAGGGTAGGGGTAAAAATTACTATTCCCACTCCAGTAAGTGTAACAGTAGGGAAAGTGCTGGATAGCGGAGGGGTGAAAATTACTATTCCCACTCCAATAAGTTTAATAGTAGGGAAAGTGTTGGATAGCGGAGGAGTAAACATTACTATTCCAACTCCAGTGAGTGCAACAGTAGGGAATGCGCTGGATAGCGGAGGAGTAAAAATTACTATTCCCACTCCAGTGAGTGCAACAGTAGGGAAAGTGCTGGAAAGCGGAGGGGTAAAAATTACTATTCCCACTCCAGTGAGTGCAACAGTAGGGAAAGTGCTGGATTGCAGAGAAACAAAAATTACTAATAACATTTAAACAATAGAAAGTTTTTTTTAAATCATAAATAAAAATAAACAATATTTAAAAACTATACATTTAAATATATTAAACATATAAACTAAACACATATTATAATATAAATTACATATAACAAAAAGCTATAAATATTATATAAAAAAAATTAATAGATACATTTAAAAACAATAAATATTTAAAAGGAGCAAATATTAACAGAATTATGTAAAACATAAATGTATTTATTTTGTTTCCTACCCTAGAACACCACACCAATAAAAAAAACACTTAAAACGTGTTATTTCAATTTATTTCCATAATTAACATAATTAATAATCAATTAAAAAATATTAAACATTCATTAAATACACATGCTTTAACACTATAATATCTCCAATACACACCTAAAACTAATTACACAATTACCATATTTAATTTCTAATCAATTAATTTAAATTAATTAACTAATTATTAATTTATCAATTAAAAATAAATTACTTCCTACCCTTTCCACCATTTACACCATTTACAACTATAAACACCACAAGACACACATAAAATTATTTTCAAAATGAACATAATTAATTACTAATTAATTATTTAAAAATAATTAACAACTAATTAGTAAATCATCAATTAAAAATAAGTTACTTCCCACCCTTCCCACCATTTACACCTATGCATACCACAACACATACCTAAAACTAATTACACAATTACCATAATTAATTGCTACTTAATTATTTAAAATTAATTAACAACTAATTATGAAATCATCAATTAAAAATAAATTACTTCCCACCCTTCCCACCATTTACACCTATACATACCACAACACACACCTAAAATTAATTACACAATTACCATCATTAATTGCCAATTAATTAATTAAAAATTATTAACAACAAATTATTAATGAATTCATAAAAAATTACTTTCCACATTTAACACTATAACATCTCAATTAAACAAATATTAATAAATTTAAAAATATTCAATACATTTAGGGGCCGATTCCGATCTCGGTCGGAGGCGCACCCAACACCATTCGGTCGGGAAAAAAGCCATGCGAAAGCCTGTTTCCCGACCGATCCGTACAGCACACCGAACGAGCAAGTACGATGCGCACAACAGCAAAGAATCCGGCCGAGCCGTACTCACCCAAACCAGGTCCTGTTCTCCGACCGAGGCGAATCCGGAAACGCCGAATCGAGTCGCACGGAAGGAAAAATGCAGCCCCGTCCGGCCGGACAAGTACGATGCGCTTTCCGTACGCGCCCGAACCCGTCGCTACGCACGGCACGTCAAAGCATCCGGGAGAGGCGCACATAAGCTCCGATTCGCGCCACAACACGATCCACGGCTACGAGACGAACACGGCAGCGACGAGGACGACGCGAAGCGACGAGGACGAGGCGAAGCGACGAGGACGAGGCGAAGCGACGAGGACGACGCGAAGCAACGAGAAGGACGAACGACACGAACCAACCATGAATCCCTTCGTCCCGATCATACCAATATTCTACATATACTACCGGAACAGGCACGGACGCGTACGGCGCAGAAGGTAAGCCAGACACCAACCACAAAACACATACAACACGTACACGACACATCACACACACACAGAGGGATGCAGAATATACTTACACCAGCAACAGCAGCACCATAGGGGCGGGATGCCCATCACCAATGCCACATATGCACACAGGGGCCTGAATGCGCACCACCACCCCTACCCAGGGGGGCAGGATGCCTACCACCACTACCACCCTTACCCAGGGGGGCTGGATGCCTACCACTACTACCACCCTTACCCAGGGGGGCTGGATGCCTACCACTACTACCACCCTCACCCAGGGGGGCAGGATGCCTACCACTACTACCACCCTCACCCAGGGGGGCAGGATGCCTACCACCACCCTTAGCCAGGGGGTTGGATGCCTACCACTACTACCACCCTTAGCCAGGGGGGCAGGATGCCTACCACTACTACCACCCTCACCCAGGGGGGCAGGATGCCTACCACTACTACCACCCTCACCCAGGGTGGGCTGGATGCCTACCACTACTACCACCCTCACCCAGGGGGCAGGATGCCTACCACTACTACCACCCTCACCCAGGGGGGCAGGATACCTACCACCACCCTTAGCCGGGGGCTGGATGCCTACCACTACTACCACCCTTAGCCAGGGGGGCAGGATGCCTACCACTACTACCACCCTCACCCAGGGGGGCAGGATGCCTACCACTACTACCACCCTCACCCAGGGTGGGCTGGATGCCTACCACTACTACCACCCTCACCCAGGGGGGCAGGATGCCTACCACTACTACCACCCTCACCCAGGGTGGGCTGGATGCCTACCACTACTACCACCCTCACCCAGGGGGGCAGGATGCCTACCACTACTACCACCCTCACCCAGGGGGCAGGATGCCTACCACCACCCTTAGCCAGGGGGGCTGGATGCCTACCACTACTACCACCCTTAGCCAGGGGGCAGGATGCCTACCACTACTACCACCCTCACCCAGGGGGGCAGGATGCCTACCACTACTACCACCCTCACCCAGGGTGGGCTGGATGCCTACCACTACTACCACCCTCACCCAGGGGGGGCAGGATGCCTACCACTACTACCACCTTCACCCAGGGGGGGCAGGATGCCTACCACCACCCTTAGCCAGGGGGGGCTGGACGCCTACCACTACTACCACCCTTAGCCAGGGGGGCAGGATGCCTACCACTACTACTACCCTCACCCAGGGGGCAGGATGCCTACCACCACCCTTAGCCAGGGGGGCTGGATGCCTACCACTACTACCACCCTTAGCCAGGGGGGCAGGATGCCTACCACTACTACCACCCTCACCCAGGGTGGGCTGGATGCCTACCACTACTACCACCCTCACCCAGGGGGGGCAGGATGCCTACCACTACTACCACCCTCACCCAGGGGGGGCAGGATGCCCACCACTACTACCACCCTCACCCAGGGTGGGCTGGATGCCTACCACTACTACCACCCTCACCCAGGGGGGCAGGATGCCTACCACCACCCTTAGCCAGGGGGGGCTGGATGCCTACCACTACTACCACCCTTAGCCAGGAGGGGCAGGATGCCTACCACTACTACCACCCTCACCCAGGGGGGGCAGGATGCCTACCACTACTACCACCCTCCCCCAGGGTGGGCTGGATGCCTACCACTACTACCACCCTCACCCAGGGGGGGCAGGATGCCTACCACTACTACCACCCTCACCCAGGGGGGGCAGGATGCCTGCCACCACCCTTAGCCAGGGGGGGCTGGATGCCTACCACTACTACCACCCTTAGCCAGGGGGGCAGGATGCCTACCACTACTACCACCCTTAGCCAGGGGGGGCAGGATGCCTACCACCACTACCACCCCCACCCATAGGATGGACAATGCATGACACAACCAGCACACCACAACCTAGGGAATGCAAGAAGAAGACATCCCCCCAACACCATGACAAGCGTGTGTAGACTGTGTCAAATGCCTACAACACCGAACATGACTTCGAACATACAATGTGACCCCCTAGCACATGTGCCACACAAATATGTGTGTGGCACACACAACGCAAGCAGGCCATGACCATTGTGGCAATGGGGTCCAAACCCCCATCAACACAGTGACCAAAAGGTAAGTGTGGGGTCCATAGCTGCAGCACATTTTGAACATTGTGGCAATGGGGTCCAAACCCCCATCATCACAGTGACCAAAATGTAAGTGTGGGGTCCATAGCTGCAGCACATTTTGAACATTGTGGCAATGGGGTCCAAACCCCCATCATCACAGTGACCAAAAGGCAAGTGTGGGGTCCATAGCTGCAGCACATTTTGAACATTGTGGCAATGGGGTCCAAACCCCCATCATCACAGTGACCAAAAGGTAAGTGTGGGGTCCATAGCTGCAGCACATTTTGAACATTGTGGGAATGGGGTCCAAACCCCCATCATCACAGTGACCAAAAGGTAAGTGTGGGGTCCATAGCTGCAGCACATTTTGAACATTGTGGCAATGGGGTCCAAACCCCCATCATCACAGTGACCAAAAGGTAAGTGTGGGGTCCATAGCTGCAGCACATTTTGAACATTGTGGCAATGGGGTCCAAACCCCCATCATCACAGTGACCAAAAGGTAAGTGTGGGGTCCATAGCTGCAGCACATTTTGAACATTGTGGCAATGGGGTCCAAACCCCCATCATCACAGTGACCAAAAGGTAAGTGTTGACAAAGTAAGAGGTGCAACTGCCAAACTGCATGGATGATTCCTGGTCACAGAACAACAAACACATCAGTGGCAAAGTAGTGTATGTGTCCCATTGCAACATAAATTGGGGGAGCCAAATCCTGCAGTGCAAATAAGACATAACTGTGGCCATGTGCAGACAAACAACACCCATGGGGGCTGACACCGTCAACAATCATCAATGACACAATGACAGAAGTGACCATCCGAATGCAGACCCACATATTTGCACCAATGGGCACACACATGCAGATACCCTGTGGAGACTGCAGATGTGAGGTGAACAGATACCATACCATGGCAGCAATGGGACACACAATCAACAATTAGCACCAAATGAGGGCTCCCGTCCCATCAGCCTGGTCATGGAAGTGCCAACGGAATCATCAGCACAGATCCAACACACTTGTATAGCAATGTTGCACTGACAACACAGATGAGTCCTTCCCCATTGATGCCCAAACCTGTATGTTCACTGGAGATGGCCACACGGTCAGGGAAGTAGACGAATAGAACAATGGCAGGCACAACAGATGTGCAGGGGTGGAAGCCACAGATGTGAAATTGCCAATCTAAGTAGGAAATCCCATTGCCAAATACTGAACACATGACACCCTCAGATGCTGCTATGGATGACATGGATACACCACAGGATAGGACACATTCCCCCTGGACCACATGGGTTCCTGCACAGTAACACTTCATTATCATGAGACCAAATATCACCATCACTGCAGCAAGGGCATGGTTAGCATCATCAACATCATGTACAACAGAAGCAAAAGCACTAGAGAACAGAAAGTTGCTTTATTCAGCATATGTGGCATTAAATGTAGAAGTCTGGTAGAACATAAACAAAGGCCAATGGCCAGTCCATCAACAAAGTCACAAGTGGGTGACAGTGGCAGATGCCACCCTACACATGCCTGCACAAAACCAGGGACAATCCACTAGGAGGGGCAACCGGGGGGGTAGGCCAGGCACCGCAGGGACAGGATCAGGGCTCACCAGGAGGAAGCAGGGAAGGCGTGGTGGGTGCTGGAGAGCCACTGACAACTGCAGTGGAGGTGTCTGACTTGGTGTGTGCCGGCACAACTGGGGGGCATGGCTCAGATGTTGTCTGTGCCGGCACGACTGCAGTGGACCCTGCAGATGGAGTGGACAGGTCCGCCACTGCAGTGCCCAAGTCAGACAGGGTGGTAGTGGACTCCACTGCAGTGCCTACCACCAGGGGAGGAGAATGGGGAACAGGCAAGGTGGGCTGGACAGAGGGGGAGGACACCCTCACCACATCAGTGGAACAGACAAGCGCAGAGGGGGGTGTGGTGCCGGGAGAGCAAGTGGCAGGGGGAGAAGGCCGGAGCCTCTTGGGGATGGTATATCTGTGGGTGGGGGAACCTGGGGCTGGGTGTGGTGGGGGCACCTGTGGAGTGGGGGCCTGAGGGATGGAGGAAGGAGCTTGAGCTGCAGGGCGGCGGCGGGGTCTTGCTCTTAGCACTCCGGGGGGACTTGCGGGTGGGGGCCTCAGTCTGTCTGCGCCTGGGGGAGGGTGTCCGGGGGCGAGGGGCACTCTGCTCTGTGTGGGGGTGCTTCCTCTTCCCCCTGGATGCTGGGGCAGCTGGATCGGAGGGGAAGAGGCCGAGGTCACTGAGGAAGAGGCGCTGGGTCTTTGGGGTTGCAGGTGAGGCAAGGGAGGGTGCTTTGGAGGGAGAGGCAACTGAGGACTGCGCAGTGCCCGTGGATGCGTGTGTGTGTACCAGGGCCCCATCCCCTGTGAGTGTTGTTTCAGTCCCCTGACTGTGCGTGCGTGTGCGTTTAGTTTGTGGCGTGTGTGTCTGTGTGCTGGACGTGTGTGTGCTGGTGTGTGCCTGTGCCGGTGTGTGTGTGCTTGGGACGGGTAAGGTGCTGGGGAGTGTGGATGGAGCAGAGGCAGGAGGGGTGAGGGACTGTCTGAGGAGGGACACTGCTGCCGTCAGAGAGGAGTCCATGGACATGTTGCCCCTCTGTAGGTCAGACATGCCCGATGAGATGCCCTCCATGAACGACACCAGCTGAGTCAACAGTGCGGTGTGCACATGGAGGACACTCAGCATGGCTGTCTGCCCTACATGGAGCTGGCGAAGGAGGTACACAGACTCCTCACTCAGGGCAGCAGGGGACACAGGGGCAGGGGTGCGGTGCCTGGGCCAAAGGAGACACGCTCCCGAACATGGGAGCCTCCACGGACCTGGGGAATGGGAGCCGATGGGAGGGCGGTGGTGGTGCTGGTGGTGGCGGGGACAGCAACACTAGCTGGGGTGTGGTGGCTGCTGACACCCGCCTCCACAAGGGAGTCATCCTCTGAGTTGCTCTGGTCCTCAGCTGAGGTGGATGGTGCTGAGGACTCCTCGGTGTGGCTCCCCTCGCCCTCCGTGCCACTGGGTCCCTCCGACCACTCCTCGGCTGCTGACCCGGTCTGGCTCTCTGGCTCCTCCTGGTCCGTGGAGCTGTCCCCTTCCGTGGCCGTGGATGTATCTGCAAACAATGGGGAAACAGACAGACATCAGTCACCTGCACCAAACGCACACACCACTGTGAGCACAGCACATTACAGAGCAAGCCCTGGCATCATTAGTTGTACATTGCTAAAAGTGCCCTAACTGAACAGGAGAAGCCAATTGTCAGTCTGATGCCAAGCAATGCACTCACATCCCACATGGCCTTGCACCCATCTGTCTGGTGTCTGTTGGATTGCAACACCCCAGTGTGGACACATGCACCAAGTACACAGTAGTTGGACAGTGCAGAGGACACGGTGTGGCATGTGGACATGCACACATCACAGCTCTTGCCACTGAGTCAGTACAGGTTTCCGGATGAAAGGGATGCCCAGAGTCAAATAGGAAATGCATGTGATGCATCCCAGCGACAGACACCATGATGCACCCATGTCCTGATAGCCAGCGCCACTATGGTGTGCATATAGCACATGTCACTCCCCTGCAGGACCACCAATAAGTTGACACATGCCATGGCAGAGGCATGACTGCTAAGTCATACATCACTGTCTCAGTGATGTATGACTTGGCAGCCAGACAACAACACTATGCACTGTGTCACAATAGTAGGTCATGGGGAATGCAAGTCCTGGAGCTGCACAAGTGCACATGTACATCCCCCACACAACACATCATCTTAACACTCATCTGTCCAGGTCACACCTATTGGACATATGGGAGACCTGTGACACTACCCTCTGAACCTGAGCCCCTCACAATTTGCTGTGAATAGGGAACAGCTGCCTGAACTTCACATTCGCATACCCCAGTCTGCACGGGCAGCTGATCAAACACCTATGTGACACACAAGTATCGTCTCCTATGGTCACATCTCCAGGGGCATGCTGAGCCCCTACCAAGAAACACCCCAGCAGTCCTGGCAACTAATCCACAGCACACTGACACAGAGGCAGACACCTGAGGGCTCAAATCACTGTGCACAATGTGTCAGCTGATACACGGGAGTGGGAGTACAGAGTGCATTGCATGGCCTGGAGTAGGCATGACTGTCCTGCTCCACATGAATGAGGGATGTGCCCTGGACAGTGGATAGCTGGCTATGTATGTGTGACACACGTAATCTGCACACTCCTGGGGCCCAAACATTGTTCCCACCCGCTGCATGGGCGTGTGCCACATACCCCAGGCACATGTGGTGGCTCAGCTCAGCAAGTGGACCGCATATCAAAGCAACACGCAGATCACATGTCCAAACACAGGCGTTGTGTGAACAATGGACCCACCCATGATGCCCACAACAGAGTTAGGGAAACAGATGCTGTCCCCCACCTTTAGTGAAGCAAACTGCAAGGACACAGTCCCAAGTGACACAATTCCCTGAATGTAAGGGCCACACCTGGGTATCAGATGAGCAGTGGGCAGTGCACAATAGAGGGACATGGCTCCTGGACAACATGACTGCTGCACTGTGGCAGTTGAACCAGGCCAGAGGAGGGCACAAAGCATGTAATACAGAGTTCACAGTGCAGTCTTTGACTCACCCCCTCCTTGCTGCTGTCTGGCCTTCAGCTGCCCATCCAGGTCTGGAAACACCACCGCCAGGATCTGGAGCATGTGGGGGTCAGGGTCCGTGTTCCGCCCCTCCTGCGAGGAGGCGACAGCTTCAGCTGGACCCGTGCAATCTTCCGGGTCCAGCCCCGAAGGTCCTGCCACCTCTTCTGGCAGTTGCGGATCCGGCGCTTGTAGACCCCCACGGACCGGACAGCCCGGACGATGTCCTTCCAGATTTCCTGCTTCCGATGGGCATTAACCTGTCAGGATGACAAAGTGAAAAGGCCATTACCACACATGCAACATATCCGTGCATGACACAGTTGTATATACATGTCTCAATCACAGGGGCACATGATGTACACAGGCAGTGCAAAGCTGACCATGGACAGTTTGCCAGACGTCACTACATGGTATCATTGCATGGGAAGTAAAACCATGTTCAAATGCACTGTCACTGCACCATACCTGTCCAGTGCAAGTCACTACACACTATGGGGGGTGACAACTACTCAGTGAGCCTGCTAGCCAGTGGCGTGCAGACTCTCAGCCTTGCTAGTCACACAAAATGCACATTCAGAAAGGCAGTGCACAGAACACTCACCTGCTCCCCTGGTGTCCCATACAGCTTGCTGTACTGTGGAAGTAGGCTGTCCAGCAGGGCCTGGTTCTCTTCAAGGCTGAAGGCTGGGGCTCTCTCCACAGTACGTGCCATTGCAGGGTCCAGAGGGGCAGAGACAGCAGCAGTGCAGTGGCAGATGTCGTCCTGGAGCATGTAGTGCAGGCAAGTGAGCTCTCAGGGGAACAGCCAGCAATATATATGTGCTGGAGAGGCAGATACTGTCCCTTGTGTCCAAAGTGATAGGTCCAAGTCGTTTGCATCTTCTGAATCTGGCCAATCCATGGAATAGCAGCACCAAAACACGCCCATAGCATCCTTCAAATCTTTAACTTCATGACATACATGATTTTGCAACATTGTTGTGGGTGACCAACTGAATTTACAGCAACCGACTCGTTCGAAATTCGAAAACGCGTCCGTTGCCAGGCAAGCCCATTGTCAATGGGTGCGCACCGATCGGTCCATTGCGGTACAACGCGCACAGGGGTACAACGCGTACCCGCACACATTGAATGCAATGGGCCGGCCGGAGGCACCGATCGGTCCATTGCAGTACAACGCATCACTGTACATGTGACTGGCATATGTCAGCATGCCTGTCTCAGATGGACATATGCCAGCCACAGATAGCTCCCAGGGAGTGAGGGGCACACCTACATCACGACAGCCTGTCCAAACTTTATCATAAGGCATGTAAGGCTGCATTTCCTATTGTGTGTATGTTGGTGTACATGTTGTCCTGTGGGTGTCACCTGTGGGCAGCCACCCCCAGGCTGTGCACGTGTTCATGGGGACAGGATCCTGGGTGTTACGTGTACATGACCACTGTGATGTGCAACTGTTCATATCTGTGCATGTGCCATGGTCACATTTCACAGTGGTGTATGTGCCTGTCATGTCACATACCCCGTGAGTCCCATGTGGGACGGTATGTTTGAGCCAGGGTGTCCCAGTGGGACAATAGTGATGGTCCTCCACAGTCTTTGTGCATGTAGTGTTTACAATGTCTCTGATTTCATGTGCACAATGGGAGACAGTCTCCACATCCACGTTGTGTGTGCATGGACTCTGATGTTGTGCGTGTGTGTCACAGACGTCCATGTCTGTCCTGCCGTGGCAAGTGGGGCCACTACCTGTGGAGGTCATGGTTGTTTTGCTGTGGTGTATACATGATACTCCATGTAATGCCAGTGTCCATGTGGCATTACAGGGTCCCTGGGAATGTACCTGTCGTTGAGCTGTGGTGCCTGGGGCACATCTGTCCTCACATGTCACTGTGGGGGTTATTGTGACACGGCAGCAGGAGATGGGAACTGTGACACGGCCTCATGATATCCAATGGGCCAACCTGGGACTAATTGATGCCACCTGTTGGACCGTGTTGACAGATGTTGGCCATGTATGTACCATACATGTCCTTCCGGTACTGCACACTTCATGTAGTTGTGCCTCATAATGATGTATGTTGGGATCTTGAGTGTGTTCAATGCTGCATATGTGGGGTGACTGACAATCTTGCTTACTTCTCCTCTGCACTGCAGGGCTCCTGCTGTCCATCGACCATTCCCAGACCTGGCAACGATGGTGGAACGGGACAGCATCCGACGGTACCGCTTCACCAGGCAGCTGATTGAGGATTTGGCAGTGCAGTTGTCCCCACATTTGCAGCCTGGCCGGCCGTATCCTACAGCGCTGACCCCCAAGGTGAAGGTGATGGCAGCCCTACACTTCTTTGCCACTGTTACCTTCCAACATACTGTTTCGACTGCTGGTGGGATGTCACAGACCATGTTCAGCCGTGTGCTCCGCGATGTTTTGGCGGCAATGTTGCTCTTCCTGAACCGGTACATCTATTTCCCTAGACTGCGACGACTCACTGACGTGAAGAGTGACTTTTATGCCCTGGGGAGGATGCCGCATGTAATTGGCTCCATTGATGGGACACATGTGGCTTTGGTACCACCACAGGCCCAGGAGCAGGCCTACAGGAACCGCAAGCACTACCACTCGGTCAATGCACTGGTGGTGTGTCTTGCAGAATTGACCATCACACACGTGTGTGCCCGTTTCCCTGGTTCAGCACACGATGCCTTTGTGATGAGGAGTAGTCGCATCCCCAGGATGATGGCACAGATGCAGAACCAGCGTGCCTGGCTTGTCGGTGTGTACTGACTTTGTGCCAATGTGTGTGATCTGATCTGTAGTATTCCGCCCACTTTTCCAAGTCAGCTAATGTGCACTTGTCTGTCCGTAGGTGACTCGGGATACCCCAACATGCCGTGGTTGCTGACACCCCTCAGGAACCCTGTGACACCAGCACAGATGCGCTACAATGAGGCACATGGTAGGACCAGGAGAGTGATTGAGCGGACCTTTGGTCTCCTGAAGAGCCGCTTCCGCTGCCTGGACAAGACTGGAGGGTCCCTCCCATATGCCCCTGCGAAAGTGTGCAAGATTATCATCGTCTGCTGCATGCTCCACAACCTGGCAGTGCGGAAGGAGTTGCCTCTCATCCAGGATGACAATGACCAACATCCGCCACCTGTGGAGGATCCTGGCCTGGACCACGATGCCAGTGACGATGATGATGATGATGGTGATGGTGATGTCCGCACACAGCTCATTACCAACTTCTTTAGCTGAATGTGAGTATCCTGAGGTGTCATGTCAATGATGTGAGTTGGCATGATGTGTGGGTGGTGCTCTGGTGCTGTGGGAGTGTGTCCATGGGCTACTTGACTGGATGTGTGTTGCGATGTGTGGTGACAGGTGGGCTGTACTCCCCAACAGTGTTGACATGCTAACTTGGTTCTGGGTGGGTATCTTGTAACATGTATTGTGCATGAGTTTTGCTGTTCTGTCCTGTACTCCATTGCTTTTGACTATGTGTCATTTCTGTCCTTCACAGGGTACTTTCAGATTCGTTTGGTCAACTGTGTCCACCGACGACGTGATTGCACATCCAGGCTGGTAGCTGTTGTGTCCCTAAAGGTGATGTGCGCCACACCCATGGACTTCCTTCCGTCTACAGTTGTTGACTGTGTGCCCGCTGCCAGGTGGGATTACCTTGCATCTGTAGTGGTTACGGCATGTTGCAACTGTGTAATAAACCTGTGCTTCACTTTGTGATGTGCGTTGTCTGTGGTCACACATTTGACTGCCATTTGCTTACTGCACCTGTGGGCTACTTGACTACAACTGGGAATGGGTGTGGTGTCTGTGCATTGCACCGTCTTCCCTGGCAACATCAGTGTAGGCAATGAGTCAGATGGCCTAGGTGTGTATGTGTTGTGTAGCCCTGGTGGTGTGTCTCCCTCATGTGTGTCACGTTGCCTGTACTCACATGCCTGTGTTGTCCTTGCTGTTGCAGTTCGCATACACAGTGTAATTTTGCAGTTCATCATCCCCATAACAGCACCCACGTTGGAATCACGACAGAGGCAAGTATGGTGTATTAGTGTGTTTATTGTGATACATTTGTGTTAATAGTGCATAGGATGGGTAGTGCTGTACATAAATCTTGCAATCCCAAGTTCCTAGGTGAATTGAAAGTCCTGGTAGACAGGATCCCCAGTATCGGGGCCACAGTTGTCTGACACATTGGTCCAACTTGTACTCCCAATGCAATGTGTGGGAGTAGTGTTGCCGTCAACAGGGTGAACAGTCTGTGCACAAAGGCGAACATCCAGAACAGGTTCAGGCTTCCTGGGAGTTGCGCTTGGCCATCGGCCTCTCACTTTTCCCTCCTCGGACGACCCCTCTTCTTGGGGAGGGCCCCTCTAGTACAGGCTGCTGCGGTGCAGGGGACTCTCCGCCAGAGTCCTCCTCCCTCCCTGTGGCAGTTGCAGTTTGTTCAGCACCAGATGTTGTTGGCACACAGGGAGGTGTGGACTGGTTGCTGTTCATCTGGCGGAGGCATTGTAAAATGTCCCTGTGCACTGCCGTCATCTCATGCAGTGCATCCCACTTGGACTCCACGCGGGACATGTGTGAGTCCACACGGGACATGTGTGACTCCACGTGGGACATGTGGGAGTCCAAGCGGGCATGATGGGCAGCCTGCTGCTGTTTAATGTCTCTGAGGAGCCCCACTACCTGGCTGAGGTCTCCGGTGCTGGACTGGTACGCATCAGCTATGCGTACCAGTTGTGGGTCATCATGCACACCAGCAACATCTGCAAGCAGCGCCCTCTGTCTCCCACCCCTCCCACCACCCCTGCTGACATGTGCAGTGTGTGCAGTGGCACGCACAGATAACCCTGGTCCACCTTGGGGGTTGGTGGTGGTGGTGGTGTCCATGGCCCCAGGTTGGTCCAGGGTCCCTGTGCTGGTGTTGCTCCTTGTTCTGTCCATGTCGGCAGGGATGGTATTTGTGGTGACAATCGTTGTAGGGGTGGGTGCAGGGGGTGCAGCTGGTGGTCCTGCTGGTGCTGCAGCTGGTGGTCCTGCTGGTGCTGCATGTTGACTTGCACCGGATGTGCCAGGTTGTTCTTCATCGTCCGAGGAGGACAGAGGCTGTACGACGCCAGTGAGCTCGGCATCCTCTTGAGCCTGGGACTGGGACTCCTCAGCGTCTGCTGCTGTGTCCCCATCATCACCTGTTTTTGGGAGACACAAACAATGTATGTTATGTTTCTGCAGGCATCAATGGTTGACACACATGACAGTTGTGACTGTGCCTCTGGGTGCGGGCCTGTACATTGCATTGTCCTAAGTCGTCACAGTCAGGGGTTGATGTTGGTGTGGCACATTGTCCTGCATTATTTGGGCATTTCTATGTATTTTCTGGGGTGTGAACATGGTCTGCATTGGTTGTGTTTGGTTGACAGCCGGCCCTCCTTCCCACCCACCCAGCCAGTCAGTTATCCCACCATGGAACGTGCTTGCGTTGCAGGGAGTGTAAGTTGTCTCTCAGGATGTCAGTCAGTGGTGTCCTGCTATTTGTTGGTGCACATTTGCCAGCAGGGCCTTGTGCTCCCCACAGCAGTAGCCAGTGTCAGCCATCTTGTGAGTCCTTCTCCACTCCCTGTGATGTGAGCATGGTTCAGGGTGGTGTTGATGGGACAGTTGTGGGGGTGACCAATATCAGTAACTACGACTCCCATCATGCTATTGCCTCCACCCCCCTTCCCAGCATGCCCATGCTTCCTTCCTTTTGACTCTGCTTCCCTGTGGGGTGGGCTGGCTGTGCTGACAGGATGGCTGGGAGTGTTGTCCTGGCAGTTGTTTGGCTAGAGGTCCCAAGAGTGTCCCTGTGCTTCACACGACATAACCCAGGGTGGTGGTTCTTTGTGGGATCTTGTGTTAGGATGGGGGCATTGCATTCTACCAGGTGGGTTCTGTGGAGTTTGTGTTGGGGGGTGTGTGAGGGGAGGTGCTTGTGACTATGGTCAGTGCTGCAAGTCCCCCTTCCCACCCAGCTAGCCAGATATCCCACCATGGAACGTGCTTGCATTGCAGGGAGTGTAAGTTGTCTCTCAGGATGTCAGTCAGTGGTGTCCTGCTGTTTGTTGGTGCACAGTTGCCAGCAGGGCCTTGTGCTCCCCACAGCAGTAGCCAGTGTCAGCCATCTTGTGAGTCCTTCTCCACTCCCTGTGATGTGAGCATGGTTCAGGGTGGTGTTGATGGGACAGTTGTTGGGGTGAGCTATGTATGTGACTACGACTCCCATCATGCCATTGCCTCCACCCCACTTCCCAGCATTCCCATACTTACTTGCTTTTGTGTGGAGTTCAGTGTGTGTGGGTGTGAGAGCAATGGCAAGATGGCTGACAGTGGTGTCCTGCTGTTGGTTGGTGTGCAGTACCCAGCATGCCCTTGTGCTCCCCACGACACAGCAACAGTGTCAGACATCTTTGATGGGCCTTTCCACTCTCTGTGGGATGTGCATGCGTGAGTGTGAGCTTGCTGGGCCATGTGGTGGGGGATGTAGAGCTGTGACTACGACTCCCATCATGCTATTGCCTCCTCCCCCCTTCCCAGCATGCCCATGCTTCCTTCCTTTTGACTTTGCTTCCCTGTGTGGTGGGCTGGCTGTGCTGACAGGATGGCTGGGAGTGTTGTCCTGGCAGTTGTTTGGCTAGAGGTCCCAAGAGTGTCCCTGTGCTTCACACAACATAACCCAGGGTGGTGGTTCTTTGTGGGATCTTGTGTTAGGATGTGGGGCATTGCATTCTACCAGGTGGGTTCTGTGGAGTTTGTGTTGGGGGGTGTGTGAGGGGAGGTGCTTGTGACTATGGTCAGTCCTGCAAGTCCCCCTTCCCACCCAGCTAGCCAGATATCCCACCATGGTACGTGCTTGCATTGCAGGGAGTGTAAGTTGTCTCTCAGGATGTCAGTCAGTGGTGTCCTGCTGTTTGTTGGTGCACAGTTGGCAGCAGGGCCTTGTGCTCCCCACAGCAGTAGCCAGTGTCAGCCATCTTGTGAGTCCTTCTCCACTCCCTGTGATGTGAGCATGGTTCAGGGTGGTGTTGATGGGACAGTTGTGGGGGGCAATATGTGTGACTGCGACTCCCATGATGCTATTGGCTACACTGACTTGGCCAGCATACACAGAATTCCTTCCTTTGAGTGGTCTTCACTGTGTGTTGGTGTTGTTGTGGTGGCTACATGTCTGGATGTGTTTGTTAGTTCTATTTGTGCCACTGCCTAGCTGTAGTTGTAGTTGTGTTTGTACATGTGTTGGCACAGTTGGATGTGACTTTTTTGATGGCATGTGTTGTGTTTATCTGACTGACATACACATTTTGGGATGATTCTGTTCTGGTTGCTGTGTAATTGCTATGAGTGCATGGTTTGACTCTCCCCTTGACAGTGATGTGTGTGTTTTGTGGCAGTATATTGTGTACATTTGTTGTGTACTCACCAGGCTCTGGGATGTCCTCTAGTCCATATACGCTCACTGGCGGAAGGATGGCCCGCACCTTCTCCTCCCAGGGCCTGAGGTATATTGGCTTGGCAGGAGGGCCACTGCCGGTGTATTGGCTGTTGATGTAGTCTTTCTTCAGCATGTCCCGTACCCTCCTGCGCACGTCATACCACCTGTTCTGGATGTCGGTCTTTGTGCGCCGACATGGTGATTGGGCGTTCACCCTGTTGATGATCCTCTCCCACATCTTGGTTTTCTGCGACATGGGGGTCTGTTGGACCAGTGTGCCAAACAGCTGTGGCTCCACCCTGAGGATCTCGTCTACCATGACTTCCAATTCACTATCTAGGAACTTGGGATTCTTCTTGGGGGGGCATGGTGATGGGTGGTGATGGTGGGTGATGTGTGTGTTGGTGTGCAGGTGAGGGTGTGTGAGAGTGTGTTTTGCTGGGTGTATGTGAGGTAGGTATTTGTTGGTGTGCTGATGGTGTGTGGCTTGTGTGAGGGATGAGCTGTGGGTGTGTGGTTGCTTTCTCTTGGGTGCTGGCAGTGGAATGGCATTTGCAAAGGCTCATGGTTGTGATTTGTGTCCTTTATATAGGTGGAGTTGTGGGTGTGTCTTTGTTCTCTGTCCCCACCCCCCCAGTATTTATTGGCTTGGTAATTGCTTGTTTGGCCTTTTTTTGGGTGAGTTTTCCTTTGTGCTGTTTGTGTATGTTGGAAACGTTCTTGTGACCGAGTCGGACCCTGCATTAGTCTCGTACGGTGTTCTCCGTTTCGTTCACGCTGTGTTTGTGCAGTTTTCTATGCTGCGTACGCGTCGGTCGCGGTGTTTTGTGTTGCTTCGGCTCGGTTTTGTATGCGTGTCGGTCGTACGGCTTGTCCTCCGTCCGACTCGCTCGTGGTTTTCGCGCCTTGCATCGTACTTTGCGGTTTGGAGTTCGCGTGTACGTTTCGGTCGGATTTGTTCCGGGTGCGTGTCGGTCGGTTGGATTCGCGTGTTTTTCCGGCCGGATTGCTGTTTTCCGTGCGGCTCGGTCGGTCGACTTGGTTTCGGTACGTGTCGGTCGGATTTTTCGCGCCTTGCATCGTACTTGGCGTGTCGTGCGCCACGGGTACGTGTCGGTCGGTATTATTTCCGGATCCGAGTCGGTCGGTGCTTTTTCCGGCCCGAATCGGAATCGACCCCTTAATATAATTAATTTACTTCCCACCCTATTCCCCTATAAACCCACAACCCGCTACGGTACTAAAAACGCAAAATTCAAATAATTTTTTTTAATAACTACTAAAAATAATCAATGAATTTAATATAATTAAGTTACTTCCCACCCTATTTCCCTATAAACCCACAACCCGCTACGGTGCTAAAAACGCAAAATTCAAATTAAAAAAAGTAATAACAACTAAAAATAATCAATAAATTTAATATAATTAAATTACTTCCCACTCTATTCCCCTATAAACCCACAACACTCTAAAGTACTAAAACGCATAATTCAAATAGAAAAAAATTAATAACTACTAAGATTTTTACACATATAATAAAAATACAAATTCTTATACAAAAAAACACATCACATACATATAAAATATATACTAAAATACATAACATTAATAAAAAATCAATATTTTTAACAAGTATATTTTTGCAAACGATATTAAACACTTCTATATTTTAAACAACGATATTTTTACAAACGATATTAAACACTTCGATAATTTAAACATCGATATTACTTACCTAACAATCGATATTCTTGACCACGATATTGTTTCTGGCGATATTTCTCACCCACGATATTTTTACCTCGATATTGGTGCAAGTCGATATTTATACATCGATATTAAGTCTCTGCACCAGGCAATACTAATGAGACCATACTTACATCACGAAAGGTAATGCAGTTGCTAAAGAAGGGGGTCCCTGGTGACAAGCCTCGAAATAGGGTGGACAGGAATGGCATACATAAAAAGAAATGGAAAGAGGAGCTGCTTAACACCGTCAAAATGGGTGATATTTGTGAAGGAGAGTGTGTCCAGTGGTCTGAGAGGCACTGACCTGAGCAGGAAATATGCTGGATACCCATATGTGGCTTTAATAGGTCTGCAGTAAGAAGCACATGTGTGGGCTATCTCTCAAGGTTGAGTGCCAGAGTCCTTCACTGGGCTTAAATCAGCCCAAAAATAGAGGTTCACTGGTAGGACTACTGGCAACATGAAGTCCTTTCGGGACAATGAGTTCTGAAAGAGGAGTGAGAGAGGGCAGCATGCTGATTAATGTAAGCAAGAGAAAGAGAAGAAGGACCAAGACTGAAAATGAAGAAACTGAAGACAGACTAGTCTCAGGGACAGAAAAGGGAGGAGTAGTAGGCACCATTTTGGAATGGTTTGTAGCACCTAGGCAAATCTCAAAATAAAACAGCATAAGTACACTTACACCAAAATACTTGGAACTACAATCAAAAATGCAAGACAGTACAATAAAATCATGTGTACATTGTGGAAAGAATCAAAAAGGCAAGGGTAACAAGATTTCAGAGTCCATATAGTGTTATGTTTCATATAGGTACCCTAACATAGGCCCGGGTAACATTATACCCCTTCACCTACATGACCTCCCCTACACTACACTGTAACGAGCCTTTTAAGGATTGAACCTTTACCCAGTTCTAGTCCTGGGTGCAGAAGGAGGGTTTCTCCTGAACAATAGAGTCCTATAACTCCATCAATAGACTCACACAGTATGAATGGATATTCTTAAGGGTTCTTAGAAACCAGGCTGGGGCTACACCACCTTCCTCCCCACATCTACGTACACGGTTCATCCCATACATCATCCTCAAATCCAACAATGGCTAATACAAGCAACAGGGGACAAAGGAGCCCTAGATACTTTCTGTATAAATATAGCACCTCTTGCTAGTGTTAGTCAGAGGGAACTGAGACTTCCAGGTCGACACACTGACCAGAGACGCTGAGGCTCCTGCATGCAGACGCTCCAGCTGACAGTGGTCTGAACATCCCTCGCGGGCTGTCCAGCTCGAGACCAGGAAGGGCTCCTACATTCTCATACTTCAGGTAATGGGGTTTGACTAAATCCTAGAGGGATTCTTGGGTTCACACCTACTCACATGCTAGGTACACTTAGGTACATCTAGATAGGCATCGTAGGAGTACGCGCTTTCTTTTATCAATGCATTTTATATTCATGTATTTATTCATGCGTATTGCAAGATGGCAGAACTGTACTATCCATTTATATTCATTGTACTGCTAATCATATATCTCTGCTACTGTCTAATGGTTATTGCAGCTCATATATTCTACACGAGAATAACAACTGTTAAATAAACCCTTATTGAAACGCCCAGGCTGTTTATTCTGTGTATCTCTGAGACGAGATAAGTGAGCACGAGTGACTGAGCGAAAAGTAGTACATTGTTTCTACGATCCTGAGGGATCAGGGTTGTCATGTTCTGAGGTTGCCAGAAACTATTCTCTCTCCAATAAGAGGAGACACTAGTGGCACTGTGAGCTAGCTTATGCGAACAGGCTAACATTTTCGGTGGGGGTGCACAGAATCATTCTGTCACCAAACCCACAGTTTATGTTATCCAAACGCGCAGGTCCTGTATGGGTAATATAGGAACTACACGACATGGCGCCACCAACGATGGTTGTGCTCTTATTTAACAGTAGAACCTGAGTAGTTCAGTTGTGCTATTCTCAGAGACCCCTACTCACAAACCACCAGAGACTTCTGGACAGGGTGGGCACAAACTCTGCAACAGCTGAGTAGGCGAGAAATCCTATTTATTGGCTGTTGGTTAATCAAGCTTGAAGGACATTTTGTTCCTAAAATTGTGCATAACACCTTATCTTAGTTCCCTTGAACAAATTTCTCCTTTTCAAAATGACTGAGGAAGATAACCCGGTGGTGGCTAGACGCCTCTCAGTAGAGGATGAAGAGGTGGATGGAGTACTCATTGCACCTAAATGCAGACGTAATATCACCCTGAAACTACTAGATTATGGTTTAGCACCTAGGGGTGGCTTAGTAGCTTTCGTGATTGAGGCACACGAATCAAACAAAGCAGAGATATTTTATTCGTGGGTTACATTCCCAGCAGCAGATGCGAGAACACAGACATTTCACTACTATACAGAAGGAGATGCACCACGGGAATATGGTCCTTGCGAGGACAAAGAAGTTCCACTCACTTACCAGAAACACCTATACTGGTTTAAAGGCGCCCTACCCCATATAAGAAACAGAGTAAGATTATGTCCACTTTTAGGAGACGGTGCAACATGGCCAATATTAGCGGCCTACACACCACATCCTGACATTGACACAATGCCGCAGCCAGACTTACTCTTACAACACAAGGATTTAATTAAAATCTACAGAAACCTGACACAGTATGTCATGAGGACTTTCACAGTCCAACCAACATCAGTTGCAACAAATGGAACTCAAATTCAGGGTACAGCAACTAAAATTACACCACAAACATTACACGCGGTAATGGGCAAAATGCCCACAAAACATGAACAAATGCCATTCTGGATAGCTCAGAAAATAACTCAGCTCGAGGCAGTATTCCCAAATACTACCCCGTTTGAAAAACACAGAATGCTAATAATCTGCTTGCCCATGGGGATAACACCACAAGTAGAGGACTGCACCTCTTGGGGTACAGTCTTTGCTGCTTATATACCAGGACACATGGTATTCCTTCATTAGCAGTAGTACCAGATGTATTGAGACAAATACAAAATGAGTACGGAGCAGAACCTGCCCTGAACTTAGGGATGAAGTTACTAAATAACTATGACCAGGTATCAGCCATAATACTAGCTAATATTAAAGGGGAAGCAGCTTCAGTGGCAATCCGCCAACGGCTAAGGGAGTTCTGTCCGTTGGATCAACAACACGAATTACCCAAAATAATTGAAACTGCATATACAGAATTAGGCAGAGACAGTTTGGGTGGGAAAGCATTAAAACCACAACTAATGGGCAGTCCTGAAAAGGACACTACCAAGCAGACACCTGCTTCTTCTAAAAAGAAGTGGGAGAATAAAAACAACAACGTTTTAAAAACAGATCTCAATCCAGAGGTAGATCTCCTCCACAGGAGCCCTCTGAAAAGAGGTATAACCTCAGGAATAGGGATAATATTAGGAAACCTGACAGGTATCAGGATACTGATACACGTTCCTCTAGTTCCTTTCAGGGCTCGACGAAAAACTCCGAGAGAGAAGGACGGTCAGAACACAAAGAGGAGCGTACAAAGTCCAGAGACAAGCAGCACGCTCAAGACTATACTTCCAAAAAAGAAGACATGCAAAAATCAAAACCTCAGTTTAAGAAGAAGAAAGTTGCATGCATAAAGATCAGATATGCCCAGAATTCTGAGGACGCAGCTTCTGAACGGGAATGGGCTCTGACGATGCTAGACAGTGCGGCAGAAATAACAATAGCTCGCCAGAACCTGATGGAATTTCTGGTGACAGCGGACTTGAATGATTACATCACGGTGGAAACACCAGACACAAGGGTAAGCGTCCCACATAAGTTACACGGAATAACACTCCAAATGGAGGGGACAAGTCCAGGAAAGTTAAAGGTCTCTTTTGGGAAAATCTGTCAGATGGTTATGACATCCTATTAGCAGAACAAGATTGCCCGCCAACATTCATTATGGAGTGCCCCAGGGGAGAAACTGTAATTTTACATCATTCTCCGACCTCGTTCCCATACATCTTAAACATGCATATGCACAGGAGTGGACGGTTGCCCTAGCTCCAGCATTGTACAAAAATCATGCCGGTTGAGATGAGGATTCAACCCACCACGTGATCCCGTTAAAGGTTTCACCAAATGCTCAGAGGCAATACCCAATAAAGCAAGAAGCTAAAAAACAGGTCAGGGAGATCTTAGATCAACTTGAATACCAAGGGGTGATTGAAACATGCACCTCACCAATGAATAACCCTTTGTTTCCTGGATCAAAACCGGACAACTCATATCGTCTAGTTTTAGATTACAGACATTTAAACTCATGCACAAAGACATTCGCTGTCCAAAACGCACACAGTGCCTCATTAATGAATAACATTGTGCGGAAAAAGTACAAAACTACACTTGACATCTCAAATGGATTCTTCTGCCAAAATATAGCTCCTGAAAGCAGGTATTTGACCGCATTCTCAGCGTTGGGGTCCCAGCGGCAATTTTGTCATCTCCCCCAGGGGTATAAGAACAGCCCTGGGGTATTCTCAGCAAGAGTAACAGAGTTACTCCAAAATTTTGATGAAGAAGCATTGTCCTATGTGGATGATATTTATCTGACGGATGATGACTTAAAAAGCACTTGACCAGGGTGAGCACCATTATCATGGGATTCGCCTCTGAGGGCTACAAATTTAATTTTAAGAAATCTAAAATAGCCCACCTCAATGTCCTGTTTTTAGGATACAAGCTTTCAAGTGAAGGGAAAAGCCTGGCAGCTAACGTTTTAGAAAAATGCGCACTGCTCCAGCCTCCAAAATCATTAAAAAATCTACAATCAATACTGGGATTCCTAAATTTCGGCAGAACATACATTTTAGATTATGCAGAGAAAGTAAAACCTTTCTACGAATTAATGAAACCTGACTTTTCAGTCAGACATTGGACACAGGAACATTCAAATATCCTACGTTCATTACAAGAAGACATGATTGCTTCCAAACACTTACAGACACGCGTAAACGCACACAACTTGGTGATCCGTGTAATAGCGGGTCAATGCGGGTACACTTACTTAACCTTCAATGAAGGCGAAACAGTACCGATCGCATACAAATCACACCTGTACACAAACGCAGAAATGCGTTTTACTTCAACAGAAAAAATACTGATAGCTGTTCAGACCGCTGTAGCAAGGGAAAGAGCACTGGCTCTGGGGAAACGCACCCCAGTACCAGCTTTAGAAGCTGTTACGAAGGCAAGCATTCCAAACGCAAAAGCCTTACATCCAAGATGGATACAATGGGCTAATTCTCTTACTGCAACGGACGTTGAATACAGATTTGACCCAAGTCTAAAAACACAAGCATTTCTGCAATACGAACAAGAATATCCTCTACCTAATGAAATATTGCCTCTCGATCAGTATGAATATATTATTTACACTGACGGATCTGCTCAACCGGCCATAGGGAGTAAGCAACAATACAGTGCAGCATGTGCAATCGTTGAAGGTCGCATGCGGGATGGAAAGTTCCATCCAAGTTGCACCAAAACGCAATCTCTAGGAGACTGCACAGCTCAGTTGGCAGAGTTAAAAGCACTGATACTGGCACTTGTAAATATGGATCACCAATTCCCCACACTAATTGTGTGTAATTCCTTTTACTGTGTGCAGTCATACAATGAATATTTGTATCATTGGGAACAAAACAGGTTGAAAGATGCAAAAGGTGGCACAATTAAGCATAAAATGCTATGGGAACAAGTAGTGGAGTTGAAAAACGACCTACCAAGGGCTCACGTGATACACACACTGAGTCATCAGCGTGATGGCGTTCACGTTGAATGGAATTCATTGGCTGATGAAGCCGCAAAGGGGGTTGTGTGAACGGCTTCCGTAGCTGCAATTACTTGTTCAAAATCGAGAATAGACGGTGAGATTATGGTGACTGTTATTGCTTCAAGCCAAAACAGCAGTGCAGTACCAAAGAAATTTCCACTCAAGTACTCCTACAAGTTAGATGCAAACAACATTCCATATGCTCAGATTCCTGGAGTGGGGGACAGAGTAATACCAAATATGGATCGTAGGCAAGGTTTAATACTAGCAGCACACAAGGGTTTGGGCTCTCAACACACAGGCGTTACAGCGACTATTTCATTGTTGAAACAGCGCTATTGGTGGCCCGGTCTAACAAAACAAACTAAAGACTATGGGGCTGATTACGATGGCGGGCGGTAGCACATCCGCGGTGCTGGCGGTGGCAGAAAATGCCCTTTTCCGCACTCCATCGGCGGTCCTTGCATCCGCCGTATTACGATGGGCAAAGATAGCCCATTTCCCGTCCGCTGCAGTGTTCCGGGAACAGCCAGAAAGCCCCCTCTGCAGCGGTGGCGGACGGAGCCAAAAGGGAGGGACCGCCGCGCGGAATGCGGTAACGACCGCCGGTTGTATTGCGATGCCACAAACAGCCCACCACACCGCTGCGGAGAATCCGTCCAATCGAGGATGGCGGTGGCAATACTGCAGATAGCTCCATGTGTTCCTGGCCGCTGGGGAAACAGTGGTCTTTGGCCTTTCCGCTGCCAATCCGATCTCCGCGGACGGATCTTCAGCTTTTCCGCCGCTGAATCCTGGAATTCGACCGCCTCGGTAGGGAGTTTCTGGCGGTGCATCCTATTCTGGCCGGCGGTTATGCCGCGGTACCTGCGGGTGGCAATTTCCCGCTAGCACGGCGGTCGGAGTGCTTTTCCGACCACCATCGCAATCAGCCCCTATGTCTTGAAATGCAACATCTGCCAACAGATGAAAGGCTCCACCAGAACACGCCCGACGCAGACACCATTACTAATATCTGACAAACCTCTTGCATGTGTGTATCTGGACGACTGCCGCCACTTACAATCTGATGGGGCTTGCAAGTATATCATGGTTGCAGTGGATTCCTGCTCAAGATTCCTTTGGGTTTGGCCTCAGCGCTCGGCTGACGCTCGAACTGTTATAAAAGTTTTGCGAGTCTTTAACGGGACATACGCAGTTGGTACGTTACATTCTGACCTTGGCCCGGCGTTTAGCTCTCGGGCTTACAAAGAGGCCATGAAAAGTATGGGCGTTGAACTGCAGTACTCCTCTCCGTACCATCCTGAGGGAAATTCGGTTGTGGAGAGGAAAAACCGGGACTTAAAGCAATCTTTAACAGCTAGGGTATAAGGCAAGGGAGGTAGTTGGGTCAGTCACCTTTATGGGATCCAAAGAGCACTTAATAACCAGCCAAGAAATTCTCTAGGGGTGTCACTCCATATGAGGTCCTATTTGGGACAAGAATGTGAGTAGCTGATCTTGAGTATGAAGGCGCAGTGGCAGATGAGAAACCATTTGATATCCATGATCGTTTGACTGTTTTACAAGATCTAAATGAATCCAGGACACAACAAAGCAACGTTGTCCAGAAACAGACCGCCACTGGGGAAGTCAAGGCAAACACGGCACGACGAGTCTGGATCCCAAATATCGGGGATCTGGTCAGAGAGAAAATAGCGGACAAAAAAGAATTTGGACCATCATACAGAAAGCCTGTACCTGTCTTAGCAATTCAAGGAACACAAACTGTTCTTTTGCCGCCTCTTGCCGGGAAAAAGGAGAAAAGATTTGTCTCAATCGACTTAACCAAACCACACAATGTGGCCGATACTGAACAGTAGGCCTCGTGGACTCCACAGTAGCAGACGCCCTCCTCTAGCTACAATCCAAGAAGTTCAAACAGAAAGACTCATCACGTTTGAAGAGCCTCCTGTGCGGAATGAAGGACTAAGCAACAGCGCTATGGAACTTGTTCCCCTTGAACCCGAAATTCATCTACAAAATGAAACTCAGAACAACACACAAGTTGCAATCAGACCAAATACAGACGTCTACGTAAACATGCCTCGACGAGAGCAAAATGCGATTTCAACAAATCCGGATGCAATTCCTGCAATTGATCGAACTGCTTCTGGCTACTTTATGAACTTTGATATGTTTTCTTTGGATCCAAGTGAACCGGAAACTACCGCCAGCCCAAAAATCACGTAAACAGCAAGTCAAAAAACTTTCTGAACTTTCTCAAAAAGACTTACCTGGTATCACCTTGGTTAGAACTTTGGGTAATTACTGGGATTCTATTTTTTCTTTTCTGGCTAGGCTTAGTAATAACTTTTAGCATGCTTATTAATGGACGATATCTTCAGCAAAGCTCTACAGCCCCGAGAGTTAATTTGATTTTAAAACCACATCAATCGTCTCATCGTGAACAGAGAGACTTGTTATCAGTGAACATCACAGCGGTTCCTATACCGGATGGTATAGTTTGGGACAAGGTTGATTTCGAAATATTCGGTCCGACTGAACTTTTAAACATTTCTCATTTATTTAAAATTTCATTAAGTGATATCAGTACCTCCAGTACATTTTCTGATGATTGGGACTCTGAAACTGTTAATAACATGTTGTCTGATTTTAAAAAAATGCTGCATTTCCGAACACTGAAATGTTAGAAAGTAATTCAGAATATGACGCTTTGTACTGTTACCAACATTATGGTCATCATTTTCTGCACAAATCTATTTCACCTAGAAATATTTTTGAGTACCATCAGTGGAAACATTGCCCTACACCACCAAAAAGTAGTTCACACACATTTGCACAGAAATTTTCATACTTTTCAGGCTTTAACACCACTGACCCAACCTCATATTATTATAAGGTTACACCAACATCAGCACTGAAAATTATGTTAACAAACACCAAACAGATTTACTCTGCTTCCTTTACTGCCTAACTGTCTGAACAGGAGGGTTTTTACCTATGGAAGGACACAATAGACTTAAAATCAGTCTGGGGTTCTAGGTACTGGCAAGTCCAGGGAACTGAAGCACTAATCACGGCATGCCTGATTCCACTTCAGATTATATTTCTAAACGAAACTGTGCAACAGACATCCTGTCTTGGATTAGCCAAGATCAAGGACCTGAACACACCTCGATTTCCAACACCATCAAAGATGGGAGGGTGGCAAAATTCAACTTCACAGGAAGGGGCAACAGTACATGACATTTTACAGTACAATAGATCAGACCCGAATTGGGGAAAATGATTGGTTTGGCCCTTAGACACAAACATATGTCATAAACGATTCTTGGGTATTACCGAAGGGTACAGTATCCACAGGCCAGACCCACGTTATGTACAAAGAGAACATCCAGGGGTAGTGACATCCTACAGTGTTGGGAAGTTGTGCCTTGATTGGCTAGAAACCTCAACACTAACAGAAGTGAAACAGCACTTAGCCTTACTCTCACAAGACATGGATCTAAGGGATTTTTTACAAGGTCCCAGGAAACAACGTCAGAAACGTTTCATATATGCTGGCATTTATGCTGCCTATAATGAAGAGTGGAAAATATCACAACAAGAGGCCGCAGAGAGAATACGGGAAATAGACCGTATTAACTTAGAAAAATCGTTGGCTGTGGTAGACAATGGGTTAACAACTTTGTCCTCCAGAATATATTCTTTGGGCAACATTGTGTCTTCTGCAATAGATATCCTGGAACAAGATTTGGCCATACTACAACACAGGCAATCTCAATTACGTTCTATCGTGTTATTGAGCCGGATGCTGCAATCTTTGCGCGCAGGCTTTGTGCCTTGGCGTTTTATAAACAGTACGTCTCTGTTTTCTGAATATAATCTAACAGATAAACAGGTTGAAATGGCACAAAGGGGAGCTAAATATACAATGCTGCGTATTGAAAAACTGGAACGACTACCATTTACAGTAGCGGAAGCTCCGTCTACTGAATGGCTAATCCATGGCCACATAACTCTACCGGTCACTACTTTTCAGTTTCAATATTGCCTTGAACAAAGACAGGCGGGCAAATTTGAAAAAATGGGTAAGGAATACATTAAGGAATCCTGGGATTTACCATATAGATTTCGATGCCGGAGTGGGGATTGAGAAGTGTTTCTAAGTGGTACAAACTGCAATGTGCCGGGACATTTCATTGCACGGAGCGTGTAATGGTTCGATAGCAAACTTGTCCTGCCACATGAAAGGGACTCCAGCTGCCGTGATCAAACCGGTATTCGAGCTGCTCTCAAATGGGAGTTACTTGATGCTGAACGATCAAGGTTGCTGTGGTATGCTTCCAGGCATTGCCTATCTGGTCACTGTGAACTCCAGGGTTACTTGCTGTATGCAAGTATTGTTTCCCCCAACAAGTACAGTCAGGGAGGCGCCGTTATGGCCTTCATTGAATGTTTCCTTTATACAATTTGATACTTTGAACAGACTGAAAGCCATGCTTTTACAGCAAACCGTATCCTTAACCTCCGCTCGAGAGACCTTTGATCTTCAAATCGCAAGGACCTCAACTGATATACAGGCACTTATACGTACAAACTGCCCCATTCATTTTGCAGAAATGGTGGGTCGTATCTTTAATATGTCTGATACGAGTGGTATTGTACACCTATTTAAGACCATAGGGTCAGGACTTCTTAGCACCTTTCAGACAATCCTCGGAGTTATCCCGAACTTTTTACACTTTGGGCCCGATTCTGATGCGGGTTGGAAAAGCTTCCCGACCGAGGGCCTGATTCTGATGTGGTTAGGAAGGCCTCCTAACGGCATTTGCTCCTTCCAAATCGGATCGGGAACGTGTCTTCCCGACCGAGGGCCCAATTCTGATGCGGTTAGGAACAAATGTTCCCATTGAAGTCAATGGGAGTTCAACCAAATCGTATCTGGAAGCATCCGGATGCATCCTACTCCGCCGGTCGGACTTTCCCGATCCGAGTGGGTCGGACACCATTTCCCAACCGATTCGGTCGGGAAGCTTTTCCAACCCGCATCAGAATCGGCCCCTCTGTATTTGGAAGCATTTTTGGAGGTCTACCTCTGATCCTGCTATCAATAGCGGAAGTCATGATTGTCATTTACCTGCTACGCAATGGATGGCCCAATTACCAACGAGATGGCAAAAGCGATCTTGGAGCGGAAATACAGTGAACGCATGGTACAACATCTGGGCACACCTCGCCTGAGGGAACTAAGCGCCTCTTGGTTCCTATCGTTTAGACCAGTCTGGATGGACTGCATCCTACCTGTTCTTCGATGCCTGTTTTGCAGTGAAGAATGCGTGTTGGACCTCTGTCTGACACTTGCGACGGACACACCTGCGGACTTGAATACCAGGCTGGAACCCCTGAGGGCCCATGCTCGGCAATGTCCCCAGAGTATTCCCGTCTTGATGGCTGCTTCCTTGAGAATCCGCAAGTGCCTTTTACAACTGGGGTAAGCTTTAGCTCCACCACTAGTACCACTAGCACCGAGGTATCGACTACAGCACCGGCTGCCTCTACACCAGCTATTGGCAGTACTGAATATCATCTGTGCTCCATTGACATACTCTGTGAGGTGTTACAAGGACCGTCCCCTGCAGCAGCAAGATGCGATGATGTTGCATCTCCCAGCTAGGACATTTAATCTATAATTGGCTCTTCGTGTGCTGGGAAAGAATTCGGATTTTCATTTTCTCTAAAATTAACTAAATTTGCAACACTTCCTAAAAATTAACACTTTCTCGCTGAAAAGCATGGCCTTTTGACGCTTATGAACATTCAACTTATATAAACGAACTCAATTAGGACTGTGGCTTAAGTGACAATTCCAAACAACTAATTTTCGTAGTAAATATTTTTTTAATTATTCCATTTTTTAAGCCGTTTTTAAGATGATTTTAATACAAAATTTTAACGGAGCTCATTGAAGAATGTTCTATGCACTACTATCTAACAAAAAGAATAGTCCACTAGCATTTTTGTCATTGTTGACTGTTCGGAAGAGGAGTGGGTGTTATGTTTCATATAGGTACCCTAACATAGGCCCGGGTAACATCATACCCCTTCACCTACATTACCTTCCCTACACTACACTGTAACGATCCTTTTTAGGATTGAACCTTTACCTAGTTCTAGTCCTAGGTGCAGAAGGAGGGTTTCTCCTGAACAATAGAGTCCTTTAACTCCATCAATAGACTCACACAGTATGAATGGATATTCATAAGGGTTCTTAGAAACCAGGCTGGGGCTACACCACCTTCCTCCCCACATCTACGTACACGGTTCATCCCATACGTCATCCTCAAATCCAACAATGGCTAATACAAGCAACAAGGGACAAAGGAGCCCTAGATACTTTCTGTATAAATATAGCACCTCTTGCTAGTGTTAGTCAGAGGGAACCGAGACTTCCAGGCCGACACACTGACCAGAGACGCTGAGGCTCCTGCATGCAGACGCTCTAGCTGACAGTGGTCTGAACATCCCTCGCGGGGTGTCCAGCTCGAGACCAGGAAGGACTCCTACATTCTCATACTTCAGGTAATCCTAGAGGGATTCTTTGGTTCACACCTACTCACATGCTAGGTACACTTAGGTACATCTAGATAGGCATCGTAGGAGTACGCGCTTTCTTTTATCAATGCATTTTATATTCATGTATTTATTCATACGTATTGCAAGATGGTAGAACTGTACTATCCATTTATATTCATTGTACTGCTAATCATATAGCTCTACTACTGTCTAATGGTTATTGCAGCTCATATATTCTACACGAGAATAAAGACTGTTCAATAAACCCTTATAGAAACGCCCAGGCTGTTTATTCTGTGTATCTCTGAGACAAGATAAGTGAGCACGAGTGACTGAGCGAAAAGTAGTACATTGTTTCCACGATCCTGAGGGATCAGGGTTGTCAGGTTCTGAGGTTGCCAGAAACTATTCTCTCCCCGATAAGAGGAGACACTAGTGGCACTGTGAGCTAGCTTATGCGAACAGGCTAACATTTTCAGTGGGGGTGCACAGAATCAGTCTGTCACCAAACCCACAGTTTATGTTATCCAAACGTGCAGGTCCTGTATGGGTAATATAGGAACTACACGACAATAGTTTCTACATGAGGAGAGTTCATTTTAAATCAAGGATGTCCAGTCTTCTTCATGATTTAGACCTGTGCCTATAGTGTCCAAATAAAGAATCCAAAGCAATTCCTTCTTGTTTAATAGGGATTCGCTGTTGTCTCCTCTCTCAGGGGTGGAAATGGGGCTGATCACTAGCCATCATAAATAGTCTTCACAATGACCAAACTCTAACAAATATCACAATAGAGGGGATTTAAGGACCTTGTATCTAATGCCACTCCTATGCTGGCATATGCAAATCCTTTTTTTTGTGTGGTATGGCCAATGTACAGTAGGTTACAGGGACATAGAATAGCATATATTACATTGGCAGTGTTGCAATTTGAGAAAATTCTCAAATATGTAGTGAAATGCTGACGTGTAAATTCCTTCGTCTCAATGCAAAAAGGACCAACACTACATTGTCCGCATTTGTAGTGCCCTTTCATGAGGGGAAGGCCCCAACACTTAGTAATGGTGGAAGCTTGTCTTGGTGATGGTATGGCTGCACGGACAAGATGGTCTTTTGAGTTCCTTCCCCACTTGTAAGCAAACACAGGTGGCTCAAACGCAAGGTCCCCATCTTCTAAAATATGCCAGTGTTTTTTAATGCTTTTGGAGATGAAGTTTGAACTTGGAGAGAAAGTAGTGACATAGACGGTTCACTGATAGAACATCGATGTTAAAAATATCGATGTTCAAAATATCAACAAAACAAATATCGACTCCCATACCTACACAGGTAAGTACAAAAATATTTAATCAAAAATATCGATGTAAAAATTATAGATGTAAAAAATATCGATTTAAATAAATATATATATATATATATATATATAAAATAAAATAATATATATTAAATATATTCAATATTAATATTAATTTTAACAATATAAATTAAATTTAATATACATTTTTACAAAATATTACAAATACACTTAATTGAAAAAAATATACACACAAACATAATAATTTATATATATAGATATTTACTTTAAAATAATTAATAAACTATTATCTTTATTTTAAAACTTTAAAATTATATAAAAATAAAATATATATATAAATAATTTAAAATATAAAAAAAATTCTACAATAAATTAAAACATTAAACTAAGAAAAAATATTTAAACTTAAATTGCCCAATACAATCAGTGCAACAGTAGGAAAAGTGTTGGATAGCAAAATAATTAAATTTACTATTCCAACTCCAGTAAGTGCAACAGTAGGGAAAGTGTTTGATAGCGGAGGGGTAAAAATTACTATTCCCACTCCAGTAAGAGCAACAGTCGGGAAAGTGTTGGATAGTGGAGGGGAAAAAAGTACTATTCCCACTCCTATGAGTGCAACAGTAGGGAAAGTGTTGGATAGCGGAGGGTTTAAAAATTACTATTCCGACTCCAGTAAGAGCAACAATAGGGAAAGTGTTGGATATCGGAGGGGTAAAAATTACTATTCTCACTCCACTGAGTGCAACTGTAGGATAAGTGTTGGATAGCGGAGAGGTTAAAATTACTATTCTCACTCCTGTGAGTGCAACTGTATGGAAAGTGCTGGATAGCGGAGGGGTAAAAATCACTATTCCAACTCCAGTGAGTGCAACAGTAGGCAAAACGGTGGATAGCGGAGGGGTAAAAATTATTATTCCCATTCCACTGAACGCAACAGTAGGATAAGTGTTGGATAGCAGAGGGGTAACAAAATGTATCCCCACTCCAGTGAGTGCAACAGTAGGGAAAGTGTTGGATAGCGGAGGGGTAAAAATTAGTATTCCCAGTCCAGAGAGTGCAACAGCAGGGAAAGTGTTGGATAGCGGAGGGGTAAAAATTACTATTCCAACTCCAGTGAGTGTAGGGAAGGTGCTGGATAGCGGAGGGGTAAAAATTACTATTCCCACTCCAATGAATGCAACAGTAGGGAAGGTGTTGGATACTGGAGGAAAAAAATTACTATTCACAATCAAACACTCAGGGGCCCATTAGGATGTAGGGCGGATCGCCACCGCCCGCATGGCGGAGGCGATCCGCCCTACATCCTTCCCCGCCCGCCACCCATTTACCCCCGCCATATTAGTATGGCGGGGGTACCACGGCAGACGGGAAGACCGTCTGCCGCTTTTCCGCCTGGTCGACAAGTCGACCGGGCGGAAAAGGGTTTAATATGGTGGCGGTGTCTGCTAGACACCGCCATCCATATTAGCATGGGGGCGGAAACATGCCTTTCCGTGGTGGCGTTGCCGCCACGGAAAGGCATGCGGAATTCTCTTCCGGGGGCCCGTTGCGGGCCCCCAGGGTATTGGGGGGGTGGGGGGTGCACATGGGGGGTACCTATGGTACCCCCCTGCATTGTCATGGACATGGTGGCAGGCACCTCGCGGTGCCTGTCACCTTGTGCATGACAATGCACACAGTGCATTCCCAGCATTGTGGCGGGCGGTGCTGTGAGCACCGCCCGCCACAATGCTGGGAATGGAGGATGCCACCGCCACGGTGGCGGTGGCATCCTAATCGCCGGCGCGGGACCGCCGCACCACTGGTGGCCGGTCCCAGCACCGATAGGGTGGCGGGCAGACGGAAGTCCGCCCGCCATCCTAATGTGCCTCTAGGAAAAGAAAAACATATATATTAAACATTATAAATAATAATAAAAATTAATAAACAAAATTTTAAAAAGAAAATGACAAAATATTAAACATATAAAAAGAACACATATTATAATATTAATTACATATAACAAAAAACTACAAATATTATATAAAATAAAATAATAAATAAAGTTAGAAAAAATAATTTTTTAAACTAGAAAATATTAACAAACCAAACATTAATTAAAACATAAATGCATTTATTTTATTTCCTACCCTATAACACCACACCAATAACAAAACACTTCAACATTTTTAATTAACTTTATTTACATAATTAACATAATTAATAATGAACTAAAACATATTAGTAATAAAATAACTAATAAACATTAATTGACTACACACACTTTAACACTATAATATCCACAGCACACACCTAAATTAAACTATAAAATAATAAAACACAATTAAAACTTATTTTAAAATTAAAAACTATTACTATTAACAACTAATAATTAAATAATTAAGATGTATTTAATACCCACCCTTTACCCCTTTAAAAGTAAAAACAAAACACACAAAAATAAACAATTACCCAAAATAAATATCAAATAATTAAAATTAATTAACAACTATCACTTAATTAATCAAACACAAATTACTTCCCATTCTTTACTCCTATAAACACCACAACACACACCTAAAATAATTACACAATTACCATAATTAATTACCAATTAATTAATTAACAAGCAATTATTAATTCATCAATTAAAAATAAATTACTTCCCACCCTTCCCACCCTTTACATCTATTAACACCACAACACACACCTAAAAGTAATTACACAATTACCAAAATTAATAACCAATTAATTACATTTAATTAACAAGCAATTATTAATTCATCAATTAAAAATACATTACCTCCCACCCTTTACACCTAAAAACACCACAACACACACCTAAAATAAATTACACAATTACCATAATTAATTACCAATTAATTAATTAAAATTAATTAACAACCAATTATTAATTAATTAATAATAAATTACTTTGCACATTTAACACTATAACATCCCAATTAAACAAATATTAATAAATAAAAATGAATCATTACATTTAATATAATTACATTACTTCCCACCCTATTCCCCTATAAACCCACAACCCGCTACAGAACTAAAAATGCAAAATTCAAATTAAATAAAATTTATACATTTAATATAATTAAATTACTTCCCACCCTATTCCCTTTTAAACCCACAACCCGCTACGGAACTAAAAGCGCAAAATTCAAATAAAAAATAATTAATAACTTCTTAAAATTTAACACATATATTAAACATACAAACAATTCTTATACAAAAAAGCATACATCACATACATATAAAATATATACTAAAATACATAACAATAATAAAAAACGATATTTTTAACAACTAAGGGGCCGATTCCGATTCGGGCCGGAAATCTCTCTGACCGAGCCGGACCAGGAGAGATTTCCGACCGAATCGGACCCGTGCAGCCTGACCGAACGAGTACGATGCGTCCGTATGCTATCGTACTCGAGTCGGTCGGACTCCCATTGAAGTCAATGGGAGCCGGTCGTACAACGCGTACGCGGGCTCCCATTGCCTCAATGGGTGCGAGGCGAACAAGGGCGCCCCCTACAGCGGGTACGCGGCGAAGCGACTCGCGCCGTACACGCACAGGTAGGGGGGACCCATGGGTCCCCCTGTGTGCGACTCGCGCAGCTACGCATACACGGGGGTCCGACACGGACCCCCGAAGTACGGCTCCGACTGCTCTTTCGAGCCGGACGGCGCGTGTCGGTCGGACTGCTTGCGGCACGCATCGTACTTATCCGGCCGGGGAACGTCTCCATTGCGCGGTGCGAGTCGTGTCCGAGTGAGTCGGTCGGTGCGGTGCGACCCGGGAACGAGTCGGTCGGAGCGGTTGGGACGCCCGAACGAGTCGGTCGGCGATTTCGCATCGTACTCGCTCGTCCGGACGCGCGTACGGATCGGTCGGGAAATAGGGCTCCGAATCAGATCCGGTTAAGCCGAATCTGATTCGGAGCCCTACCGGCCGAGATCGGAATCGGCCCCTATATTTTTCAAACGATTAACCCTGGGCGGTAAAATCCGCCCCACTTGCGGAGTTTGTGCATTTTTGGCAACTCCGCGTTCCGCGTAGAACGCGAAGTTACCGAAAACTCTGCGCTCCGCAGTGGAGCGGAGTTTCTTTCTTCACTTTTTTTGCTGTGTGTTAAATAAATGCCTTTGTTGGATGTGTGTGTGGTGTGGTTGTACTTGTGTTGTGTAACTTTCCAACCTTTTTTAGCCCTGTGGATTTTCGCTTTTGCATTTATGCATTAAAGCTGTGTTGTTTAGCATGCCTCCTTTGTCTGGCCATATAGGCCTGCTTGAGTTCATTGTTTTCCAGGCCTCCTGCTTGTTGTGACTGTGAGTGACCATGTGGCCATTTTGTGGTGGTAGTTTAGGTGTGTGCTGCTTTTGCCATATAGGCCTGCATGTCTTTCCTTTGTTCCTCTTGGCTTATGCTTCTTGTTGTTATGGCCTGGCCATGTGGCTGGCGGCCATTTTGTGAAGCCAGGTAGTGTGCTTTTGCCATAGGCCTGCATTGTCTGTCTTCCCTTTCTTGTTGTTGTGGTGGCCTGGCCATGTGGCTGGCAGCCATTTTGTGAAGCCAGGCAGTGTGCTTTTGCCATAGGCCTGCATTGTCTGTCTTCCCTTTCTTGTTGTTGTGGTGGCCTGGCCATGTGGCTGGCGGCCATTTTGTGAAGCCAGGCAGTGTGCTTTTGCCATAGGCCTGCATTGTATGTCTTCCCTTTGTTGTTGTGGGTGGCTTGGCCATGTGGCTGGCGGCCATTTTGTGGAGCCAGCCAGTGTGCTTTTGCCATAGGCCTACAAGCTTGTGGCCTAGTCTGCCAGTAGGCCCAGAGCAACAGCTGGTTGCATAAAACAACTGTTCCTGTGGTGTCTGTTGAATTTAAACATCATTTAGGGCATGGATGGCATTGGATTGAATTGCAAAATGTGTTTTTGGGGGTATTTCACTTTTTTGTGTGTGTGTTAAATAAATGCCTTTGTTGGATGTGTGTGTGGTGTGGTTGTACTTGTGTTGTGTAACTTTTCAACCTTTTTTAGCCCTGTGGATTTTCGTTTTTGCATTTTTGCATTAAAGCTGTGTTGTTTAGCATGCCTTCTTTGTCTGGCCATATTATATGCCTGCTTGAGTTAATTGTTTTCCAGGCCTCCTGCTTGTTGTGACTGTGAGTGACCATGTGGCTGGTGGCCATTTTGTTGTGATGGTAGTTTAGTAGTGTGCTGCTTTTGCCATATAGGCCTGCATGTATTTCCTCTGTTCCTCTTGGCTTACTGCTTCCATCCCCTTTGCCAGCTGCAGCTCCCTGAATGATGTGATGAGCAAATTAATGACAAACAGGTTCCACTTCCATTACATTTGTATTTTTGTTTTTGTTCTTCTTCTTTCCAATCCTTCCTGAGTGTACACAGTATACCATGAAAGCCCTTGTTGTCAAAGTCTCACAAATGGCTACACTGTTGTTATGTTTTTTTAATAACTGAGTTAATAAAATGTAATAATATAACACTAACAAGTGTGACCACCACACACTAAGGGCATCATTACGATGGCGGGTGGACAAAATCCGCCCGCCACCGCAACGGCAAACGGGACCGCCCGCAAGAGGTGCGGCGGTCCCACCATGTCTATTAGGATGCCACCGCCACGGTGGCGGTGGCATCCCGCATCATATACATTGCGGTGGGCGTTGCTGTGAGCAGCACCTGCCGCAATGTGAATGAAGCATGTTGCGCATTGGCATGCACAACGTGTCAGGCACCGCGCGGTGCCTGCCACCCTGTGCATGCCATGGTACCCCCCAAGTGCACCCCCCAATCCCCCCTCCCCCGGGGGCCCCCATTGCAAAAGACTGTATGCCTTTCCATGGTGGCAACGCCGCCATGGAAAGGCACATCTCCGCATGCATCATAATATGGATGGCGGTGTCTTGCAGACACCGCCACCATGTTATGCCCCTTTTCCGCCCGGTCGACGAGTTGACCGGCGGAAAACCGGCGAGCAGTCTTTCTGTCCGCCGGGGTCCCCCCGCCATCGTAATATGGCGGGGGAAATGGAATGCGGGCGGTGAAAAATAGCGGGCGGATCGCCACCGCCATACGGGTGGCGGCGATCCGCCCGCTATCATAATGACCCCCTAAGTTATATATTATATTTGTTTGTTTGTACTAGTAGTAATTGAACCACAACAACAAATGCCACATTACACTGATGTTCTTGTGGCTTCTTTGCTTTTAGGTGCACAGAAGAACTGAGGAGGAGATGTCATCATCACCCGTTGTACTGCCAGACAGAAGTCCTGCTGTGCACAACATCACATGACGTGTGACCACAGACATCTCTGCAACTTGTGCAACTGCGTCCTGCTGACATATGAAGAAGATGGCCCCAAAGAAAGGTACCAGGTCCTCCAGTACCAAGAAAGTTGCCAGTGAGAAGAAGGAACAGAAGAAGGAAGTAGCACTTACCAAGACTGGTATGCCGCCCAAGATGTTTTTTGGGAAACAAAAAATTAAGCCTGCAGCATCGGTGTCCGGGGAGCAAGCTGGGAGCAGCACCTCCGCATCAGTGGGCCCACCCCACAACCTAAGCCTAAGCCCATGAGTGTTGCAGAGGCAGCCAGTCTAATCGCAAAAACGCCAACGAGCAGTGATGTTGAAATTGACTTATCGTTATCGCAAAGTAGTACCCAATCAACGCAGGAGGAACCTCAGCAGATAAGTGGGCAACAACAGCCGCAACAACAGCTGCAACCACCGCCCACAATAGTAGTTGTTCTTCCCAAAGTAGGGGCAGTTCAGGAAATCGAGCTTCCTGCAGAGGAAGAAGAGCAAGCCACTCTTTCAGAAGATCCATTGTCTTCCAGATCCCCAGCAAGGAAAAGGAGGGTTAGTCCTTCAACTTCTTCTTCAAGCCCCCCTTCTGATGATCTAGATGCCACTTGGAAGCCACCAGCTCAGTCTGAGAGTGAGCCACGCCACGAGACAAGGCTAGGGAAAAGGAAGGTTCCAGAAAGCCTTAGAGTTACGGAGGTAGATGTAGAAGAGGAGGAAGATGACGAGCCAGTCATCATGAACATCACTCCCGCCCCAGTGGAGATGGAGACCGACATTACCCCATCCCAAATTGTTGTGAGGGATGTGGCACAGATACCACCAATCTTGGTGTTGCAGCAGCTTGGGTTGCCTTCACTTAGGATAATCTTGGAACTCTTGAATGCCTCTTTACAGGAGGCAATTGTCCCTCCACAGTGGAAACATGCAATGGTCCTTCCTCTTTTAAAGAAGGCTAATGCGGACCCTGACCAGCCTTCCAACTATCGACCCATTTCATTACTCCCGGCCTTCTCAAAAATCCTAGAAAGGCATATTAACTCACAGCTATCCGAGTTTGTCGAGTCACAAAATTATTTACATTCATCTCAGTCGGGCTTTAGAGCCGGCTTTTCGACCGAGACCACCCTTCTTGGAGTCACGGAAAGGCTGCGACCCCATTTGGATACTGGAGATACGGTGGCTCTCATATTACTCGATTTGCGCAGCTTTCGACACGGTGTCTCACACAGTGTTAGTGAAAGCTTTACAATCCTTGGGTGTTGTTGGGCCGGCACTTAATTGGCTTATTTCTTTTCTCACGGATTGCACGTTTCAGGTCTTCTCCCCAATGGCCAGTTCTAATACTCACTTTTCCCCTTATGGGGTACCCCAGGGCTCTATACTTAGCCCTTTGTTGTTTAATGTGTACATCAAACCTCTGGGGGAGATTGCAGAGGAGGCAGGGTTGTCCCTGTTTTCTTACGCTGATGACACTCAGATCATCTTTTCCCTACTACTGAGAGGGTGTCTGAGTCATCTGCCCTCCAGCTGGGGTTGAGTAAAATTGCATCTTGGATGCAGGTCAATTCCCTCAAACTAAACGGAGAAAAAAACAGAGGTTCTGATTATGGGGAAAAATAAAGATCTTTGGGGTTCCCAACACTGGCCCACTGAAATGGGCGCTCTTCCTCAGCCCGCTCGCCAAGTTCGTAACTTAGGCTCCATCATTGATGATCAATTATCAATGAGACAACAAGCCGTGAAGGTGGCTGCAATCTGTTTTACCATCTTGAAATGGCTTAAAAAGATTATCTGGATGTTGCCCAACCCTACCCAGAGAACCGTAGTCCAGGCTCTTGTCACTTCTAGACTGGACTACGGTAATATTCTTTATCTGGGGTCTAACAAGGAGGTGACACACAAACTGCAGGTGGTGCAGAATTGTGCCGCCAGACTGCTCTCTCAGGTCCCCAGAACGGCCTCCATCTCTGGCTCTCTGCGCGACCTCCATTGGCTCAGAGTAGAGAACCGAATTAAGTTCAAAGCCTTGAGTTACATGTTTAAGATTAAATCTGGAGTAGCTCCCCAGTACCTGCAGGCTCTAGTACACCCTTATCTGCCTTCACGCCCTCTCCGTTCCACTACTCAGGCAAAATTCTCGGTCCCTAGGTAGAGACTGTCACGTATGGGTGGTCGATCTTTTTCCTGTCTGGGTCCCTCCTTATGGAACTCTCTCCCCGCATCGCTCCGCAATGAAACTGCTTACGGGAACTTCCGCAAAGGCTTAAAAACTTGGTTGTTCAATCAATAATCTCTCCTTCTTCTTCTGCTCCTTTCAGGCTGGTGCCGGGAAACCCTTTTTGGGTAGCTGTTGCGCCTTACAAAATCAAAATAACATAACATAACATAACACCAACACAGGTAACACCAACAATACCTTCAGCTTCCATATTTGCATTTGCAAAGGCCCGGCAGGGACCTACATCCAGCACAACCACCACCTCAGTAGGTAGTGGTACTGCACAGAGTCAAATTCCATGCACACCCTCCAGTTCATCCGGCATTGCAAGTGGCACCTCCAGCAGTGCAAGAAAGTTCACCTCCCCAGTTTGGGACTTCTTTTCGGTTAGCAGTAAGGAGGAGACCGTTGCTATATGCTCAATTTTTCGACAAAGTGTTAGTCGGGGTAAGCTTGGTACAAACTATGGTACCGGAGGCCAAACAACGCATCTGAAAAAACACCACTTGATCCAGTGGGAGGCGCACCTTAGCGGACAAAAAACTGCACCCATTGCTGTTGGTGGGGCTGAAGAAGTAGAAGAAGATACGATCGCGGTGGAAGGTGAACAAGAGGGAGACATTTTCTCTGGTACTCAAAGTAGCCCTGTCCCCAGCAGTGCAGTGGTACCACTACCGCCCACATCGTCATCAGCCTCAGAACATCTCAGTGGCACCGTAGTAAGAGTCAGGCTGAGACAACAAGGCAACAGAGTACCGCAATGAAAAAAAGTGCGGCGTTGAGCCTAACAACATCTGAGTTCAAGAAGTCACCTGCATCAGCGGCACCAGAAAGGAAAAAAATCCAGCCTACCATTCGCAGCATGCTTAGGTCGGAGGGGCAGTACGAACGCAACCACCCAACGGCACGTTTGTACAATGCGAAGCTGGCTAAAATGTTAGCGCTGGACCTTCTCACAATTTCTTTTGTGGAAGGGGTGGGTTTTCTGGAATTTGTGACAGCCATCTGCCCAAAATGGAAGGTTCCCAGCCGGTCCTATTTCGCCAGAGTTGCTGTTCCAGCACTACATCACGACGTGCTGGAATTGCTTGGACAAGCTTTGCAGCAGAGTGCTGTTCACAATATCCACCTGACAACAGACATGTGGACCAGTTGCCAAGCCACTGATTACATGTGCATCACTGCACACTGGATCTCTTTTGTGGGGGTTAGAGAAAAGATATCTGCAGGTGTTGACACTGCTGAGATTTTTAATGCCACTCTTAAACATGCAACTGTAGCCATGTTCGCCATGGAGAAATCTCACACTGCTGCAAACATTTTGGAAGAGTTTAACAGCAAGGTCTTTGAATGGCTGCACCCAAGAGGGCTTAACATTGGTTTTGTTGCCACGGACAATGGCAGTAATATAGTTAAGGCCATGGGCACTGAGCATTGAGCGGATGGTCGAGGCCTATCTGGATGACCCAACAGAAGTCTACATTGATCAAAACCCATTGGTGTATTGGTATGGGAAAAGGTGCCAATGGCCAGTCCTCAGCATGCTGGCGATAAACTATCTGGCTTGCCCTGTCGCAAGTGTCTCTTCTGAGCGTGTTTTCAGTGCTGCTGGTGCCAATGTAACAGGGAAAAGGACCAGTCTCTCACCCAAAAATGTGGAGAGGTTAACCATGATCAAAAAGTATCAGCACTTTATACCACCGGATTACAAAGTACGTGAATCACAGCAGGAGATGAGGACAGCGACTTAGGTGATGGAAGTAGTGTGTTAGATTACCTACTCCTGGTTGAACCACCAGAGTTTGAGGACGAGCTCTACTTCCCTGACAACTAGGCTTTCAACTTGTTACTTTCTTTCTTCCTTATTTACTTTTATTATTTGTGTGTGTCTCTGTCTTTCTGGTTCGAATCACAACAAATCCATCACCACCGTCTTATCTTTTTATTGCCATATTGGAGTTGCGTCCATTTATTAAAGAAGTCCACTCCTCCGAGTCCTGCTCCATCCTCCTGACTCGCCCTAAATCCATTTCCCTCAAGCCAGACATTGGATGGAGAATAGTACAAGAAATGTTGCCTCGTCGAGTCCCTCCAAAAGAAGTGGAACATGATGACTATAGCTATCCTCCTTTCCGAGCCGAGAGGGACTGCCCCTTAACTTAAGATGAGAAGGAACAGGTAATGATGGCATGCATTGGACGCTGACTCTGAGTGATTGGTGTTTGTGTTGTTGTTGTTGTTGTGCATGAAGTCGAAATGTACTAGTATTTAATCTACACACTAAAAGTGACTCAAGTCAATGTTTCCCTTCTTGTTGTTTAATAACAAAATTGTACTTCTATTGCAGGCCGATCCATTGCATTTTTGAATATGGAATCTGGACTCACTCAGTACACTGCAGACTGAGTTGAACAACACCATGATGATGACCACATAATATCTTCGCAGTCAGTTGGATCGGAGATGATTGATGGAATAACTTAGGGTGTTTCACGAAGTGGCATAAAAGGTAAACAAGTCAACAACAACCACAGCAGACCTACATGTCTGTGTAGTGGTGGAGTTGAGTCACGAGTGTAGTAGTGGTATGACTGACAGCCGTGCATTGATTTAGTTACTTAGGGGTCGATTACGATGTCGGGCGTATCGCCACCGCCCGCATGGCGGTGGCGATCCGCCCGCCATAATCGCCCGTCCGCCAACAAATTCCCGTCCGCCATATTACCATGGCGGAGGGGAGCCCGGCAGACGGTAAGACCGTCCGCATGTTTTCCGCCCAGCCGAACAGTCAACTGGGCGGAAAAGGGTTTCATATGGTGGCGGTGTCTGCAAGACACCGCCATCCATATTATGATGCCGGCGGAGATGAGCCTTTCCATGGTGGCGTCGCCACCATGGAAAGGCTCGCGGTCTTTGCTGTTGGGGGCCCGTTGCGGGCCCCCAGGGTGTTGGGGGGGTGGGGGCTGTACATGGGGGGTACCTATGGTACCCCCCTGCATCTGCATGCACAAGGTGGCAGGCACCGCGCGGTGCCTGTCACGTTGTGCATGCAGATGCACAACATGCATTTCCAGCACTGTGGCAGGCGGTGTTGTGAGCACCGCCCAACACAATGCTGGAAATGGGGGTTGCCACTGCCACCGTGGCGGTGGCATCCTAATCACATGTGCGGGACCGCCGCACACATAGCGGGCGGTCCCATTTACCGGGGCGATGGCGGGCGGACAAAGTCTGCCCGCCATCATAATCGGCCCCTAACTTTGGAAAATGCTATGTTGCTGTATATGTGTGCTCTGTCTGGCTCAGTCAAAATCTAAGCTAAGTGGAGGTTGGGTGGGCGACGTGGGCCTGCTCTGTCCTGTTGCTGTTGTAGGTTAATGCTTGAAACAGACAACAGAGTAGACATGATTTAGCCATGCCGCCTCTGAAAGTGTTTGCACTCCTTCGTAATTTATGCTTTTTTTTTCTCCTTGATTTTTCAATATCCCTTTTGTTTTTCCATCTACACTTACAGGCCGGCCTTTACCCTGTGCTAAACAGAGAAAAACAACTCACACTCACCTACCAATCCGCATCCGCCAGGCAGGCAGTAGCACCCAAGATTGACGGACGCAGCGCAGCGTCCATGAAAAGGAGGACCAAGAGGAATGCCGAGATGTAACTCCCCAATTTGACCAGGATAACATACAGTAACTTTAGTATCATTCATCATCTTTTAAATAATTTGATTTATTTTTTCTCTCCAATCATTACGACTGTGTGTTGTTGTTATTATGTTTGCTCTTTGCTTATAATTGATCCCTACAGATATTTTTTAATTTTCTTTGCTAGCTTTAAAAGGAAGCCCGGTACAACAGAACATAAAATGTATGTAATTTGGGTCTCTCTGAGGGCAGACAGGCAAGGCAAATTGCATAATAATAATTAATAATATACTGCTGACCTGTACTGGCTACTAGTCTAGTTAGTAAGTACTACTTATCATCATTAACCATCAAGTCATCATCATGCATGCATTTCCTTTTTCTCCCTTAACAGATTGTGTGTGTTCAGTTGTTGTTGTCCATGTGTAGTGTTTGTCTTTGTCAAACCTTTCCCTCAAATACCACTTCCCAACCATTCATCAAACCCTAACCCTCTTCCCCCGGGCTGTGTGATTTATATTGAGGTGTGACTAAATTAAATTTCCACCAATAATTGATCACACACTTGCTGGGGCGGATGTGGTGAAAGCAACACTAATTCAATTTCAAGGCAGGGCGAGGATCTTCTTCTGCTTGCCCACCCATGCTCAGTATATTTGCAAGTCAATTTTTTTTCCAAAGGAACATAATCCATCATAATTAATTGCCGGCATCGATTGGATTCATCATCCTCCTCCTTACAGCACTAAAGGTTATGCTTGTGTCGAGTGACTCGAGTCAACTACAGTTTATAAGCTATCCCCGACACCATTACGTTTTATTTTACTTTAGCATTGCTAATCATCATTATTATGGTTTCTTGTTTGGCAGTCTTCTTGTGTACTGTACTGTACTTCGTTCTACTACTCCTTCCAGAGTCTCTCTCAGGTGACTGACTGTCTCATTTTCTTTTTTTTCAAATGCTACTGCCAGTGTCTACTACTACCACCACATCCATGGCATCTTGGGAACCCAAACCATCATCACCATGCAGCCATCGCTGTGCCTAAGTTTAAACATCAATCACAGGTAAGACAAGAAGTTTGGGGGAGGCATAATTAATAATGGGAAATTAATTCATTAATTCACACACCCACACCCTTGAGTCCAGTTGCAGACTTCATAGACTAGGAGGAGAGACTGACAGTACTAGTAGGACAAGTCACTCAGTGAGGGTACCGCATCTATCTGTTCGTGTGTTACAAAATCGGCAGATTATTTAAATCAAAAACTGGCTGCAGCCCTGCAGCAGCAAAGGAAGGAAACCGTGTGACGTAAAAGAGTAACCCCCCCCACAAAACATTTGCATCGTATGTAAAGTTTAAGTATAAATATAATTTAATCCCCTAACAAAATAAACTAATCTAAAAAATCCCACAACGCCTGACCCACCCCTTTCCCTAACCCCAACCAATGTCCAAAAAGATAAAGAAAATGTCCATTAAATTCAAAAATAAAATTGTCCATAAATATATAAACCCCAACTTTTCCCCAAAGTACGCCCAATGCCCACCCACCAAAAAAAGGAATAAAAAAGGGGCAATCCAACAGGATCTCTATCGGCGGGCTCGCAGTCACCGGTTAATCGCCAGGACCTCCTTTACCTGCTCCTCTAGGCGCGCCATTCGGAGGAGCATGCAGCGCTTGAAAGTGTTGGATGAAGTGCGGCGGGCAGCTGCCAGCCCGCGGCGCCGTACCACTCGAGGGGCCTGGCTGGGACCCGGGGCATTGGAGGAGGCTGCAGCTGCTGCCGCCTCCTCCTCCTCCTCCACCAGAGCCACCAGCTGCCGATATTCCATGCGGATGGCCTCCAGCTTCCGGCGCTGGGCCATGGCTGCCAACTCCTTTCTGTCTGGATTTGATTTTTTTGGTTGGGAAGGAGTAGCTATATCAAAAAAGACAAAAGACTATTGTAACCAATACTGTTAGCAAAACAGTAACACAAAATTAATTCTACACATAGTGGCACAGTAGCACTAGCAAGCACAGTACATAACATTTGTGGTATCTAGCCACCCACTTCCTCGGCCTCTAACATTTGTGGGAGTTTCAGGCATTATACTAGCACTATGGACTCGAGTACACCAGTCTTCTTCTCTCTTGTTTAGCTAAATTAAGTAACCTTGTTGTAGCCGGCATGCCAGCTCAGTCAGCTTGCTCCCAAGACAAACATGCTTGTGACGCAGACTCACGTTATTTTTATTTACTACTGTCTGCAGGTGGGGAAGCTGACTACACAATCATCTTAGTTTTCTATTATGGGTGGCACTGGCCATACTCTGTTACATCAAGGGCAACTGCTCAATTTCACTTTCACCCTGCCCTGACTACTACAACAAGGCAGATGATATCTGATCCAAATGATCATTGCTTATATATGGGACAACATGAGGTACTTTGTTTTGATTGTTTGTGTAACCATGCAGCCGATAGGCCACCCATGGCAGGTTGACACAGTCGAAAATAAATTAACATAGGTAGGGAGTGGGCCTCGGAGTCAGAGGGAGGCGCTTGATAACAACATACATACACAATATATATGCTGTGCTCGCAAACTACTGTGAGTCAAGGGAGCATTCTGAAAATACAACTTCTATTCTACTTGGCTTTGCTACTCTGGCGCGGTTTATTTTCTTTTACATTCTCTTCAAAGACTCTTCATCCAGTGACAGTCTCCACCTATGCTATGATGAATACCATCCAGGGATCCATCCATTCAAAGTAAACATGTCTATCATTGTTCTTAATCTCTCAACAAACCTTAGTTTGTTTCACCAACAACAAACATTTTTTTTTTTTTAAACCACCAGCCATACGTCCTTCCTTCCTTGCTTGTCTTTGAGTTTGACCCATGAAACACCCCGGAGGATTCTTGCTATCACCCATACAGTTACACCCACCCAGGCCGGCATCTTTTCTTTCACCTTCCACCCATCCTTCAACCACCCATGCATCTGATTCCTATCAGCCACCTATGCATGCATCCCACGTATCCTTCTCTGCCAGTCATATATATTGCATCTCGCCCTTCCTTCTTCCTTCCATCCTTCTTTCCCTTTTCGTTCAACCCATCCTTCAAGGTCATCTGATCTGACTCTTAGTCTTCTCCATAAAACTTTCCCAGCTGAGTTGAAGTCCGATAGAAGAGGCCATTAGTTACTCAACTACTACTCCCGCCGCTAATGCTTTTGCTCTAATGCGAAGTAAAGGGTGTCTTCTTCAACCGTTGTTCACAACAACTTAGTCTCTCTCAACATACAGTGTACACCCTTGCAGCGAGTGTGTAACTATTGTCAATAAGTAAGGAATATAAGTATAACTTACCACCGCCCGCCACTGCTGCTGGCTCACCCACCCCTGTGGCAGCTGCCGCATCCACTGCTCCCTCCTGGCTGGCGTCGCCTGCCCCGCCGCTGGACCCGGCACTGGTGGTCGGTACGCCTAGAAAAAACATTACACATTTTTTAGATGCCATATACACCTCCCCCTATTTATTCTTTTTCACTAGCAAGATTGAAAAAAAAGTTAAAATACATACATATACCACATACATCACTAGTACAAATCGGGGAGTAGAGTAGACACTAGTAGTAGTAGGTCCTATCCTGTCAAAAATAGTAAAATATCTGGTTGGGCATTTTGTTGGTGGGAATTGTCGAAAAGCCTCTCAAGATTAAGAAGACTAGAAGAGGGCAACCCAAAGGACTGGACTCAGTGGCTAGAGCTATTGGTGAATCTGAGTTTTAAAACCTTTTAAATAAAAATAAAGAGTGGCCAACTGGGCAAGCTTAACTACAGAAAGACTAATATAGTAGTAGTACAGAGAGTCAGAGCAGAGGCAGTTAGAGGCAGGGATAACAAGAATTTAGAAACAGATAGTCTAGATCGAAGAAGATTTGGTAAAAAATAAAATTAGGAAACGGAAATAATAGTTCGGAAAAAATAAGGTGCAGTAAAAGTTAGGGAAATATAATTATTAATATTAACAACTGGAGGACTTACTGGGGCCAGCAGTAGAGCCCTCGGTAGAGGAGCGGTCCTAGCCCTGGGAGGCATCTTGTCCACCTCCCGCCGACTCTGACCCCGTCTTCTTGCCCCTGGGTGCTGATCATGTAAGATATAATAAAGAAAGAGACAAACATTGATGATTGGTGTGAAACAAATAAAATATTTTAAAAAACGCTCAGAAAAACATTTTTGGAAACAACAATTGCAATAAAATTGACCTATCTAATCTGATCGACTAGTAGTATCGCGGGATTCGCGGACCGTCTAGTTATTATTTATGAACACTAATTCCATTCTGATTCCAGAATCCTAAGCCTAAGTACCACCTGACCTAGTCCACCTATTCCAGACGGGCCAATTGTTCACTAAGTCTGCATTTCCATTTATTTTAGTCCTCAAAATGCATAGATGGAGGACGCATGCATACATTTTTGCATACATCAAATTGTTGGTTGGTTGCTGAGGATGCTCTGTTAAGCCTATTACTCACTCACTAACAAACTACAAAACGTTCTACTAAGGACTGGAGTAAGCAGCACTCAGCAGCATGTGACGTGACAGAGGATGCATCATGCAGACCGCAAAAAAATGACCAACTAATACTAAGTAACTAAACTACCTATCAATCCACCACTATCTTAGTGACAGGAGGACAAAGGAAGGACTAGAGTCTCTCTAGCATTACCTAACTTAAGTTCTCTAAAGTAAACTCTCTTACATAATCAGCCCAAGCGAGCGCAAAGTTGCAAACAAGTAAGATTAGTAGCGCTGAGCACCTGTGTCTAGAAGAATAACAATTACAGAAGATTTTTAAACGTAATTTACCTGCAATGGAAGCAGCAGCATTCTTGCTATTCGGAAAAAAATTACATTTGCAATAACAGTAACACAGTCTACAGAACACACAATACTACTAGTATTATACTATTAGCTACTCACCAAGCCCCACGACCTCAACACCTAGCAGGTCCAGGTGGTCCTGCTCCCGGTCCAAGATGTCTGACCACCGGTGGGTCAGCTGGTTATGGGTGCGCCGGACCCCAGAGCAGTGAAACACTGCCCGGCGCACCCTCGCCCACCGGTGGTGACGCTCCTGTGTACCCGGAGCCAGGCCAGCCGTCTGCTGCCAAGGTCAAGGGGAGGTGGCGCTGCACAAAAAAACAAGGGCGGCCACCTCCCCCTCGCTAAAAAGGGCCCGGGCCTGCACCCCTTCCGGGCGCAGTCTGCCGCAAGGAAGGCGGCTCTTCTTCTTGGGCAGAGGTGCCTTTCCCTTGGAGCCAGTACCCTTAGCCATGGTTCTGGGGTGGGCGGGGGCTGAAAAGAAAATGTAGGAGGAAAAAATAAAGTCAGGAGAAGAAGTAGGAGAGTAAAAAAGGAAGTAATATTAAACAGTAGAAAAAAGTTTAAAAAACGCAGTAAAAGTAGAAATAAAACGCAAAATATACACTTAGGGACAGAGAGGGATAGATAATAAATAAAAAACATCAGAAAAACAGTGTAAAAAACAAAGGATTGAAAAGATTAGAGAGGGATTGAAAACAGGCCCCAGAACCATGCAAAGAATAGGAAAACAAGGTGGCCGCGCCCATTGGCGACCGCGTGGTGAAATTCACGTGATTTTTCCCCCGAACACGCAATCCGCGTTGCCAAACGTCAAAAACATCTCGCGAGCATACGCGAGCATGCGGAAACAAGCAACTCCGCATGCTCGCGTAACTCCGCGTAGCGTTGCGGAGTTTTTGTGCCGCTTCGCGTAGCCTCGCGTAGCCCGGGTACGCAAACTTCGTCCAGGGTTACAAACGATATTAAACACTTCGATATTTTTTAAATCGATATTACTTACCTTAAGTCGATATTCTTGACCACGATATTCTTGCTGTCAATATTTCTGACCCACGATATTAATGACTTGATATTTGTGTAACTCAATATTTTGTACTCGATATTCTGTCTCAGCACCGACTCAGACACGTCTGTTGGATTCCTGACTTGCAAAAGTGGTTAGTAGATTCTCACGCCAGCAGTATCATGATCTCTTAGCAGAGCGTCTTATAAGCGAATTTAAGTAACTTGTGCTCTAGGATCACTACCTCCCTGAAGAATTCACTTTTGTGTTTGCAATTACGTCTTAATCTTAAGAATTGACTATATGGTATTGAGTTCTTTAGTGAGTGAGGATGGTGACCTGCGCCTTGAGACCCTCACAGGTGAGTAGTCGCGCTTAATAAGCTCTGATTCATTGATTAATTGACTGCTGAATGCCAGGAGTGTGTTCCTCTCCATGGGCTTCATACAAAGGGTGGTGTAGAAATTCTCATTTTCAACACAAACAGAAAGGTCGAGGAAATCAATTTCTGATTGATGGGCTTTCATAGTGAATCTAAGGGCATCACAGTTTTGGTTTAATCATGTCTGAAATAATAGCAATGTCTGAGAGTCACCCTCCCAAATCATGAAGATGTCATCTATATATCTCTTCCAGACAGCAGTGTGTCCTCTGAAAGATTAGTTTCGGAGCAAATAGCTCTCAGTTCCAGTACAATACTGTAAAATTTGGTGTAAAAACTGCCCCCAAGGAAGTGCCCTTTATCTGTAAATAGAAATCATTGTCAAATTGAGTGACATTGTGTATGAGGGCTAGTTCCAGCACTGATATAATAAATGATGCTGGAACCTGGTGTGGTCTGGGTCTGCGGCTAAGGATGCTATGTATGACAGTGAGGCCCTCTAATTGGGGTATGTTAGTATGGAGGGATACTATGTGCAGAATTACCAATGAGGTTTCTGGTGTGGGTAGATGAAAGTCTTCAGTGAGATTTATAAAATCCATGCTGTCATGTATATAGCATGCTGTGAGGGGCACAAAGGGCTTGATGAAGAAGCCAATGTATTGACTAATCGGCTCCAGGATTTAGCTGCACCCTGAAACTATGGGTCTGCCGCAGGGCTATCAGGATTTTTGTGAATGTTAGGAAGAGTATAAATAACTGGAGTGTGTGGGTTGCACACATTGAGGAATGAGGTCTCATTTATGCTGAGAAAACCCTTACTTTAGCTTTATTTGTAAGTCTGAGTATTTCACTTTGCATTTTACTAGTTGTATCTTTAGTAAGCTTTGCATAATGCTCAGGGTTATTCAGTTGGCATATGAACTCGAGTTTGTATGAGTCTATGTCCTATAGGACAATGCCTCCACCTTTGTTTGCAGGCTTGACAATAATAGTACTATCCATTTTCAGAGTACCAGAAGGGCCAGCCCTGTCCACCATGCAGGTGATAGCCCACCTGGCAGTCCTATGGAGTAGACGTGATGGGGGCAAGGGTCCGATGGGGGCCAATGAGCGGATGGGCTTGATAGTGGTTTCTTCTGGGGTTATGACGAGGCATTTGGTTAGCATTGATTCTTTGGATAAGATCGGGAGGCATTTTGTGAAGTTTGTCCGATCTGGTTGTGGGTTCAAGTTGCTTTGAATGACACTGATTTTGTCGCTGACGAATTGAGAATGATGTTTGCAGAGGTCCTGTGAGGGAGTGATAGAGTTGGAGGTGGTCGTTGGAGAGGTGATTATCCTCACAATAGTGAAGATTTCTTTGTTTCTGTTGTTAGTGGCATCAATGCACTTCGCCAGAGCTGCACGTTTGATGGCACGGGTCATTTGATAGTAGTGTCTCAGGTCAGATTTAAATGTGCTCTTGTCTGCATTGTCCTGGCTCATTCTCCATTTGCACTGCAGTTGTTTCATCAATCTGAGTTCCTCCATGTATAAACTGACATGGGGTCTACATATTGCTGTACTGCTGTGTGTGGGCCAGGAAGAGGAGATCATATAGTGTATATTCTTGCTGGGTTTGGGGAGGCTCTTGCTGAGTTTGGGTCAGTGGGTGCTGAGAGTGGTGTCCCAGTCCATGTCAGTGATGCTGTACCAGTTTCAGTGGGCTGGTCTGGTGGTGGTGGTACATGTGCATTGGACCGGGATGGGGATGCTGAACTTGACAAAGGCAAGGACTGTCCAGGAGACTGGTGTGGGATTATCGAATGGGATGTTGTAGAAAGTGGTTAAAATAGTGTCCAGGAGGTGTCAGGTGATGCAGGTAGGTCCCTTTACTCTCTGGGTGAGACCCAGGCTTCCAAGGTTTTCAATTAGTGCTTTTCAGTTGGGGTCGGCATGGTATTCCAGGTGGACGTTCATGTCTTTAGAGTAGAATATAATTGCTGGCATCGAGGGTGCATGATGGAAAGAAGTGTGTGTTGGTGTTAGTTGAAGTTGTTATGAAGTCCCAGTAGTCTGTAGATGAGTGTGCTGCTTAAGGTGAAGTTGGGCATGGCGTGGAGATTGAACGACAGGTATTCTATGTTGGAAAATGGCATCTTCATGGAGGTAGTGCAGCTGATGGTATTCTTGTGGATGATGGCGATTCCACCTCCTGGCTTGTGAGGTCTGTCTTGCCTGGTGATCTTTAGCTGGGGGAATGGCTGTGGAGATCTTTGGGGTGGCGATGAAGAGTTCAGCTAGGTTTTTGTGAGAAAAAGTATGTCCGCGGCATTGTCATGCATTTGGTCCCATGTCTCTGTGGCATGATTGGTGAGTGAGAGGGTGTTGAGGAGCATTCAAGTGATTGTGGAGTGTTGCGTGGGTAGTTGTAGGACTGTCTGAATGTGGGAGAGCGGGTAGTTGGGTGCTGTCAGTGCGGGTGCAGTGAGTCTTGGATCTGGTTAAGTCCATGAATCTTAAAGGAAGCACAGGAGAACATCCCTCGGTATTGTGTGGTGCAGTGACACAGCAGCATGTGGACCGGGTAGCGGGGCTGCAGGTGCAGAGGGTTGCAGCAGGGTAGCGGTGGTTTAGGGAGGACCAGGGTGCCTGGTGCTTGGCACAGTTCAGTGGTGGTGTAAGTGGGCTTGCCTTTGGCGCGCCTTTGGTGCACCCACTGAGTGCGTCTGCATTGCGGCTGCCATTAAAAAGGCCCTGGCTGTGGGGAGAAGCGATATCACTTCCTCTGCAGGGGAATGATGGAAGATGCAGTGTTGTCACTTCCTGTGCAGATGGATGATGGAAATGAGTCCTGTTGCTTGGCTTCATCTTTTAAAGATAGTTTTGGATTGACAGGAGTGATGTCCCTCCCTGTGCAGATGAATGATGGAAAATCCAGTAATGTCACTTACTGTGCAGAAGGAAATGAGAACTCTTGCTTGGCTTCATGTTTTAAAGACAGTTTTTGCTGGAAACCAGTGATGTCACATCCTGTGCAGATGGATGATTGAAATACAGTTATCTCATTTCCTGTGAGATGAATGATGGGATCCAGTGATGACACCGCCAATTCTGATGTATAAGGAGAAATCTAGTGATGTCAATTGCTGGAAAGATGGAGGATGAAAATGAGTCCTCTTGCTTGATCCATTTTGCAGTGAATCAGAACATTCTTGTAAAGTTTTCCTCTACTCACCAGCTAAAATGGGTGAAAGAAAAGCTTATATCTGATGTTGTGATTCTTCCCAATTCATTTATTTATCACTTTACATGTAGAGTTATATATTAATACATAGCAAGGGACATAATTGTTCTTTTTACAGTTTTTTTTCAGAAGTGCTTAACTTGACGCCTACTATGGCCAGCTACATGCAAAAATCAGTCTTGGCCCTGCTCCAATTGAAACAGCCCAGTCCGAGCTGCCGAGCCAGGTCCAAACGGAGGTGACATGGTGTGCAAAATAACGATGAATTGGGATGCGGCCCGAGTATTTAACAGTGGCATCAATCGCTTTTTTGTATACTTCCGTTTGTCACCTTTTGTGCGACGGGTATGCCCAGACGTGGGTCTTGTGCTCACTGTGTCACTGGAACTAAGCTGTAACTGGCTGATGAGCCCATAACTAGGGCACAACCAGTCCTGGGTTGGGTTGCTTGTATTCTGGTTCAGGGAGGACCTGACTTGCCAGATCAGTCTGGATTGTTCCGATTGGAGCAGGGTCAAGACTGATTTGCATTTTGCTGGGTCCAAAGTGAGGTGACATGGTGTTCAAAATAATGATGGATTGGGATGCACCCTGAGTAATTACCAGTGGCTGAGATTAATTCAAGCAGTCCATCCATCACTTTTTTGTATCCTTCAGGGGTGGGATAATCGCAGAGTTTTCAATGATGGAGCCTCAATTAGCTGTGCCCTGGGAAATGAGCAACTGCCAACCTATATGTCAAAGATCCACCAGCTTTGTTGCACCAAAAGGCTCACCATATGTTGGCATATGTTCCTAAGCCAATTTTTCTACCTATGTTCTCCTGGAATGGCAATCCCATGCTAAATGTAACAAAAAGGTCCTTGTGTGCAGGGAAAAAACACTCCTATACATCATGCACATTTGCTTTTTGTTGTCCAGAAACTTACCCTGTTATACTAAGTCGACCACAATCACATGGTGGCCTGGACAGCATTAGATTATTGCTGAAAGTGCCCCTACCAGACATCTCTAAGGCTAGTGGGCAAGTAACCACTGGGCTTGGAGTCAGGTACTCCACCTCCCAACTTGTTGGAGGCCCTACTACCAGAATTTAATCGATTGACATGGTATTAAAAAAATGTGTGGGAAACGGGTGGTGACTGTGGGGCAACTTATTCTTATTGAAGGAAAGGTATATGTATGAGAGAGATCATTCAAAACCTGAAATGAACAATCAGAATTATTTGCCAAGCAGTATGTCATTAGTAAAATTAATCAAAAGCTGCTAAATGATTTCAGAATGACTACATGATCTCACACCTCGCGCAGTATTAAACTAACTGAATTCAACACTCCTAGAACTAGAATATATAGCTAACAGCTGGTTCAAAAAAGAGATAATTTTTTATGCTGTTTCATATAGCGCGAACTCGACCCAAAGGTATTGGAGCACTTTACATGAGCACCAGTTACATTACACATTCATTTTTGGTGGGCATGGGGAGATTTGGTACTTTGCCCAGAATAACAGGATGTTGAGCAGCCGCTAAGACTCGAACCTGGTTCCTCAGCTTCAAAGTCCGCAGCTCCGGCCATTAATCCACATACGCTTGCCAATATGCTGTGGAATGTATTGCCAGATTATGGCTGCATACCCAATTTTCTGTATATGGGCACCTCTTACTCCTAGAAGATCATATGTAATTCGTAACTTTATCTTGGAATAAGAGAAGATACTCACATAAAATGCTTTGTGAATCATTTCAGATGAAATTCACATTTAAGATTAGAAAAAGAAATGTTATTTGTACCCACGCAGCATTGCAAGCATTTAGCACTGCAGCTTTATGAAACTGCAATTGTTCTTCTTTAAAACAGAAGTTAAAAATATTTTAAATCTAGATGACAATGCCAGTGTTCTGCACCTTTTCTGACATTTGAAGCACACTGTCAGGTCTTTCAAGAACAGTCTGTTATAAAGATTTGAGTGAGGGAACATGCATAGAGAAAATAGGGAAGATGCATAGAGAAATACACAAGATATCACACTATTGTTTTAGTTAATGTCAGGTTGCGTCTTCGCTTTGCTCCTAGGTACCTGTGGCACAGGTTGGCCCATTCCAATTAAAGCTTGATAGAAATAAATTGGAGCAAGAATGAGCATTTGGGTTAACTGGTAACAACTAGTCTCCAAAGGAGAAAAAATGCAGATAAAAAAAAACCTCTCTAATGAGGCAAAATGCAGGACCAATCAGAAGAAGCAAGAGACCTTCCAGCAGCACAGGATATTTTCAGATCAAGCAACATGTAAACTATGCTGCAACACACTGAAACAGATTTCTGAGCAGCTGATATACCCTTGAATATCAGAAACAAAAGTAATACCCCAGAAGTACATGAATTCATTCTTGAGTTGGGATCAGCTATGCTAGACTATTCAAAACATCCTTTCTTTTCCAAAAGAAAATATGTCCTGGAACTTGACTCCTTAAACCTAGTAGGAATAGAAGTCAAGCACCAGAAACAGAGACAGAAAGGAAGCAGACGTGTGGCTACAAGGCGAGAGGTCTGAGTTCAAGTAGTCAGCCATCAGCATTGAGAACGTACTTTTAAGCTGCTTCTGCATCTTCTATTTTTGCAGGAAACCAAAGAATGAGAGGCACTGCATCACCTGTGCTCAAAGGCCCCAACACTGTTGAACGGTATCAGAAAACAAGGTATGTACATGTTCAGTTGTGCTGGTCGGCCCAGATGTAACACACACAGAGAACCTATGAGTTAAATTGGAGGATACATTTCATTATTATGAATGGAAGGCGCAGGGTATTTAAGCCTGTTTTTCAACATTACAGGAGGAAAGATATACAAAAACGGAAAAATAATGTTACAGCTTGCTGTACACAAACACATGCACACACATTCTACGTATATATACATATTCTACATATATATATATATTCTACATATATATATATATTCTACATATATATATATATATATATATATATATATATATATATATATATATATATATATATATATATATATATATATGTATATATATATTATCTACTGGCGGTCGCCAGTAGATAGTTATAGTTAAAACCTATTATCCATAGGAAATCCGCGACATTCTATTTGAAATAACGTTGGCGCCGGTTGACGAATCTTCGCGAAAGTTTCCAACTTGTTGGGGCGCTCCGGTCCGCTCCTATCCTGAAAGTCTTGGGGTGATACGTCAAGCGGGGGCCGAGAAAAAAGGGGGTCCCAAAACGCATTTTCCCCATTCATTTTTCCATAGGAACCTTTAGTCGCAGCTACAGCCCGAACTGCTGAACGGAATTACACCAAATTTGGCAAAGAGGTAGCCCTTGGTTCAGTGTCATGCCTTTTGCTTAAATGGTGTAAATCCGTTCAGTAGTTCCTGAGAAAATCAAAAGTAAAGTCACATATATATCTGGGCGGAGCCTAACCACACATGTCATCGTGAGATCTGATTGGCTGTCAGCACTTCATCCTGGAATTGCTGGCAGCCATCTTGGGACCAATATAAATGATAGTACCTCATTGAAATGCATTGTAGTGAATAGAAGATTTTGAGGGTCACCAAAAGGAGAACTATAAAGGGTGATAACAGGCTTTAGTTACATTAGAATTTATTTGTTGATGGTACCATACTAATTTTAGGAATTGTGGTGTATTCTAAGGTAATTTTACCATGTGAAAAACCTTCTGCTGGGATATCATGAATCATGTTTGAGAGAACACTATTTTCTCATGCTTGTCCCATGGAGGTTTGGAAGGTGCTCCAGAAGCTAAAATGAGAGCATATTTTCTGTAAATTCACTTTATCTTTCTCACTCATGTGAGAATGAAGTCTGACATTCTCAGTAAAACATGTACATCCAACAAGGGCAGAGACTGTCAGTTGATTCCTTTGTGTTCTACTGCAGCTTCCCAGAGTGTTCTAAAGAACAACTAGAGTGCTAACAGCCTTACTTATGACAAAAGTATGGCACACCTGAAGCCATCTTGATTGGAATAAACTGGTAACACTTAAACAATTTAATTTAAAAAGGAACAAAATGATGGGGTTCATTTTGTCATGGAAATTATGGTTAGTGCTGTAGAAAGAAAAATTAGGACATGTTTCAAGTGTGATCTCAAATATCTTCCTGTTATATTTCAACAGGAGCAGCCTGCCAGTTGATGCCTTTGTGTTCTACTGCAACTTCCCAGAGTGTTCTAAAGAACAACTAGAGTGCTAACAGCCTTACTTATGACAAAAGTATGGCACACCTGAAGCCATCTTGATTGGAATAAACTGGTAACACTTAAAACATTTAATTTAAAAAGGAACAAAATGATGGGGTTCATTTTGTCATAGAAATTATGGTTAGTGCTGTAGAAAGAAAAATTAGGACATATTTCAAGTGTGATCTCAAATATCTTCCTGTTATATTTCAACAGGAGCAGCCTGCCAGTTGATGCCTTTGTGTTCTACTGAAGCTTCCCAGAGTGTTCTAAAGAACAACTAGACCGCTAACAGCCTTACTTATGACAAAAGTATGGCACACCTGAAGCCATCTCGATTGGAATAAACCGGTAACACTTAAAACATTTAATTTAAAAAGGAACAAAATGAGGGGTTCTTTTTGAAATAAAAATTATGGTTAGTGCTGCAGAAAGAAAAATTAGGGCATGTTTTAAGTGAGATCTCAAATCCTCTTCTATTTCATTAGAAAATTCTGACATGCAGACTGAAACAATCACTTTCAATACCAGCAGCAGACTACCAGTTAACTCCCTGGTGAGCAGTAGCTTTACTCCAGTGATCTAATGAGCAACTAGAGTGCTAACATTCTGAATTTATGGCAGATGTGAGACACATCTGAATGCCTTCTTGATGGAATCAAAGTAAAAAACTGAAAGCATTTCCTACTGAGGAGACTGCAGTAAATGAAGTAATTAGGAAACTTCATAACAAAGAAGTCTTCCAAGATGGCCACCAGTGAAAAAAGAGCCCAAATGTAGCACAAATATTACCCAGATGTAGCCCACATATAGCCCAATGACAAAAGTGTGCAAAACACTTTTTATTTTTTGTTTTTTTGCAGTTTTATGTAGTGCAGACTGGTCAGGTATTGGAGCATTGCATCTTAAAACATGACCCCCTACACTACAAAAACACCACTGCACTACCTTAAACCCTAAAACACTACCCCCAGCACGGCCCCCTACACTACAGAAGCACCACTGCACTATCCTAAACCCTAAAACACTACCCCCAGCACGACCCCCTACACTACCCAAACACCACTGCACTACCCTAAAACATGACCCCCTACACTACACAAACACCACTGCACTACCCTAAACCCTAAAACACTACCCCCAGCACGACCCCCTACACTACACAAGCACCACTGCACTACCCTAAACCCTAAAACACTACCCCCAGCACGACCCCCTACACTACACAAACACCACTGCACTACCCTAAACCCTAAAACACTACCCCCAGCACGACCCCCTACACTACCCAAACACCACTGCACTAACCTAAATCCTAAAACACTACCCCCAGCACGACCCCCTACACTACCCAAACACCACTGCACTACCCTAAAACATGACCCCCTACACTACAGAAACACCACTGCACTTTTCCTAAACCCTAAAACACTACCCCCAGCACGACCCCCTACACTGCCCGAACACCACTGCACTAACCTAAATCCTAAAACACTACCCCCAGCACGACCCCCTACACTACCCAAACACCACTGCACTACCCTAAAACATGACCCCCTACACTACACAAGCACCACTGCACTACCCTAAACCCTAAAACACTACCCCCAGCACGACCCCCTACACTGCCCGAACACCACTGCACTGTCCTAAACCCTGAAACACCAGCCCCTGCATGACCCCCTACACTACCCGAACACCACTGCACTGCCCTAAACCCTGAAACACCACCCCTAGCACGACCCCCTACACTGCCCGAACACCACTGCACTGCCCTAAACCCTGAAACACCACCCCCTTCACGACCCCCTACACTGCCCGAACACCACTGCACTGCCCTAAACCCTGAAACACCACCCCCAGCATGACCCCCTACACTGCCCGAACACCACTGCACTGCCCTAAACCCTGAAACACTACCCCCAGCAAGACCCCCTACACTGCCCGAACACCACTGCACTGCCCTAAACCCTGAAACATCACCCCCAGCAAGACCCCCTACACTGCCCGAACACCACTGACCTAAACCCTGAAACACCACCCCCAGCACGACCCCCTACACTGCCCGAACACCACTGCACTCCCCTAAACCCTGAAATACTACCCCCAGCATGACCCCCTACACTGCCCGAACACCACTGCTCTGCCCAAAACCCTGAAACACCAGCCCCAGCACGACCCCCTACACTGCCCGAACACCACTGCACTGCCCTAAACCTTGAAACACCAGCCCCTGCACGACCCCCTACACTGCCCGAACACCACTGCACTACCCTAAACCCTGAAACATCACCCCCAGCACGACCCCCTACACTGCCCGAGCACCTCTGCACTGCCCTAAACCCTGAAACACCAGCCCCAGCACGACCCCCTACACTGCCCGAACACCACTGCACTGCCCTAAACCCTGAAACACCAGCCCCAGCACGACCGCCTACACTGCCCGAACACCACTGCACTGCCCTAAACCCTGAAACACCAGCCCCAGCACGACCCCCTACACTGCCCGAACACAACTGCACTGCCCTAAACCGTGAAACACCAGCCTCAGCACGACCCCCTACACTGCCTGAACACCACTGCACTGCCCTGAACCCTGAAACACCAGCCCCAGCACAACACCCTACACTGCCCGAACACCACTGCACTGCCCTAAACCCTGAAACACCACCCCGTGCATGACCCCCTACACTGCCCGAACACCACTGCACTGCCCTAAACCCTGAAACACCACCCGCAGCGCGACCCCCTACACTGCCCGAACACCACTGCACTGCCCTAAACCCTGAAACACCATCCCCAGCACGACCCCCTATACTGCACGAACACCACTGCACTGCCCTAAACCTTGAAACACTACCCCCAGCAAGACCCCCTACACTGCCCGAACACCACTGCACTGCCCTAAACCCTGAAACATCACCCCCAGCAAGACCCCCTACACTGCCCTAAACCCTGAAACACCACCCCCAGCAAGACCCCCTACACTGCCCGAACACCACTGCACTGCCCTAAACCCTGAAACACCAGCCCCAGCACGACCCCCTACACTGCCCGAACACCACTGCACTGCCCTAAACCCTGAAACACCACCCCCTGCACGACCCCCTACACTGCCCGAACACCCCTGTACTGCCCTAAACCCTGAAACACCACCCCCTGCACGACCCCCTACACTGCCACGAACACTACTGCACTGCCCTAAACCCTGAAACACCACCCCCAGCACGACCCCCTACACTGCACGAACACCACTGCACCGCCCTAAACCCTGAAACACTACCCCCAGCAAGACCCCCTACACTGCCCGAACACCACTGCACTGCCCTAAACCCTGAAACATCACCCCCAGCAAGACCCCCTACACTGCCTGAACACCACTGCCCTAAACCCTGAAACACCAGCCCCAGCACGACCCCCTACACTGCCCGAACACCACTGCACTGCCCTAAACCCTGAAACACCACCCCCAGCAAGACCCCCTACACTGCCCGAACACCACTGCACTGCCCTAAACCCTGAAACACCACCCCCAGCACGACCCCCTACACTGCCCGAACACCACTGCTCTGCCCAAAACCCTGAAACACCAGCCCCAGCACGACCCCCTACACTGCCGGAACACCACTGCAGTGCCCTAAACCCTGAAACACCAGCCCCAGCACGACCCCCTACACTGCCCGAACACCACTGCACTGCCCTAAACCCTGAAACACCACCCCAGCACGACCCCCTACACTGCCCGAACACCACTGCACTGCCCTAAATCCTGAAACACCAGCCCCAGCACAACCCCGTACACTGCCCGCACACCACTGCACTGCCCTAAACCCTGAAACACCAGCCCCAGCACAACCCCGTACACTGCCCGAACACCACTGCACTGCCCTAAACCCTGAAACACCAGCCCCAGCACGACCGCCTACACTGCCCGAAAACTACTGCACTGCCCTAAACCCTGAAACACCACCCCCAGCAAGACTACCTACACTGGCCGAACACCACTGCACTGCCCTAAACCCTGAAACACCACCCCCTGCACGACCCCCTACACTGCCCAAACACTACTGCACTGCCCTAAACCCTGAAACACCAGCCCCAGCACCACCCCCTACAATGCCTGAACACCACTGTTCTGCCCTAAACCCTAAAACACCACCCCCTGCACCGCCCCCTACACTGCCCGAACACCACTGCACTGCCCTAAACCCTGAAACACCACCCCTGCTCGACCCCCTACACTGCCCGAACACCACTGCACTGCCCTAAACCCTGAAACACCACCCCCTGCACCACCCCCTACACTGCCCGAACACCACTGCACTAAACCCTGAAACACCACCCCCTGCACCGCCCCCTACACTGCCCGAACACCACTGCACTGCCCTAAACCCTGAAACACCACCCCCAGCATGACCCCCTTTACTGCTCGAACACCACTGCACTGCCCCAAACCCTGAAACACCACCCCCAGCATGACCCCCTACACTGCCGAACACCACAGCCCTAAACCCTGAAACACCACCCCTGCACGACTGCCCGAACACCACTGCACTGCCCTAAACCCTGAAACACCACCCCCTGCACGACCCCCTACACTGCCCGAACACCACTGCACTGCCCTAAACCCTGAAACACCACCCCCAGCACGACCCCCTACACTGCCCGAACACCACTGCACTGCCCTAAACCCTAAAACACCACCCCCAGCACAACCCCCTACACTGCCCGAACACCACTGCACTGCACTAAACCCTAGAACACTACCCCCAGCATGACCCCCTACACTACCCGAACACCACTGCACTACCCTAAACCCTAAAATACTCCCCCAGCACGACCCCCTACACTACCCGAACACGACTGCACTGCCCTAAACCCTAAAACACTCCCCCAGCACGACCCCCTACACTACCCGAACACCACTGCACTGCCCTAAACCCTAAAACACTCCCCCAGCACGACCCCCTACACAACCTAAACACCACTGCACTGCCCTAAACCCTAAAACACTACCCCCGCATGACCCCCTACACTACCCAAATACCAATGCACTACCCTAATCCCTAAAACACTACCCCCGCACAACCCCGTACACTACCCAAAGACCACTGCACTACCCTAAACTCTAAAACAATACCCCCGCACGACTCCCTACACTACCCAAAGACCACTGCACTACCCTAAACCCTAAAACACGACCTCCTACACTACACAAACACCACTGCACTACCCTAAACCCTAAAAAACTACCCCAGCACGAACCCCTACACTACCCAAACACCACTGCACTACCCTAAACCATAAAACACTACCCCCAGCAGTACCCCCTACGCTACCCAAACACCACTGCACTACCCTAAACCCTAAAACACTACCCCCAGCAGTACCCCCTACACTACCCAAACACCATTGCACTACCCTAAACCCTAAACCACTACCCCCAGCAGTATCCCCTACACTACCCAAACACCACTGCACTACCCTAAACCCTAAAACCCTAAAACACTAACCCCAGCACGACCCCCTACACTACCCAAACACCACTGTACTACCCTAAACCCTAAAACACTCCCCCAGCACGACTCCCTACACTACCCAAACACCACTGCACTACCCTAAACCCTAAATCTACCCCCAGCATGACCCCCTACACTACACAAACACCACTGCACTACCCTAAACCCTAAAACACTACCCCCAGCATGACCCTCTTCACTACCTAAACACAACTGCACAATTTGTTACAGGCGTTGCAACGCAGGCCTGTGGTGCTTACTGGAAGTACCTGGTGGGCTAGTTGGGCCCCAGGGACTCTCAGGATTCAATGTGACCTAATCCCCCAACTTAAAACGCGCCACGGGGCGCGTTTGCACAGTGGTGAAGGGAGGGGGCGGGGCTTCAGGTGACATGTGCGCAAACATGCCCTGTGGTGCGTTTTAAGTTGGGGAGTTAATTCTCTTTGAATCCTGGGGGCCAACTAGCCCACCAGGTACCTTCAGTAAGCACAACAGAGTTGCGTTGCAGAGAGGTGAAAAAAGGTGCGTGGCCTCGGAACGCCTCTCTGCAACTCAGCTCTGTGGTCCTAACTGTAGGTACCTGGGGGCTAGTTGGGCCCCAGGGACCCTCAGGATTCAAGGGGACTTAATCCCGCACCTTAAAACGCGCCACGGGGCGCGTTTGCACACATGTCACCTCAGGCCCCCCCTCCCTTCACCACTGTGCAAACGCGCACTGGCTCTGGTTAGTCAGAGTCAGTTACCACCAGTACCCGTCTGAAAAAGTTGTGGGCACAGGATGATTTTGCAACAAGGCCTCTTTCTGCTCCTCTGTTGGTTCTTTCTGCACATCTTTTGCTTCTTTCTGTGCGTTTTTTCTTCTTTCTTCACATGTCCTACCTCTGTTGGCATAGTTAGAAACTAGCATTTAAAAAGCCTTTGAAATTCACTTAAAAAATCATAGGTTTCAGGCACGTTATAGTTAGAAATTAGCATTTAAAAAACCTTTGAAATTCACTGAAAAAACCATAGGTTTCAGGCACGTTATAGTTAGAAATTAGCATTTAAAAAACCTTTGAAATTCACTGAAAAAACCATAGGTTTCAGGCACGTTATAGTTAGAAATTAGCATTTAAAAAACCTTTGAAATTCACTGAAAAAACCATAGGTTTTAGGGACAGTTATAGTTAGTTGGACATTGCACTCGTACAAAACCCGTGAAATTCCCCTGTTATAGTTAGTTCAGCTAACTATAACTCGCGCCCCGCAATGCACTGCTGATGACGTCACATATTACATCACTCATGACATGGTCAGTGACATCACTGATGACATCACTGATGACATCTCAAATGACATCACTGATGACATCATCCATGTGATAATTTCATGCATCTTCTCACACCCTAATATAACTTTTGATACACCCACTCTAAATTACAGACTGCCATTCTCAAAACCATAGACACTCCAACACCAAAAACTACATACCCACTCACTGATTCTTAGATCTACACACACATCCACTCACTCACCTGTACAGTCACTCATACTTACAGTCACTCAGTACAGGACTATCATATGCACTCATACACCTATATAAACACTCACACACCGCCACTCATCCATAGAGGTACTCACACACCTAGTCAGTCATGCAAAAAATTAATCACACACCCATTACTCACCTATACAGTTATACACACACCAGCTCACTTACTCATACAAATACTAGCACATTCTTACGCTCTTATACAATAACTGATACAAGCACATACGAATCCATACAGCCACTCTCACAATAACACACTCTCACTTATAGCCATTTAAATACTCTAACACACATATATACTGCCTTTTACATATGTAGTTACTCGCACATGTACCACTGAGATATACATTCACTCACTAACACACCCATACACACACTCACCCACCCAAGCAGTCCATCACAGATGCACTCTTGAAATCATGCACCCAGTGAATCACCCACTCACACATCTATGTATAGAGTCACACACACCCCACCCACACAAACACTCAGGCAGCCATACAGATACTCAGAGAACCAATCAATAACCCATATAGACACTCATGTAGCTATTCGCAAATCCATGCATCCACTTACACACCAACAAACAGACGGATACAGACATTCACACAGTTTAGTCACTAACCCATGCATTCAGTAAGATACGTTTAATCACTCACTTGTAGAGTCAGTCACTCACGTACTAAATCATCCATTCAGACACTTATACACTCACTCATTCTTCAATACGCCTTTCCCTATATATATTAAACATATTTAAACTTTACAGAAACACACAGTCACTGGATGATGTCATCAGTGATGTCATCAGTGATGTAATTTGAGATGTCATCAGTGATGTCATGAGTGATGTCACTGACCATGTCATGAGTGATGTAATATGTGACGTCATCAGCAGTGCATTGCGGGGCGCGAGTTATAGTTAGCTGAACTAACTATAACAGGGGAATTTCACGGGTTTTGTACGAGTGCAATGTCCAACTAACTATAACTGTCCCTAAAACCTATGGTTTTTTCAGTGAATATATATATATATATATATATATATATATATATATATATATATATATATATATATATATATATATATATAATTTCATATTTGCTTATTTCAAGAAACTTGGGTGGTCAATAATGTATATAGGCAGAGCTACACAACGTATAAGAATCTAATTTTGTTTTATCCCAGTATTTAAAGAATATAGATATTATATCTGTTATAAATGCATTTAAGCATATATTAATGAAAACAGTGATGTATGTTTTCTATGTCTATTGCTGCTAAATTTGCACAGTCCCTTTAAAAGGGGAACCTCCGCCCTAAGGCGCTGACATGTGATCAAGGCCGTCGATCGGCCGAAACGCGTCATGGCAACATGGTGATTGCTGAATAAAGATAACCGGCACAATAATTGGGTCTGCTCTCATCCTTTCGCATGCCCGAAACGTCGGACGAGCTTTCTGAAATATTTACCGGATTGGCCACCTCCGGATGTGTGGACCCCCTCTCCGCAAGTTGGCTCCGTGGTTGGAGGTCATCTCTTCTGGGGATATCAGACAGCCGGTGTCGTTATCCTGACAGCGTCGGCTTCCCTGTTGAACCCGGAAGTGCAAGTAAATTGTTCCGAGTTAGGAATCCACGGTGGCCCCCTGTTCATACGCAGAAAGACGAGGAAGCAGTCGGAAGGTGTAAGCAGCGGGAGCAGATCTCGGACACGTCGGCAAGCTCGGGCGAGCTCAGTCACGTTAGAGACCACCGCTGGACCCATTGGACGACAATATAAGGTACTCTGAATAGCGTAATTTATATAACAGGTGGGGAGGCGTGCGCTTAAGTTTTTCTCCCCTCAAAGAGTGCAAAAGTGGGTGAGAGCATAAGCATTAAACAAACATCACAGCAGTAATCACCATGTCCGCCGCAGCGCTCAGAGACCGCGAGTCGGCAGCGGAGGAAATGTTTTCGGACAATGCTCCACAGGGACAGCAGCTTAATGAGTACAGCACCATTGAAATGACAACTGGAGTCAAAAGCCTGAAAGAAAACTACAGTGCCCTGGAAAAATACATGCCCCAGGAAACAGCCAAGTGGTGGGAGGCAAAATCCCTACAGAAGTACCTGGACGTTGGCAGGATACCGAGGGGGCTGCGAATCATGTTGGCCCCCAGCTACGACACGCCCAACCCTCGCATGATGGCAGAATGGGCAGAGTGTAATCTCGACTCCTCCCGCAGGCTAGTCCAAATTTTGGTAAAGTATGCGGAAGTAGATCGTATTGAGCTCCAGGCCAAAATAGACGCCCTAAATGAGGAAATTGAACTACAGGGTGAGCCACAACAGAGGAAGAAATTTCAGGAGGATATGATGACAAGACTTAACAAAGAAGAAGAAAAGATAAAACAACGGAAGATATAAAAATTCAAAAGAGATAAGGACGACTACACCAACGGACACATTTTCACGTTCGCCCGGAAATTCGACTCTTTCAGGAATGTGATGGCAAAAAATACAAGGTTCACACAAGAACGCAATGAGGATCAAGGTGGCGCAACTTCAACATCAGCGTCGGACCTTAGCTCGGCCCTGGAGAGCGAATCAGAGGCAGAAAAGACAAGGGGTAGACCAGATTCTGGAGCAACAAAACCAACGTTGGGAGAGGAATTGGACTATTTAGGGAGAAGTCGAAGAGAAACTCTCAGACTACGAACAACTAAACCGGCAAAAAACAAAGGACAGAGAGTAGGCGGCAGCGAAGGCAGGCTGCCAGAAAAAGGAGGCAGCAATGGCAACCAGAAGCCAGCGAGAGGACGGGGACAATGGAGACACAAATAGAAACGGCCTCCACCTCCCCCCTAACAACTACTACGGACAACACTATTATTAATTTAACGGAAATAAATCTGGACGCAGCAGAACAACAGCTGCTAGCACTGGGATTGTCATACTGCCCTGAAACCAACTTCGACTATACGAATACACGTGCAGATATCTATAAGTTTATTAGGAAGTTAAAACTTAAAAAATTCCATAAACTGAAGGCCAAACCTCAGGAATTTACAGAAGATATGGGCACTCAAGACCTAACATTGGCCGGTGTAGACAAGCAAAATCTGGCAGTATCTGATCTGGGCGTTCTAAAGGATCTTTACAATCTGGGAGATGAAGCTGCAATGGTAGACAATCCGAGTATAGCCCAAGGTGAACACTCAGAAATAAGCACCCAAGACCTTTTGTCTCCAACATATGCAACATGTGTCAAACCAAAGACCGGATTTAAGGAAAAATCTAAATTTATACCCATTATGCCGCGTGATTCTTTAGATCTGTTCAATGAACATGTGGTAGCAGAAATAAAAAAACTACACATGGATACCAACAAGACTAAACGCAAAATTACTAATCATGAAAGACAGTACCAACAACTGATGGATAAATTGAACAAGGAGAAGCAGGTTGTTGTGAGAAATGCAGACAAAGGGGGCAACGTAGTACTATGGCCCCTCAAAGATTACATGGAAGAGGCAGCAAAACAGCTAAGTGACACTGACTGCTATCGCAAAAGTTCCATGCAGAAATTCAAGAATGCACAAGATAGTTTCTTTAACAAATTATTAGCATGGAAAAGTTTGGGACTTTTGAATTTACAAGAATACAAATATTTGAAAAAGGAGAACCCCACGATTCCAGTAATTTATTTTGCCCCCAAGGTTCACAAATCTGTAAATAAGCCACCAGGGAGGCCCATCATCTCGGCTTGTGATGGGCCACTTGAGAATATGTCCATTTATATCGATTAATTTCTACAAGAACATGTAAAAAACCTTAAATCATATGTGCAGGACACTAGTGATTTTATAAGGAAAATCGAAAAGATTAAATGGCAGGATGGATATCAGCTTATAGCACTTGATGTATCTACCCTCTATACCTGCATAAGGAATAATGACAGAATCAAAGCAGTGGATAATTTCTTAGCCAATAGACCAATAAGATTTGCCAAACACAACCAAATGTTGATTGATTTGTTGTTGTTTTGCCTCGAGAACAATTTATTTATGTATAAACATCAAATGTATCAACAAATCCAAGGCGTGGCAATGGGGGCCAGCTTCTCCCCCAGTTATGCCTGTCTGTTTATGGGATGGTGGGAGGAGCTGGTCCTCATGAACCAATTTGCCCGAATTTTTACTGATAAAGCAATAATATGGCTAAGGTTTATAGATGACCTTTTTATTGTTTGGAATGGCTCAGAGCAGAGTGCACATGATTTTATTTCAGACATTAACAATAACAATTTGAACCTTAAATTTACTTATTCCATCAGCTGTGAAAGCATAACATTTCTGGATGTGAAAGTGTACATAGCAAACAATAACCTGGCATCATCACTTTTTAGGAAGCAAACAGCAGGCAATGCAGTATTGCATGCATCAAGTTCTCATCCGCTGCATCTTATACATAGCATCCCCTATGGGGAGATGCTGAGAATTAGACGGATTTGTAGCGAGGAAAAGGACACACAGGAAAAACAAAGGGAGTGTAAAAGCAGATTCCTCCAAAGAGGTTACAAATCGAGAATAATAGATGCAGCAATATTAAAATCAAGAAGTAGAGCCAGGCAAGATCTATTACAATACAGATCAAAACGCCAGGGAGCAACAGAAGTTACATCTAATGCGCCAACACGACTTATACTATAGTATTCTAGACAGAAAGGACAGATTAGATCCATCATAAGACGCAACTGGCCAATAATATTAGGAGACCCAGTGAAGCAGGGTCCCGTTTTACCATATAAATATCCCCCATGCAGAATCCTGCTCTGCTCAGGCAGCATGAAACCCACATATAGGCCCCACCAGTCAGAACTTAAGAAGTGTGTTAACTTGACCATTTTATCTCAAACATTTAGTAGGTCCCATAACAGTTCCCACCTCTTTAGATACATAGACACATAGGCCCAAGCTCATTACCCCTTTTGTCATTTTCAATAAATAAAATCTACCAGGCCCCATTGATCTTAGAAAACTTATTTCTGTCATGTACAGCTGTGCGAGGCAGCCCGGCCAACCACGGAAATTTTCCACAGCTGCAAGTATAGCTCAGATAACACGTAGGCAAGGTTCGGCTGGTACATCTTGGTCTTTCACAAGCAATGTTTGCAATATTTTTAGTTAAGTAACTTTCCAAGCTTGCTCAAGTGACACCAACCGACGGCTGTCTGGCTGCCTGGCATAGAAATAATGTAAGAAATATTAATTTCCGAGCATCGCACGTTAAAAGTTATCTTTTTTTTTAGGTATTTACGGTCAAGAGCACTGACCACCTGCAAAAAGCCCCTAGTTTCACCATGATACCACTTCTCTGTTCTCTCACAACTTTCCGAAGTTACAGTAAGCGTGCAGTCAAGAACCCACGTCAGACGTGGGTAGGATTTCTGCATTGACCCATATAAAAGGTTTACACCCAGGTTCAGGCCCTGAACTCCTCCTATAGTGCTCAGCACTTGAGTTCCCGGTCGACCGATCTATCTAGGGCCTAGAAGCCTATTCTGAGGTGGTAATGCTCTTCTTTGATTACCAGCCTTTTGGCTTTGTCAGCCCCTCTAATTTAGCTCATCCACACCCAAGTCATTGCATTTATTCTAGCTTAAAGTGTGTAGCCTTGGATGATTCTTGCTCTCTTATTTAAGATCTGCCTTCTAGGCACTGGCCTATTCATCATCTTTAAATTCAGGGTTGTCCCTTAGGCAGCTGTGCATTAAATGATATCTGCACAGGTATTTTTGCTCCATTTTAAACCACTGATTTATAACATGTTGATGCTTTATTTTTCATCCTGCCCATGTGTTGATGGGCAAGATTTAAATTGAACTGTTTTCTGTGTTTCTGAATTGCTTAATAAAGTGTCACTGTATTTCACACCGTTGTTCCTTTATTTCTCAAGAGAACGAGCAGAGTGCAGGTCTTGCTCTCGTGAGCTGGTAAGCCATGTGTGACCACTGCAGTGTCTCTCCATTTACCCTCGAACAGCTGACGACCATGAAGGTCTCGTGCGGATGGTTCCTCTGCAGCATGGACCTGGGACACACCTGCGGCTGCCCTTGGCCTCTCCCCACCACCAGCCGAGTAAGTCAGGGACACTTTTTTCCCCTGCCTTTCCTCCGGTCTCTGGTGTGTGTGGTCCAGTGGATTGAGCCCTCTGGGGTGTTGCCGTGCCCCTCCCTGGTCCCCTGTAGTTTCTGTCGTGCCACGACCGCCGCCCTCTTCCCTCTGTGTGGTTGGTCACACCTCGAGGGGGTTTTCCAGCTCTTACCGTTCTGCTGTCATCGGCTCCGTCTTGGCTTCCTTCTGCTTGGCTTCTCTTGGCGTTTCTCAGTATTGCTTTGTAGTGCACTTGCCTTTCACGTATATTATGCTTAGGTTCTGTCCGCGTTTTAAGGTGGATGCTCTTTATTGTCAAACATAGTTGTGTATACATGGGTTTGAAGTTTTGGGGTTTTCGTTTTGAGGTTTGAGTCCTGGGCATATGGGTATCTGAACTCCTATAGTGGCCGGGGGTCCTTGGCACTGCTTAACGGTGTCTACACCCTCTTGGAGGTTTGAGTCCTACGCCAGCACGTGGCTGGCCGAATTCTGTTGCAGGTTGGGATTCCTTGATACCGTCCATATTGTCCGAATTCTGATACAGGGCTTTGCGTCCTTGGCGCGGTGCACAGGTGGCACCCGTGTCTGAATTATTATTGTTGACTCCAGGGTGGGGTCCTCCTGCATTGTGCTATTTAAGGTGTGCTCTCCGTCTTCTCACTAGTTTTCGCTCCTGCGCAGGTGCACTGTCTTCTCTGCGTCATACTGACGGTGGTTACATTTTACAGTGGTTTTGATATCATTATATTTCGGTTTGTCGGATGTCCTCTACATAATTTGTTGATTTCTTGTGTTTCCTGTTTGTCCGTGGCTCTTCACCCCCTCCCCTGCCCCTCCCCATTTGGTCTCTCATGTGTATTTCTTGATAGGGTGCTCTTTTAAATGCGCCTTTGGTTTTTAGGTTTCTTTTCGGTGCTTTCACACCTTCTTTTTTTCTCCCTTTCTGCCATCTCCTTCTCCTTTTCTTACGATTCAATTCTGCATGGCTTGGGTGTCTTCTTATTGTTATTTTTTCGGTTCATGTCTGTCTCTGCCAGGCGCACCTCTCGGATTTTCTCTGCGCCATTCAAATTTGAGGACGTGCCTCTCTCGGGAACACTGTGCCCTTCGCAGCTTCACCTCGCCCCTCCCTGGTCTGTCCTCGGCAGCTGCACTTCGCCTCTCCATCAATAGGTCCGCGTTTCGTATTGTGATCGCAAATAATTTGGCGTCTGCATATCCTTGATGGAATGTTTGTTTATTTATTGTCCATTGTTTCTGTTTTTTGTGCTTCTTTTCCTTTTTAAGCCTCTGTTTTCCCTGCGGCCCCCACTGCAGTTGCCTCCCAGCCCCGCCCCATCTGTTGCTGCCCTGCCAACTCCACGGTCACTAGCCTTGTCTTTCCTCCTTAGCAGCAATCCCGCTAGGTATTTGTTCACTTACCCTCGTTGCACACTGCACCTTCATTGCGCCTCTTTTTCTATCTCTCACACTTTTTGCCTGCCATTTGTCCGAGCCAATTGGTAGCCAAAGGGGGGTGGAGTCGTATCTCCAGTCCTCTTGTCAGCTCCCTTACCCCCTCCATCTATCTGATTCTTCCAACACTTCCACTTTAATATTCAGATTGTAATTATTTCGTGTTCGCATGTTCTATTTTGTGTAGTTTTCAGTATCACGACCGGTGGCTTGTACACAGATTTAATAACTGTATTTGATCTGTTTTAGCGAGACAAGAATACCTAGGACTGCAAATGTATTTTTAAACATGCAAGTTGAGAGTCCTTGAGTTCACCGTGCATATTATTGTTATATTAGTACATCCTGTTTTCACAGCATTATGTGTTGCTGAAGTCTCATCATCATTCGATGGCGATGAGACCCTGCTAGTTAGAATACCAAAAAAAAAAGAAATTAAATAAATAAATAATTAAAGTGGCGCAGTATCACAGTTAATATTACATTTACATTTACGGTCCCATAAGTAGCTAAACTCCCTGATTAGCTAAAGCACACAAAGACACCCCCTGCTCCATGTCATGATGGTAGGATATAAATGCTTTGAAATACATTGTTACGTTTAACTGGAAACACAGGCCTACAATTCCTGTTAATAAAAATATTAGGAATTACAAAAATAGGCTCACGAGTGGAAGGAAGTACTTAAGAGGAGAACATTGGAACGGAGCCAAAGGGCTACTACTCGGTTTACGTTGTTGATGAGCACTGGGAAGGCTCACACACGTAATGATTGATAACTACCAGGAAAAACAGACATATAGATGCATTTACACTGCAAAATACTGTGATATGCATTAGCAGGCAACATGCAAGGTGTTGCACCCCACATGCAGCCGCAACACAAAGCAATTAAGACCCAAATAATTTACTCCTACCTGCATCCAATTCAACAGCCCAGGCAGTGAAAAGTGCCACCTCTTCAGGCACGAGCAGGTAGCCCGAATACAAGAACAGATCCAGGAAGTACAGCTACAGAACACACACAGTTGGAGTTAGCTAGTAGCAAAGATTTTGAAATTGTGTCTCGTGGCCAAGGAAGTTAGTGACATTGGACTAAGAGCAACATACATATCGGAGCAGATGGTAATTATTAGAGAGAAAAGAGGAGACAAGGAGACAAATTGATGGAATGGAATGCACACTAACTACACCCATTTTTTAATAAATGATAAAGTAAAAGAAGTTTATGAAAGAGATGTAAAGTCCCCAAAATTCACATTTCAACAAATTCACCCTTAAAATAAATAAGATGCTTCCATTGGCTAACAAGTGCGGGACTAATGGGGGGAGTAGAGAAGATGAAGTGCCAAGAAACGGGAGAGCGGTACCATGAGAAAGGAGGGAGAGGTATTGTACATTGGGGTCCACCTCTGAAACTGGACAAATTAGGAGAATAATTTGCAAGCACCAAATGAGACACCACTTGTACTTGTCTGATGGAAATTGCATTTCATCTAATGGTATGTTAACAGCCCTGTCCTTCTCAAAGAAAATGTACTGCTACTCAAAGAAGGTTAAAGGTCAGTTATTGCCTGGACATTAAAAAGTGTAGAAACAAATTAATGAAGGCCACACCACCAACTTCCATAGGAAAGTAGAGCTATCTTACCTTTGATACAAATACACAGATTAATTCAGCTATATACAACAATAATATGATTAAAAATATAGGTCCAATACAATTATTATAGGCCTTTAGGAGCAAAGACTAGAGAGTATGGCATATTACACAACTTGCATGATACATAAAGGAACGTGAGTTGGGTCTGTGGGAGCATGTGTGTGACTTCATGGTCACAAGTTCAGATGCTACCAGGTCTACTTAGCATTTTATCATTCTGAAGTGAATAGATGCGGGGTCTGATCAACCCTTCATCATTCTGAGGTGGATGAAATGAGTACCATTGAGTTGAGGGAACAATAAGGATCTGCTGTTTAGCGTCAAAACACCATTCTGAGTGAACGTGCACTTTACAAAAACGCCATATTATTTTAAAATAAGCTATATTTTACATACAATTAAAGACAACACGTGTCTGGATATTACGAGGTATTGAAGGGTTAAAGGATTTCTCTTGGGCGGCCGTTATATTAACGCTGGCCGCAGAGTCTGGGCGTTGAGCCAGGCCAGAAAGACACAATGCAATAGCTTCCTGTGGGTACGAACGAACAGGAAATTAAAATATATATATATATCTGTATACAGTTAGCAGAACATGGAGAGCTGTGTGAATGGAATAACAGTTTTGAAAAAAGAAAATAATAGTTTTAGTGTATAAGTTTCCAGTTTAGTACAACAGATTATGTCAAGTGCGTTGTGAACACTTTTTAAGTTTTAAAGAATGAATTAGGAGAGACTGATTCTCTTCCCCACCATGGCAGACATGCCCATATTGAACAAAGCTAGAAAAGAGGAACACGAGAAATAAAACGTCTAAGATCACACAATTTGGTAAAGGGGGAGCCGAGATTAAATACAGGGTTTCAGGTCTCACATTATGAAGTTTAGTAACTGGGTATGTATGTGCCTATATATATATATATATATATATATATATATATATATATATATATATATATATATATATATATATATATATATATATATATGTATATATATATGCTTCGTTCCTCTATGACCACTGTACTGAAGACACACTACTGACTGGCAACATCTTTGCCTGGCATCAATTAAATGGGTTAGAGTGGTGATGAGGAAAAGTGATGGGTTCGGGCGCATTACCTTTTCTATTGAGAGAGTGAGACATCACTTATGCTGAGGGCAGATCAGCTCTGACAAGATAGGCCTTAGATTTTGGAAGTAATAGCACGGGGTGGACAAACTGGCGTGCTGTGAAAAATAAAAGAGTATAAGTAACACAATTGTTTTAATGATTGATACTCTGCCCAAAGGGGACAGCAGTAGCACTGTCCAGAATATGGTCCACCATCGAATTCCAGCCACACATCTATCTAGATTGCCACACTTCAACTTTTCCTTTTTGAAATAAATATGGATTCCTCGATATTTAAAAGTTTCCAGACATATGATGGGTGGTGTTCAGTATCAGGATTGATCACAATTGCCTTTGAGGCCAGGCCCTACTACCAAAATTCCAGCAATAACAAGATTAGTGGGGATACGCGTGTTATTGGGTCCCTAAGAATAGGCAAGGCATCATCTGTACCTTATCAAGCATATACTTAGTATGGGTGACAGTAGACACCTCTGTCTGGAGGTCCCACTGGTGCCCCTGAAAATATGTCCTCCAGTTGAATACACCCTACCAGGTACGAACACTGGCCATCCATAGTATATATAACAACTAGATCTAGAGCAATAAGAGGCCAGGAAGCCCTGTCCGTGTCAGTACCACAAAAAGATAGGGCCACACCAATGTGTTGAACGTTTTTTTATGGTGTTAAATTCAGAAGGTAATAAGTATAACTCCGGAGCATTTCCGCCTACTGGCTGGTCTATAGTGAGGTGCACCGCCTGCACCTCTAGATTTCAATTAAGTAAAGCTGCTTGTTCAGCAGTGGTGGTCTATATTGGGTTAGACATTCTGTAATGCATACTTTGTTTGTAAGGGAGAAAACAAGTTGCCCTGTACAAATTCTGATAGGGAGCTGAGAACGATTTGTTTATATCTACCTGTGTGGTCACTAAATGGCCTTCTAGTGCCCGTATAGCACAGATAGGTCTACTTGATGTCTCATATTAATTAAAACAAAATGCCAAAAGATAGCTTGCTGTATCACCTTCATTATATTGGCACGTGATGTATGTGTGATACAGACACTGTAACTTTTATATCAAATTTTAATTCACTGGTGTTCTAAAATTGTGGCACTTAGAGGCCATCCTAACACAGGGGCACTATGAGTATAGCTGTGTGGCAGGAGGGAAGGAATAAGTTGTGGGATATGTGCAGCTCTGTGCAGCATACAAAATATGAGACAATGACCAGAGATCCGTAGGAATAGATTACCACAGATAGCAGCCAAAACGACTTTCTCCACACACGCCCCAGTGCTAGGAAATGTGAGGAATAAATAAAAGTTCATATATAAAGTGTATTTCAATGTAGAAGGATAATATGATATTCAGTGCCAGGAACCACTGAGCAATGTGTGATGTTTGAGACAAAAACTATTTTTGCTTTTTGCTAATGTTTGTTATAATGGTGAGGGCCCAGCAGCTCCCGCACCAATGAGGTTTCACAGAAATATTGCCAAAACAAGTTGTGCATTGACAAAGCCAAAAGGCTGACCAACAATTTCAGACCTACTGGCTTTACCAATGCTTGTTTATTTTTAGGTTGCAAAGAAATGGTTCCTACCTTATTCCAGTAGTTTACCGAGCATTCTGAGAGCAGTATCCATAGCCTCACATTGCTAAATATTGAAAACGTATGTACACATTTTTTTCTAACAACTGTCAGTAGTGCAGTCTGAGTTTACAACATTTACTTAGAGCGCTCACCCTAATAATAAAGCCTTTGCATTAATGGACAATAACTACAAGTTTGAACAGCATTAACACATGGACACAAATATTACCTTTATTGCAGACTATGCCTTTCCCTGATCCATAATGTGGTACTGTAAACTGGCAGCCAAAGGGTTTGTGCTGTAGGGGGTTGGGCCTACTTGTCCCAAGGACAAAATACGCGTAAAAATTTGTTACCCTTGACGTCAAACAATATGTCCTGGGCGTGGGGTTATAGGGATTCCACATCCCTGGGCACAGTTTGACAACTATGAGTGTTTTGATTCCTAAAGGTGTTACTGTAACAGAGATTTTCATCTGTGTTTGCTGTTGGGACAAGCTATAGTACAATGTTTTAAGTCTTCTTTTGCTTCTGGAGATAATGAATTTCTTTTTAAGGTCTTGTACAGGGATTGCAATATAATTTTTAGGTTCTTTCCTTCATTTGGAGTCCCCTCCTTACCTCAGCTGGCCAACAAATGCAGCGTGCACCATTGATAGCTCACCTATTGCAAGACATGTTGCTACCAAAGTTTCAATTGTAGAATGTGCTGCACACACCTCCTCCAAGGACTATGTATCAATTGGTAAATAATTTATTGATGCAGATGTACAAAAAAAAAAGGAATAGCATTAACTGGTTGTGAGTGTACAATGGTTCAGATTGCTTCTACTACACAGGTGATCATGATATAAAGATAAAGGATGATGATATGTACTGAGGGGCAGATTTACAAGCCCCCTGCGCCACCAGTTCGTCACTTTTCATGATGTACTGGTGGCGCAGGGGGCTGCTCCATATTTACAAGGAGAGGAAAAGCCACCCTGCGTGACTTTTCCTCTCCTTGTAAATACGGCCCCTTCACACGCAGCACTTTGCGGTGACGGGGCGTTCCATGGGTGTTGCTGTGGGTGTTCCCACGCAACACTCATGGAACAAGACACATCTCCAGAATTACGAGAAATCGTAACTCTGGAGATGCGTCTGAAAGCTACGCCACCCTAGAGGTGGCGTAGCGAGGCGCACCGAGGAGAAATGTTTTCATTTCTCCTCTTTCAATGCGTGCTGCATTCTGCAGCACGCATTGAAAGAGGAAAATGGTTGTAGTGATTGTTTTTGTGCAGGAAGGTTCCCCTTCCTGCACAAAAACAATCTCCCCACGACGCAGGCATCCTTGCACCATGGTGCAAGGGTGCCTGCGCCGGTGCATGGCTGCAGTTCGTGCGCCAGCGCAGGGGGAAGCACAAGGATGTGACATATTCTTGTAAATATGTCGCATCCCTGTGCTTTCCAAACTAACGCAGCATGGCGCAGCAAAATGACTTGCTGCGCCGTGCTGCGTTAGTTAATTGTAAATCTGCCCCTATGACTCTAAGTATATTATTGAAAGGTTTGGGTGGAAGAAAAGGCAGAAGGGAACAGGGGAGGATGTATGCAAAAAGAAATGGAATACGGATAGGCCCAAATAGAAAAATATGTTTACCAACGATAATGCTTGCTCCCATGGCCCGTCTTTTTCATGGTTCATCACTTGTAGGACGTGATGGGAAGATCAGACTGTTTTCCTAATGCTGTATTTCCACTGCCCCAGGCCACTTCATTTCCCCACATTAAATGGACTTCATCAGCATGCCCCCTTCTCAAACTACAAGTACGTGTTGGTTATTGTGTGCGTGATCAGCAAATGGACTGAGGCATGCCAATCCAAGAACAGCAATACACAAACTATTGCCAAATGCCTCCTGAAAGAGTTCATACCGGGCTTTAAAGTACCTATGCTTTTGGGTTCTGACAATGGACCGGCGTTCATCTCACATGTGATTGAGGGGTTGTGCAAGGGGCAAGGAGCCCCACAGAAAATACATGTGTTCCACGGAAACTACCAAGTGGGAATGGTATCCCAAGCCCATCCTGAAGGGTTGCACGTGCTACACAGCAGAGAAAGGAAGAGTGTGAAAGCGGGCCCCAAGGATACATCACCTAAAGAACGCCCCAACCCCTCAGTCTACAAGTTGTGACAACGAGACATCTTTACCTTTTTCATCACTTTGTTTCCCTCATATCGAATGTGCCTAAGTAATAGAAGTGCTAGTAACCTCTCAAATTACTTGAAGACAGGCACCAACGGTTACTTTTTCTGTTTGCAGGTATCATCTCTGAGGCTCTTCCTTATTCCTCAGCAGACTTTTTGAAAAGAGTAAAGGTACAGCAGAAGATAAGACATTCTTCCAACTAGTCACACTAGCCACGCGTACCAACGATTGGAACAATGCCTCGAGACTTGCTCAAGACTTTCAGAACAATTAGAGAAAATGATCATGGGTGCTGCTAGCAGCATTGACCACCATTGCTGCCATTATAATAACTACGCTCCTTAAAGTGTGTTGTGATCACAGTATTATACCTGAGATACTGCTTAAATGACACAGAGATATTGTACCAAAGTGAAGAAATAGCCATTGATAAAGAAGGGACAGGGGGACAGTTGACAGGGCAGGATGTTACACACCGGCCTACAGACACAGAAAACAGCATGTGTTACAATGTCATACCTGTCTCCAAATACGTGGGCTGTGTCCTAATGTACAATATGCTCTTCAGTCAGCACACCATGTCCGCAGTTGCACCTCCCGAGAATAGCAGAATTAGCAAAGGGAGAGCAAGGATAGAACAGGGAATGTGAGTAACTTAGCACTTATAGAAGTTGTAGAAGTGACAACAATGGGACTACACTAAGTGCAAGAATTTTGTTCAAGAAATTGAACAAGAGGAGGGAGATGAAGCAGGGTCCCGTTTTACCATATAAATATCCCCCATACAGAATCCTGCTCTGCTCAGGCAGCATGAAACCCACATATAGACCCCACCAGTCAGAACTTAAGAAGTGTGTTAACTTGACCATTTTATCTCAAACATTTAGTAGGTCCCATAACAGTTCCCACCTCTTTAGATACATACACACATAGGCCCAAGCTCATTACCCCTTTTGTCATTTTCAATAAATAAAATCTACCAGGCCCCATTGATCTTAGAAAACTTATTTCTGTCATGTACAGCAGTGCGAGGCAGCCCGGCCAACCACGGAAATTTTCCACAGCTGCAAGAATAGCTCAGATAACACGTAGGCAAGGTTCGGCTGGTACATCGTGGTCTTTCACAAGCAATGTTTGCAATATTTTTAGTTAAGTAACTTTCCAAGCTTGCTCAAGCGACACCAAACGACGGCTGTCTGGCTGCCTGGCATAGAAATAATGTAAGAAATATTAATTTCCGAGCATCGCACGTTAAAAGTTATCTTTTTTTTAGGTATTTACGGTCAAGAGCACTGACCACCTGCAAAAAGCCCCTAGTTTCACCATGATACCACTTCTCTGTTCTCTCACAACTTTCCGAAGTTACAGTAAGCGTGCAGTCAAGAACCCACGTCAGACGTGGGTAGGATTTCTGCATTGACCCATATAAAAGTTTTACACCCAGGTCCAGGCCCTGAACTCCTCCTATAGTGCTCAGCACTTGAGTTCCCGGTCGACCGATCTATCTAGGGCCTAGAAGCCTATTCTGAGATGGTAATGCTCTTCTTTGATTACCAGCCTTTTGGCTTTGTCAGCCCCTCTAATTTAGCTCATCCACACCCAAGTCATTGCATTTATTATAGCTTAAAGTGTGTAGCCTTGGATGATTCTTGCTCTCTTATTTAAGATCTGCCTTCTAGGCACTGGCCTATTCATCATCTTTAAATTCAGGGTTGTCCCTTAGGCAGCTGTGCATTAAATGATATCTGCACAGGTATTTTTGCTCCATTTTAAACCACTGATTTATAACATGTTGATGCTTTATTTTTCATCCTGCCCATGTGTTGATGGGCAAGATTTAAATTGAACTGTTTTCTGTGTTTCTGAATTGCTTAATAAAGTGTCACTGTATTTCACACCGTTGTTCCTTTATTTCTCAAGAGAACGAGCAGAGTGCAGGTCTTGCTCTCGTGAGCTGGTAAGCCATGTGTGACCACTGCAGTGTCTCTCCATTTACCCTCGAACACCAGTCATAGGAGGGCTACTTCCCAAAAAGCCAGCAATAACATTCAGGAGAACAGCATCAATGGGTAATGCCTTGGTTAAAAACAGTCCGGAAGACCTAGAACCAGGCACTTGGCTAACAGCTAGGAAGGGATTCTACAGATGCTCAAGCTGTAAGGCCTGCCAATTTGTAATAAACACGACGTCCTACAAAACAGCTTTTAGTGACCATACCCATTTGATGAATCAACATCTGTCCTGCAAAACAGAATTTGCAATATATGCATTAGTTTGTAGCTGCAACTTGTATTATGTAGGAAGTACAAAACTGGCAGTACACAAAAGGATACTGCAACACACACGCGCCATTTTAAACAACGATCCAAGCTACCCAGTTGCCAGGCATTTTAAGGATAAACACAAGAGTAGCCTGAAACATTTTAAGTATTTTGTTTTAGATGCTGTGCCACCAAACAGGAGAGGAGGCAACAGGGAGGCCAAACTTAGGCGCTTAGAAACAAGGTATATCCTAGAAATGGATACGAAGCACCCGGGAGGGCTTAACACTAGTGAAGATATGTACACTTACCTCTAAACTACCATAAGGAATAATTGAATATCCTTGCCGCCATATTGTCATCAATTGAAAATTGTAAATTGTAAATTGTATATCGTTAATTTTATATATTGCAATTCATACCTATATATTTTACCTTGTCATATTTATGAATTCAACTGCAGTTTATATTTATATCTTAAGGTGGATAATAGGGTAGCATTATTACAACATATTTGAATAGCAACTTGAAATGAACTTTATCAATAGGAGTTTTTAATTGTCATAATTGTTTTATTTTAGCCTATTTATCTGATTTTATAGGGTGGAAATGATTTTATATAATATTTATATACTATATATCCTCATTTGTGGGAATCAACCGGGTATAACAGATAGCTATCCATCAATTTAGGCTTTTTGATAAACGCAGATTGATCAAACTCTATAAGTCACAATGGTTACGATAAGGTATTGTACCTTAAAATTGATAACGGCATTAGCCAATATATTTTTTCGCTGCTAGATGTTTTTGCACTGAACTTAGGCACTATAATTGCACAATTTTGCACGTATAGATATTATTTTAGACTTGCACATAGGGAATGGAGGTATGTTTTTGCACTAACCACTTTATTTTAGAAATAGCAGAACAATGGACGGTACAACTGCTAGGACACAAACAAAAAGTGGTAAACAGTGGATTTTATGTATTTATACATGTATTTTATCCTGGATTTTAGCCATTAAGAATCTAATTTTGTTTTATCCCAGTATTTAAAGAATATAGATATTATATCTGTTATAAATGCATATTAATGAAAACAGTGATGTATGTTTTCTATGTCTATTGCTGCTAAATTTGCACAGTCACTTTAAAAGGGGAACCTCGACCCTAAGGCGCTGACATGTGATCAAGGCCGTCGATCAGCCGAAACGCGTCATGGTGATTGCTGAATAAAGATAACCGGCACAATAATTGGGTCTGCTCTCATCCTTTCGCATGCACGAAACGTCGGACGAGCTTTCTGAAATATATATTGAGAAATATATGATGAGAAAGGCAGCTTGACTGCCGAAACGCGTTCCTGTTTTGTCCATGGGTCTATTGAAGCCTGAGCAATAAACGAGAGAACCCCCACGATGGCGAGTGCTGGTTCTTCAATCAGATAAGGTTGGGGATTATTTTTGTATATATATATATATATATATATATATATATATATATATATATATATATATATAATTTCATATTTGCTTATTTCAAGAAACCTGGGTGGTCAATAATGTCTATAGGCAGAGCTACACAACGTATAGTATTGAGGATATAACATCTAAAACAGGCAGGCCATCTGGAGGGTTAATTATAAGGATTAAAACAAAAATTGACTGTTCAGTCAAGGTAATTGACACTGATTCACTAGACCTTCTTGCACTTAGGCTGGTCTGAAGTGAGGAATCCCTTATCTCCAGGTAAACATCCATAACAGGACGTGCCCTCACAATAAGCCCTGCCAGACTTAAACACTTTGAATACACTCTTAGAAACTCATCCTGCAAGGCATCATGTGGTCATCTCAGGAGATTTCAACACTTGTTTTGAGCCCTACCCTCCAACACTAGAGCTGATCAGAGTTGATGACAAGTGTTGAGGAATTCTATCTTTATCTAACTCAAGGAAAAATATTAGGAGGAGTATGGCCGTTTTACAGGTAGCAGACATAGTCATGTCCCATGGCCTAAAAGCATACAGTGACCGCTCCATCTCATACTTTAGAGCCAAACCGACATGAAGAGTTGTTTTCAAGGTTGAAAGAACTCTTTGTGAAAGATGTCAAAAATCATAATAATTCCCCCAAAATACATTATTGGTTTAATCACCTATGTAGAGAGGCCAAAACTGATCTTGTCAAAGTCTTAAAAAGCAAGTTGATGTATGACATCATTAGCTGCAGCCAAAAATATGCTAAAGGGATCAAAGCATACAAGTCCCAGTGGGAAGCCAAGCTATGGGAGGATCTGCTGAAAGCAGCTTAGGGAAAGGATAGCAAAGGGTTTTGGCATCTGGTCATACACAATGGCTGTAGGGATCACGCTCAACTACAATGCCACATTTCTGCTGGGTTGTGGGTTAAGCACTTTACAGCTCTTCATACAGATTTTATGACTCGTGGAGGCAAAGAATAGCTCCATGCCCCCTCTTGTCATCAAGGGTATTGAAGGAGAGCCAGTCGTATTTACACTGGAAGAAACACTTAAAGCGATCCATGCCCAAGAAGCGGGGAAATCACCTGGTCTTGATAGGATCCCCTCTGATCTGTACCATTCCAAAACTTTGATTTGAGGACCTTACATAAACAACCTGTCCAATGCCATAGCTGCAGAAGCCCCATCCCTATCTCCTAAAAGGGGGTGACATCATACCAATCTTTAAGGGAGCTAGATAAGTCCCTGCTAATTATTGTCCTATTTGCCTTATTGCTAATGTTCAGAAGATCTATAGCAAGCATCTCCTTACAGAACTATGGGAGTGGATATCTTTCAATAACATGCTTTTGCACCTCCAGGCGGGTTTCAAGGCTAAGATAAGTACGGTTGACCAGGTCTTACGGTTCCTGATTATAAAATAGTAAACCGTTGGCATCTGTGGATCTGCGAGCCGCCTTCGATCTTGGGAGGTCTTGGGAAACATAGGGGTCTTGCTGGTCTATTGTCTTTGATCCAGCAACTATACACAGATAGCTTTTCTAGAGCCAGATGGAGACCGGGAGGGGGAATCCACAGAGGACAGCCCTATTAGAAGAGGTGTCCACCAGGGCTTTGTCCTGGCACATATACTTTTCTTGTTATTCATCAATGGCTGAATTACTTACCTCCTGCACTGTGAGAATGACTCTCCTAAAATGGCTGGACAAAAGGTTCTGGGTTTTTTATCTGCAGACAAAACACTTCTTCTTTCAAAAACTTTGAAAGGCTTACATACCCTCCTAGAAAGGTTTAGTCTCTTCTGCAAAGCTCATGGCCTGGAAATAAATGGTGCTAAAACAAATATATGTTGTTCAATCCTCGGAAAAAAGGCTAGAGGGAACATAGTCCTAGAAGGTGCCATACTGGAAAGGGTCTTTAAATTTGATTACTTAGGGATGAGACTCAACGACTGCCATAGATGGACTGCACAGATTGAGAACAGCTCATTGACCCTAAAGCATAGTGCAGGGACTATAATTAGGTTTGCTAATCAGGCTCTTCATATCCTATCTCTCCAGCCCTCGAGATTTATAAGGTACAAGCATGCATAGTAGTTTTGTACAGGGCAAATTTTGGGGCTTTTCCAAGCTCAACTAACTTGATGGAAGTGAAACTTATTTTGTTAAATCTTTGTTGAGACTTCCCATCAGTGCCCCACTACTTCCACTTAGGTTCGACTTAAACCTAAAACCAATCTCAGATACAGCTAGTTTAAAACCTATTTTATATTGGAATTGGTTGTGAACAACAGAGGAACTGGCACTCTACAAAGATTGTCTCAGGGAGATATTGGCTAACTACTTTTCGCACACAATTCCACGGATATCCCATATAAAAGCCTGATTGACTAAGTTAGGACTGTGTCAATACTGGCCACATCCCACCGCAATACCAGATTGTGCGACAGAAACTGTAAAATGTTGTTATTTGAGCACTGTTTCAAGTGCTAGAATATCTGCTGTATGTTCGGGCAGTCTTACAGACTCCTACTTGTCTTTTAAGTGTGTCCAGCAATTTGAAGAATTCATTAATTGTTAATCTCCCATCTACAAGAGCCTAATTTAATAAATTAAGGCTAGGGATTTTACCTATAGCATCTTTTACCTGTTCATGGAACAAAAACAACAACCTCGCTAATCTATGCCTTATAGGCTGTCATGTTGTCGAGAATGAAGAGCACTTATAATGTTTCTGTTTTCTGTTGTGCCTATGCAAAGCAGTGTGTACGCTGGATTGCTCCCCTTCGCCGGATTCTCAGGCTTGAAGACCGGTACACATCCTTGAGAATTTGATTTGTAGGACAGACAACAGAAGTAGCATTATCTATTCAATCTCCAATTACTTGCTGTCAATTTGGCATATCAGATGCACAGTTGCAGGCCTGAGACATGTTTAAAGGCCTACTTGTCTGGATGGGTAACTTGTTAGTGTCAGTTCTTCAGTACATACCTGAATGAGTGTCTCAGTGTCTATGTGGGTGTGTCATTAGCTATTTAAGTAAATATGTTGATATATGTCTGGGTCTCATAGTTACTCTATAGGTCTCTCAATTTGTATGTAAGGAACTGCCTGGAATACTTGCTTGCTGTGTTAGTGAGTTTTGGGGTATTTAACTGTGTGTTCAACTGCCTCCATTACTGGTGGGTGCATAAGAGCTGTATGTGTGTGTGAGTGAGTGAATGTTTAGGTGCCTTTGTCACTGTGAGACTATGTGTATTAGTGGTTCTCTCCCTTCATACATAGGTATGTGATTTCCAGTATGGGTGGGAGACTGGATCTATAACTTGACATATGGGTCTGGAAGTGTGCATGTAACTCAATCAAACTTGAAACAACAAGTCTTATCTTTTAAGTTCATAGCTCACTGCCCCATGGCCTGCCTACAGCCTTTCTCAGGAGTGACTTATATGTAGTAGAAGAGGGATTTAAGTCTCAGCAACATGGTTTAAATGTCATCTCGGTCTAGCAGGAAAACTGCATATCCATGCTCTACTGTAGTAGGCCCGAGACATGTTTAAACGCCTACTTGTCTGGATGAATGACATGTTAATGCCAGTTCTTTAGTGCATACCTAAATACGTATCTCAGTGCCTGTGTGGGTGCGTCTTTGGATATGCAAGTAAATATGCTGATATATTTCTGAATCTCTCAGATACTCTATGGGACTCTCAATCTATATGTAAGGAGCTGCATGGAATGCTTGCTGGCTGTGATAGTGAGTATTGGGGTATTTAACTGTCTGTGCAACTGCCTCCATTACTGCTGGATAATTAAGATATATGTGTGTGAGTCAATGTTTAAGTGCCTCTGTCACTGTGCGACTAAGTTTATTAGTGGCTCTATCCTTTTACACATAGGTATGTGACTTCCAGTAAGGATAGGAGACTGGATCTATAACTGGAAATATGGGTCTGCAAGTGTGTATGTAACTCAATCAAACTTGAAACAACATGTCTTATCTTTTTGTCGTGTACTTCCTATATAACCTATATAGGATCTGCGTGTTTGGATAACATAAACTGTGGGTTTGGTGGCGGACTGATTCCATGCACCCCCACCGGATACGTTAGCCTGTCTGTATTAGCTAGCTCACAGTGCCACTAGAGTCTCCTCTTATCGGGGAGAGAATAGTTCTTGGCAACCTCAGAACATGACAACCCTGATCCCCCAGGATCGTGGAAACAATATACTTCCTTTCGCTCAGTCACTCGTGCTTACTTAGTTTGTCTCAGAGAGATACACAGAATAAACAGTCTGGGCGTTTCAATAAGTATTTATTGAACAGTTGTTATTCTAGTGTAGAATATATGAGCTGCAACAACCATTAGGCAGTAGCAGAGATATATGATTAGCAATACTTCGAAAGTATAGGGATGGTATAGTTCTACCATCTTGCAGAAATCATGAATACATACATGTACATAAAACACATGATAAAAGTGTGTACTCCTACGATGTTTCCCTAACTAGATTACCTAAATGTACCTAGCATCTATGTAGGTATAATGCCAAAAATCCCTCTAGGATCTAGCCAACCCCAATACCTGAGAGTTAGAGAATATGGGACCCCGTCTTGGTCTCGAGTTGGACACCCCGCGAGGGATGTTAGACCACTGCTAGCTGGAGCGTCTGCATGCAGGAACCTCAGCATCTCTGGTCAGTGTGTCAGCCGGGAAGTCACAGTCTCCTCTATCTTCCTAAGCAAGATGTGCTCTATATATACCCATAGGTCTCCCCAGGGGTCCTACCTTGCTGTGTTACTGTGTCGGCCTAAATGATGACGTTGGGCCTGAACTTTATACAGAGATATTATACAGGAGATGGTAATCCTACTGTTAGTCCTGCTGTGCTTCCCAGAAGCCTCATGCATAATGTATGAGAATCGAACCAGGGAAAAACCCGCGTTCTGAATGCAGTGTCATATCTAGGTAAAAGGTCAGTGCCTAAGAACTGTTATGTATGTAATGTAGTGAAGAATATAGGTGAAAGGTTGCAATGTTACCTGCGCCTATATAGGGTACCTATATGGAATATAACACCCACTCCTCTTCCGACTGGACGACATATGTAACCTATTACTGTACTACTAGCATAACTAGATAGCGGTACGCACAAAGTTTATAAAACATCTCTTTAGCTAAAAATGTTTAAAACTTCTAAAAAAAAGTTTTAAAAAATGTAAAAAGAAAATTTTACAAGCCCTAGCTTTAAAAGTGTCCGTAATTATAGTCCGAACCACTATATGCATTAAAAAGCCATGTATGCCCAAAAAATGAAAGGAATGTCAATTTTGTTTTGGAGTTCCCAAATTGAGCTTTTTTTTTAAAAAAGTGTGAATTTCTTCCAGCACACGACGAGCCAAATGAGTCAATTGTTTATGTGTCCTGGCTGGTAGACGCAACATTTCCTTTGCTTGCTTCCGCCATAGACGGCCCCTGTAAAACCTCGCAGAGTATGTCAATTGAGCACAGATGATGTTCCACGCTGTCCGCAGCCGGTGCTGGGGCAGCCTGTGCACCATCCTAAGCCTGGGTGTCAGTGGAGGAGCCGGTGTTCATACCAACAGGTGCAGTTACTACCTGCGGTGGCTCAAGGAATGCCATCACCAACATTGGAAAACGCTGAGGACACTGCAGAACATGGGCCGTTATCGGGTCCAGTAACACATTCACATCCGGTTGTGCACATGATGGGAGTGTCAAACACAGGTCTAACACGTATTCTTCTCCGCAAAACAGGCATCGGAGGACAGGTAATATGCAGTCCATCCAGACTGGTTGAAATGACAAGAACCAAGATGCACTTTGTTCTCTTAGGCGAGGTGTGCCCAGATGTTATACCATGCGGTCACGGTATTTTCGCTCCTGGAGTGCTTTTTCCAACTCCTTGGTGACTGGGACGTCCATTGCGTAGCAGATATAAAACAGTCAGGATACCTGCTGCTAGGAACAGGATGAGCTGAAGTCCTCCAAAGATGCTTCCGAATACGGAGTGTTTGAAGTTTGGGATAACTCCAAGTGCCGTCTGAAAGGTGCTCAGAAGTCCAGAACCTATGGTCTTAAATAGGTGGACAATGCCTGTCGTATCAGACATGTTAAAGATACGATTTACCATTTCTGCGAAATGGAAAGGGCAGTTCGTATGAATGAGTGCCTGTATCTCTGCCGAAGACCTTGCGATCTGGAGATCAAAAGTCTTTCGAGCGGAGGTTAAGGGCACAGACTTCTGTAGAAGCATGGCTTTCATACTGCTTAGAGTATCAAACCGTATTAAAGAAACATTCAGTGAAGGCCATAACGGTGCCTCCCTGACTGTATATGTCGGTGGAAATAATACTTGCATACAACAAGTAACCCTGGAGCTCACGGTTACCAGATATGCGATGCCCGGGAGCATGCCACAGCAGCCTTGACTGTTCAGCATCAAGTAACTCCCATTTGAAAGCAGCCTAAAAGCTGGCGTAATCACTGCAGCTGGGGCCCCCCTCAAATTACAGGACAGATTTGCCACAGAACCATTACAAGCCCTGTGCAGCATTAAATCCTGGCATATGAGTGATCCACTTAAAGCGTTCTCACAGTTTGTACCGCTTAGAAACACTTCTCGATCCCCACTCCGGCATCGAAATCTGTATGGTAATACCCATGATTCCTTGATGTATTCCTTACCCATTACGTCATATCTGCCTACTTGCTTTTGTTCAAGGCAATATTGAAACTGAAAAGTAGTGACTGGTAGAGCTATGTGGCCATGGATTAGCCATTCTGTGGATGGTGATTCTGCCACTGTAAATGATAATCTATCCAGTTTTTTGATACACAGCATTGTATATTTAGCTCCCCTTTGTGCCATTTCTATCTGTTTATCTGTTAGATTGTATTAAAAAGACAGAGACGGACTGTTAATATAACGCCAAGGCATGTAGCCTGCACGCAAAGATTGTAGCGTCCAGCTTAACAACATAATAGAACGTAATTGAGATTGCCCGTGTTGTAATATGGCCAAATCTTGTTCTAGTATGTCTATCACAGAAGATACAATGTTGCCTAAGGAATATATCCTGGAGGTCAATGGAGCTAACCCGTTGTCTACCACTGCTAGAGATTTTTCTAGATTTATACGGTCTATCTCTCGTAGTCTCTCTGCAGCCTCTTGTTGGGATATTTTCCATATTTCATTGTAGACAGCATAATAGAAACATTTCTGACGTGGCTTCCTGGGACCTAGTAAAAAATCCCTGAGATCCACATCCTGTGACAGTAAGGATAAGTGTTGTTTCACCTGTGTGAGTGTTGAGGTTTTTAGCCAATCAAGGCACAACTTTCCAACACTGTAGGATGCCACTACCCCTGGATTTTGTCTTTGTACATAACGTGGATCTGGCCTTTGGATACTAAACCCTTCGGTTTTACCCATGAATCTTGCCTGACAACTATTAGTGTCTGTGGGCCAAATCAATCATTTTCTCCATTCGGGGTCTGATCTGTTGTATTGTCTGATGTCATCTACTGTAATTTCTTCCTGTGATGTTATGTTGCCCTCGGTGTGTGATGGAGTTGACAACCGAGGTGTGTTCAAGTCTTTGTTCTTGGCTAGTCCAAGGCAAGGCGTCTGTTGCACTGTCTCGTTCAAAAACATGATTTGTTGAGGGATGAGGCATGCTCTAATAAAGCTTCTGTTCCGTGTACCTGCCATTCCCTAGTACCCCAGACTGATTTTAGGTCTATGGTGTCTTTCCACAAGTCGAAACCTTGTTCGGACAACTGGGTAATAAAGGAAGCAGAGTAAATCTGTTTGGTGTTTGTCAACATATTTTTCTGTGCTGATGTTGGTGCAACCTTATAATAGTATGAGGCTGGGTCAGACATATTAAACCCTGAAAAATATGGACATTTCTGTGTAATGTTTTTTAACTGCCTTTCGGCAGTGTTGGACAATGTTCCCACTGGTGTAATGTGAACACATTTCTAAGATTAGCAGATTTATGTAAAAAATGATGACCATATTGTTGATAACAATACATAGCCTCAAAATCTGACGTCTTCCAATGTTTCACTACTAGAAAACGCAGCAGATTTTTCCAAATCAGATAACATGTTATTAACAGTTTCAAAATCCCAATCATCGGAAAATGTACTTGAGGTAATGATATCACTCAACGATATTTTAAATAAATGAGGAATTCTTAAAATTTCAGCCGGACCTAATATATCGAAATCAACCTTGTCCCACACTATACCATCAGGTATAGGAACTGCTGTTCTGTTCACTGATGACAAGTCTCTTTGTTCACGATGAGATGATTGGTGTGGTTTTAAAAGTAAGTTCACCTTTTGGGCTGCAGAGCTTTGTCGAAGGTATCTTCCATTAACAAGCATGCTAAAAACTATTACTAAGCCTACCCAGAAATGAAAGAAAAGTATCCCGGTGATTACCCATAGTTCTACCCAAGGTGACACCAGGTAAGTCTTTTTAAGAAAGTGCATAAAGTCTTTAACTTGCTGTTTACGTGATTTTTTGGCTGGCATTGTTTCCGGTTCGCTTGGATCCAAAGAAAACATATCAAAGTTTATGAAGAAGCCAGAAGCAGTTCGATGAATTGTTGGTATTGCATCAGGATTTGTAGAAATCGTTGTTTGCTCTCGTCGAGGCATGCTGACATAGACATCTGTACTTGGTAGAATAGCAAGTTGTTTTTCATTTTGGGTTTGATTTTGAATTTGAACTTCAGGTGCAAGAGGAACGAGTTCCATAGCATTGTTGCATAGTCCTTCATTCAGTGCAGGGGACTCTTCGAACATGATGAGTCACTCCGTTTGAACTTCTTGGATTGTAGCGAGAGGAGGGCGTCTGCTACTTTGGAGTCCACGTGGCCTATTACTCAGTATCGGCAACATAATGTGGTTTAATTAGGTCGATTGAGACAAATATTTTCTCCTTTTTTCCGGCAAGAGGCGGTAGAAATACAGTTCTTGTTCCTTCAACTGCTAGGACCGGTACAGGCTTTCTGTATGATGGCCCAAATTCTTTTTTGTCCGCTATCTTTTCTCTGACCAGATCCCTGACTTTTGGGATCCAGACAGGTCTTGCCATGACTGATTTGACTTCCCCAGTGGCAGTCTGCTTCAGATGGACATTACTTTGTTGTGCTGTGAATTTCCTAGGGCTACTTCATAACAAAATATTAGACCATAATTATATAAATGATGATAGTGACACTAAAATAGAAAAATACAAAAAAGATTTTTTATTGAAGAAATACTTCATTAAAAAAAGAGGCCTAGTATGCATTTTTACTGAATACATTATTTTCACGGCCTGCATATTGCAATCCCTCATTTATACATGTTTTTTTTTATATCTCCTATTTATTTTCATGATATCAATGTAACAATGTATAAATCAAGTTAAAAACAAATGGGTGGTTTCCAAGATGTCTTAACGCGCGTTTCGGCAGTGAAGACTGCCTTCTTCAGGAGAGCCACCTCCAATTACGTTTTCATCGCAAATGATGCGAAAACCTGAAAGCAGGCTACAAGAAATGTCCAACTCTTGGATTAGCGTGTCCCAAACACTGGTAAAATGTCCGTAAGAGTCAGTCCTGTAAGTTAATACTTATGAGTAGATTGATGAAGGTCACATGAGAGATTCCCTATGTGTACCTTAAGCTGTTTTGGAATGCAGGGTAGTAGACGGGCTATAATTCTCAGAATGTCAATATAAGGACTCTTGTGCTTATCGTAGCAAGGGTGCCGGGCGGACTGTAATTCCCTCGATATAGTAATGCAAGTTCTTCCTGATGATAGAACTATGCAGGCAGCCCAAACGATCTCATGCCGTAACAAAATGGCCAGGAAAGTAGGCGGACATTACTTTGTTGTGTCCTGGATTCATTTAGATCCTGTAAAACAGCCAAACGATCATGGATGTCAAAAGGTTTTTCATCTGCCACTGTGCCTTCACAATCAAGATCAGGTACTCACATTCTTGTACCAAATAGGACCTCATATGGAGTTACACCCCCTAGAGAACTTCTTGGCATGTTGTTCAAAGCTCGCTGGACTCCATACAGATGTTTTACCCAACTTTCACCCGTGCCTAATACTCTAGCTGTTAAAGATTGCTTTAAGTCCCGGTTTTTTCTCTCCACAACCAAATTTCCCTCTGGATGGTACGAAGATGAGTACCGCAATGCTACACCAAATCCTCGCATGGCCTCCTTGTAAGCCCGAGAGCTAAACGCAGGGCCCTGGTCAGAATGTAAAGTGCCAATTGCGTATGTCCCTATAAAGACTCGCAAATCTTTTATAACAGTTCGAGCGTCAGCCGAGCGTTGGGGCCACACCCATAGAAATGTCAAGCAGGAATCCACTGCAACCATGATATATCTGTAAGCCCCGTCTCTTTGTAAGGGGCCGCAGTGGTCCAAGTAAACACACGCTAGTGGTTTGTCAGATATTAATAATGGTGTCTGTGCTGGACGTGTTACGGTGGAACCTTTCATCTGCTGGCAGATGTCGCATTTCAAGACATAGGGGCTGATTCCGATCTCGGCCGGTAGGGCTCCAAATCGGATTCGGCATAACCGGATCCGATTCGGAGCCCTATTTCCCGACCGATTCGTACGCGCGTCCGGCCGAGCGAGTACGGTTTGGGCGTCCCAACCGCTCCGACCGACTCGTTCCCGGGTCTAACCGCACCAACCGACTCGCTCGGACACGACTCGCACCGCGCAATGGAGACGTTCCCCGGCCGGGTAAGTACGATGCGCGCCGCGAGCAGTCCGACCGACACGCGCCGTCCGGCTCGAAAGAGCAGTCGGAGCCGTACTTCGGGGGTCCGTGTCGGACCCCCCTGTATGCGTAGCCGCGCGAGTCGCACACAGGGGGGACCCATGGGTCCCCCCTACCTGTGCATGTACGGTGCGAGTCGCTTCGCCGCGTACCCGCTGTAGGGGGCGCCCTTGTTCACCTCGCACCCATTGAGGCAATGGGAGCCCGCGTACGCATTGTACGACCGGCTCCCATTGACTTCAATGGGAGTCCGACCGACTCGAGTACGATAGCATACGGACGCATCGTACTCATTCGGTCGGGCTGCACGGGTCCGATTCGGTCGGAAATCTCTCCGGGTCCGGCTCGGTCGGAGAGATTTCCGGCCCGAATCGGAATCGGCCCCATAGTCTTTAGTCTGCTTTGTTAATCCAGGCCACCAATAGCATTGTTTCAACAAAGAAACAGTAGCCGTAACTCCTGCATGGACAGAACCTATCCCTTCGTGTACTGCTAGAATTTAACCTACCCTACGATCCATGTTTGGAATTACTCTATCCCCCACTCCAGGAATCTGAGCAAATGGAATGTTATTGGCATCTAACTTGTAGGAGTACTTGAGTGGAAACTTCTTTGGTAGTACTTTGCTGTTTTTGCATGAAGCAATGACAGCTACCATAATCTCACCGTCTATTCTCGTTTTAGAACGAGTGATTGCAGGTACGGAAGCCGTGCGTACAGCCCCCTTTGCGGCTTCATCAGCCAATGAATTCCCTTCAACGTGAACGCCATCACGCTGATGACTCAGTGTGTGTATCATGTGAGCCCTTGGTAGTTCGGTTTTCAACTCCACTACCTGTTCTCATAGCATTTTATGCTTAATTGTGCCACCTTTTGCATCTTTGAACCCGTTTTGAACCCAGTACTGCAAATAGTCATTGTAAGACTGCACACAGTAAAAGGAATCGCACACAATTAGTGTGGGGAATTCTCGATCAGTATTTACCAGCGCCAGTATCAGCGCTTTTAACTCTGCCAACTGTGGCGTGCAGTCTCCTAGGGACTGTGTCTTTGTGCAACTCGGGTGGAATTTTCCATCCCGCTTGCGACCTTTATCGATTGTACTTGCTGCGCTATATTGTTGCTTACTCCCTATGGCCGGTTGAGCAGATCCGTCAGTGTAAATTACATATTCATACTGATCTAGAGGCATTATTTTGTTTGGTAGAGGATATTCTTGTTCGTATTGCATAGATGCTAGTGTCTTTAAATTTGGGTCGTACCTGTATTCTACATCTTTTGCAGTGAGAGAATTAGTCCATTGTATCCATCTCGGATGTAAAGCTTTAGCATTAGGAACGCTTGCCTTTGTTGCAGCCTCTAAGGCTGGAACCGGAGTTACTACTATTATTCGTTTCCCCTGAGCCAGAGCTCTTTCTCTCACTACAGCAGTCTGTACTGCTGTTAGAATCTTTTCTGTAGATGCGAAGTGCATCTCAGCATTTGTGTACAAATGTGATTTGTATGCAATTGGTACTGTTTCACCTTCATTATATGTTAGATAGGTGTACCCAGATTGACCCGCAACTATACGGATCCAGGTTGCATACGTCTACACGTGTCTGTAAGTGTTTGGAAGCTATCATGTCAGCTTGTAAGGAACGAAGTGTATCTGTACGTTCCTGTGTCCATAGTTTTACTGAAAAACCAGGTTTTATTAAATCATAAAAAGGTTTCACTCTTTCTGCGTAATCCAAAATGTAAGTTCTACCAAAATTTAGGAATCCCAGAATTGACTGTAAATTTTTCAATCATTTTGGAGGTTGGAGCAGCGTGCATTTTTCTAAACAATTGGCTACTAGGCTTTTTCCTTCACTTGAAAGCTCATATCCTAAAAACAGGACACTGAGGTGGGCAATTTTTGATTTTTTAAAGTGGAATTTGTAGCCCTCAGATGCAAATCCCAAAATGATGGTATTCACTCTGTTCAAGTGTTCCTCTAGGTCATCATCCGTCAGAAAAATATCTTCTACATAGGACAATGCCTCTTCGTCCAAATTTTGAAGTAACTCAGTTACTCTAGCCGAAAACAACCCTGGGCTGTTCTTATACCCCTGGGGGAGTCGACAAAATTGCCGCTGGGTCCCTAGCACTGAGAAGGCTGTTAGATACCTGCTTTCAGGCGCTATATTTTGGCAGAAAAATCCATTTGAGATATCAAGTTTTGTTTTATATTTTTTCCGCACAAGGTTATTCATTAATGTGGCACTGTGTGCATTTTGGACTGCAAATGTCTTAGTGCAAGTGTTTAAATGTCTATAATCTAAAACTAGACGATATGTGTTGTCAGGTTTCATGACTGGAAACAAAGGATTGTTCATTTGAGAGGTGCACGTTTCAATCACCCCTTGGTATTCAAGATGATCTAAGATCTCCCTGACCTGTTTTTTAGCTTCTTGCTTTATTGGATACTGCCTCTGTGCATTCGGAGTATTTTTCAAAGGAATTATGTGGTGGGTTGAATCCTCATCCCATCTAACATGGTTTTTGTATAATGCTGGAGCCTGGGCTACCGCCCACTCCTGCGCATTTGTGTGTTGTAGATGCCTGGGAATATGGTCTGAGAAAGCCGGAAGAATTACCGTTTCTCCTTTAGGGCAATCCATGATGAATGCTGGCGGCCAATCTTGTTCAGCTAATAAAATGTCCTAGCCAAACGTCAGGTTCTCCCAAAAGAGACCTCTCACTGTTCTACATTTGTCCCCCTCCATTTGGAGCGTTATTTCATATACTTTATGTGGGACACTTACCCTAGTATTGGATGTTTCTACCGTGATATAATCATTCAAGTCTGCTGTCACCAGAAATTCCTTCAGGTTCTGGCGAGCTATTGTTACTTCTGCCACATTGTCTAGCATCGTCAGAGCCCATTCCCCGTTCAGTAGTCCAGTCCTCAGAATTCTGGGCATGTCTGACCTTTAGACCTGCAACCTTCTTCTTTTTGAACTGTGGCTTTTGCTTTGGTTTCTCTTCTTTTTTAGAAGTGTAATCTTGAGCGTGCTGCTTGTCTCTGGACTTTGTACGCTTGTCTTGTCTTTCTGACCGTCCTTCCCTCTCAGAGTTTTTCGATGAACCCTGAAGGGAACAAGAGGAACGTGTATCAGTATCCTGATACCTGTCAGGTTTCCTAATATTATCCCTATTCCTAAGGTGGTACCTCTTTTCGGAGGGCTCCTGTGGAGGAGATCTACCTCAGGATTGAGATCTATTTCCTTTAAAGTTTTGTTGTTTTTTATTGTCCCACTTCTTCTTAGTAGAAGCAGGTGTCTGCTTGGAAGAGTCCTTTTCAGGACTGCCCATTAGTTGTGGTTTTAAAGCTTTCCCACCCAAACTGTCTCTGCCTAATTCTGCATATGCAGTTTCAATTACTTTTGGTAGTTCGTGTTCCTGTTCTAAAGGACTGAACTCCGTTGGCGGATAGCCACTGAAGCTGCTTCCCCCTTAATGTTAGCTAGTATTATGGCTGATACCTGGGCATAGTTACCTAGTAACTTCATCCCTAAGTTTAGGGCCGGCATTGCTCCGTACTCGTTTTGTATTTGTCTCAATACATCAGGTACTACTGCTAATGACGGGATACCATGAGTTCTGGTATAAATGGCAGCAAAGACTGTACCCCAAGTGGTACAATCCTCTAATTGTGGTGTTATCCCCATGGGCAAGCAGATTGTTAGCATTCTGTGTTTTTCATACTGGGTAGTATTCGGGAATACTGCCTCTAGCAGCGTTATTTTCTGAGCTACCCAGAATGGTATTTGTTTACGTTTTGTGGGCATTTTACCCATTACCGGGTGTAATGTTTGTGGTGTAATTTTAGTTGCTGTACCCTGAATTTGAGTTCCATTTGTTGCAACTATTGCTGGTTGGACTGTCCTCATGACGAATTGCGTCAATTTCCTATAGATTTTAATTAAATCTTTATGTTGTATGAATAAGTCTCCTGGTGGCATTGTGTCAATTTCAGGATGTGGTGTGTAGGCTGCTAATATCGGCCATGTTGCCCCTTATCTTTCGAGCGGGCTGAGTCTTAATCTTCTTCTTATGTGGGGTAGGGTGCCTTTAAACCAGTATAAGTTTTCCTGGTACATGAGCGGAACCTCAATGTCCTCGTATGGACAATATTCCGCTGGTGCATCTCCTTCTGTGTAGGATTGAAATGTTTTTGTTCTTGCATTTGCTGCTGGGAATGTAACCCATGAATAAAATACCTCTGTTCTGTTTGATTTGTGTGCCTCAATCACGAAAACTACTATGCCACCCCTAGATGATAAACCATTCTTTAGCAGTCTCAGGGCAACTGTATTTCTAAAATTTGGTGCAATTTGTATTGCGTCTGCATCTTCCTCACCATCTGTGAGGGGAAGTGCTTGTTGCAGTGGGTCTAATTCTTGGTTAGTCATTGTTTTTAGAACACTAAAATAGTTTTCAAGGAAACCAAGATACGGTGTTATGCACAATTTTAGGAACAATGTGTCCTTCAAGCTTGATTAACCAACAGCCAATAAATAGGATATTTTAGCCTACTCAGCTGTGGCGGATGTTTGTGCCCACCCACTCCAGACGTCTCTGGTGTTTTGTGAGTAGGGGTCTCTGAGAATAGCACGACTGAACTACTCAGATTCTACTGTTAAATTAGTACCCAACCAACGTTGGCGGCACCATATTGTGTAGTTCTATATAACTTATACAGGATCTGTGCGTTTGGATAACATAAACTGTGGGTTTGGTGGTGGACTGATTCCATGCACCCCCACCGGATACGTGAGCCTGTCTCTATTAGCTAGCTACCAGTGCCACTAGAGTCTCCTCTTATCGGGGAGAGAATAGTTCTTGGCAACCTCAGAACATGACAACCCTGATCCCCCAGGATCGTTGAAACAATATACTACCTTTCGCTCAGTCACTCGTGCTTACTTAGTTTGTCTCAGAGAGATACACAGAATAAACAGTCTGGGCGTTTCAATAAGTATTTATTGAACAGTTGTTATTCTAGTGTAGAATATATGAGCTGCAACAACCATTAGACAGTAGCAGAGATATATGATTAGCAATACTACGAAAGTATAGGGATGGTATAGTTCTACCATCTTGCAGAAATCATGAATACATACATGTACATAAAACACATGATAAAAGTGCGTACTCCTACGATGTCTCCCTAACTAGATGTACCTAAATGTACCTAGCATCTATGTAGGTGTTATGCCAAGAATCCCTCTAGGATCTAGAAACCAAACAGCCCCACAGGGAGGGTAATGTCACCTGCCTAGAAATAGTGATAGGACGTTAAAGCATCTCTGGATGATATAAGGTGGAATAGAGTGTCCAGGGGAGAATCACTAACTAGATGTACAGCCTGTCAGATATAAACAGTTACAAGTCTTAACATCAATAAATGCCACTTAGTGAAATGTAAATTTTTATTATTGTTTAAGACATTAAGAAAAATTATTTTGTCACTTTTTGTTAGAAATCAAATCAACAACAATACATTTACATAAACATGTACAAATAATACCAAAAGAATATAACAAAAGAATGTTCAAAGTATAGTGGGGTAGGGGGAAAGAATGAATACAGATACGGTTCCGGCTGCCAAATAATGCTAGTCTTATCCCGAGAGTCCCTGCCTCCATCATTATTCTCGGGGTCCCGCTTGTATTTTGTCCCTCTAGGATCTAGTCATCCCCATTACCTGAGAGTTAGAGAATATGGGACCCCGTCCTGGTCTCAAGTTGGACACCCCGCGAGGGATGTTAGACCACTGCTAGCTGGAGCATCTGCATGCAGGAACCTCAGCGTCTCTGGTCAGTGTGTCAGCCGGGAAGTCACTGTCTCCTCTATCTTCCTAAGCAAGATGTGCTGTATATATACCCATAGGTCTCCCCAGGGTTCCTACCTTGCTGTGTTACTGTGTCGGCCTAAAGGATGAGGTTGGGCCTGAACTTTATACAGAGATATTATACAGGAGATGGTAATCCTACTGTTAGTCCTGCTGTGCTTCCAAGAAGCCTCATGCATAATGTATGAGAATCGAACCAGGGAAAAACCAGCGTTCTGAATGCAGAATCATATCTAGGTAAAAGGTCAGTGCCTAAGAACCGTTATGTATGTAATGTAGGGAAGAATATAGGTGAAAGGTTGCAATGTTACCTGCGCCTATATAGGGTACCTATATGGAATATAACATGTTCAGCTCATAGCTCCCTTACCCATGGCCTGCCTACAGCCTATCTCAGGAGTAACTTATATGTACTAGAAGAGGAGTTTAAGGCTTAGATACATGTTTTAAATGTCATCTCGGCCTAGCAGGAAAACTGAATATACACCCTCTACTGTAGCAGGCCCGAGACATGTTTAAAGGTCTACTTGTCTAGATGTATGACTTGTTAATGCCAGTTCTTCAGTACATACCTAAATGTTGTCTCAGTGCCTATGTGGGTGAGTCATTGGATATGCAATCAAATATGTTGATATATATCTGAGTCTCTTTGTTACTCCTTGGGACTTCAATCTGTATGTAAGGAGCTGCATGGATTGCCTGTCTGGCCCTGTTAGTGAGCTTTGGGGTATTTACTGTGTGTGCAACTGCCTCCATTACTGCTGGATACATAAGAGTTGTATGTGTGTGTGTGTGCGTGTGTGAATGTTTAAGTGCCTCTGTCACTGTCTGACTTGGTGTATTAGTGGCCCTATCCTTTTATACATAGCTATGTGAGTTCCAGTAAGGTTTGTTGAAAGGATGTGTAACTAATATTCAAACTTTATTACATTTAACTGACACTTATAACTCCTTATATTTTTATATATGTTCATTATCAATGTCCCCATTATTAACATACCTGTGATTTCGCTTTGTTGATCCTCATATTTTAACACACTTTCACTTCAAATTTCTTATCACACAAAATTATAAGTATCACTCTCTGTAAGAAAGAACCAGTAATGGCAATTTTTCCAGTGATACAGATGTAGTTAGCAAATCACAGCGTTCCCTTCATTTTTTTCTGTTCTTATCTCAGTTTTCATTGGCCAGTTTTTTTAAAAATTTCAAATATTTTTATTGGTTGTCTTTTAAAACATGAAAAAAGAAACAGAAATAGAAAACAGAAATAGAAAATAAAAGTTACAGTGATCTATGACGAATAGCATGGTATCAATAACTCAGTACATCATGCAGAAAGATATACAATAGTTCACGTTGATGTGATAGATATTGGACATCAAAAAAACACATGGTACAAGACATCTAAAATACAGAAAAACAAGGTTATGCAGTAAATAATATAAAACCTTGAAGCCGATTGGTCGCAAATATGGTGTTCTGCCTCCAGAAATAAAATACCCCCAGTCCTATCACAGACAAAATTCTGGCTCCTACATAAGGCTTATTGGACGCCGGCCCATCTACACTTGCATAATATACGAGATGATCCTAGTTCCTGGAATTGCAAAGAGGGAAAGGGAGACTTGGCCCATCTGCTACTGCACTGTAAATGTGTTGCGTCATATTGGGACACGGTATTTGACTTTATTTCCAAATTATTTTCTTGCACCCTTAAAAAAGAACTATCCACTCTAACTACCGGCTTTATATGTGTAGATACACTAAACGATGATGATAAAGCCCTACTGGACCTTCTACTTACCTCTGCTGTTAAAATCATCCTAAATAACTGGAAAGACACACAAAAGGTGACATTTAAATGCTGGTTGAACTGGATCTCTTACCTTAGGGGCGCTGACAATATTGCTCTCCAAAACTCCCCATGGAAAACCCTCACGAGACATATGTGGGATAGCCTAGATACATATTTCAGTTCGCATAAACCTCCATGATTCACAAGTGTCATTGTGTTGTTATGGCCCCTTCTCTCTTGTTGTTTTCATGAGCTACCTGTCTTGACCGTGGTCTTCCTTTACCTTGAGGCGTATTATATCAAGGCCAGTTTTTAAAAAATCCTTTTTTAGTCTCCTAATAAAAAGCCAAATCTGGTAGTGTCAGTGGGTGGATTCGCGACTTCATGGCGCCCAGCACGGCTCTCCTGTGTAACTTCGCGACGGAGTCGCAAATCCATATGAGAGTCTATTAAAGTATTTAGAATAATAGTGCTATCATCTTTCAACTGAATTTGAGAGTCTATGACAGTACTGGATTATAAAATTGGTATTTCACAATATATACTATCTCTAAACTACTCTGCTTTATATTTTCAAAGTACAGTGCACTTGGAACCCTTCCCCCACACTGCGCACCTCAGCTCTCATAGCAACCTCCTTTGAAACACTCTACTGTACCATTTAGTAAAACATTCACAACACTTTCTAACAGAAGCATACTGGCTTCAAGTAGTAACAGGTGTGGTTGACTGTTTGAAAATGTAAGCATATCCACAATAGCATAACTTCTGTTACATTTATCCAGAGACAATCACAAATCTACTTACTTTACCTATTAAATCACTACTTATCTTTAGGTACCAAATTAGTTACACCACCCAATCAAATATGTCCTTATCTTAATATCCTCTACTCCATTTTAACTGCCTTTCAGATTCAGCTCCAGTCTTCTTTATGCTGCTGCTACTTCCTAAAAAATGGTTAGAGTGTGGATTGTGGGTCGCAGCTATGTTTTTTGGGCCAGAGAGTGTGCTAGAAAAAGTGGCATTGACAGGTATTTAGGATTGCCTAATGTGGACATTACTTGGATTAGCCACAGAGGGTTAAAGCGGCAGCAATTCCTGCCTTTTGTTGAGAGCATTTCAGATTGCCAACATCCAGACCTTTTAATTGTGTACTGTCGTGACAATGACCTAGGCACTCTTACTGGGGTAGGATTAGAAATAGCAATGAAGGATGCCTTTGGCCAATTAATGGCACTGTTGCCTCATACTAACTAGGTATAGTCTAATATTTGCCAACGGCAGAAATGGAAATGGTCAGACAAATTCTGTCCACATATAGACAAAGCCAGGAAACATGTTAGTAAAACTGTTTCTGCATTCCTTAGAGACCACAACATGGGCTCCTTCTACAACAACTTGCACTTAGACATGGAGCCTATGTATAGGAGTGATGAAGTACATTTCTCTGAGGAAGGCAACGTGATATTCCTTAACAAAAGACTGCATCCTGTTTTATGTGTAATTAACATATATACACAATAAAGCCAATGGCTCTTCTGAGAGCCACCCTGTTACCAAACACTAAATAATTTTTGTTTTAAATCCTTTATTCTAAACCACAAATTTAAGATGTATGAACCTCTGTTTTACTCTGTGCATGTGACAATGGCTCTGTAAGTAGTTTTTTGAGTGTTTGAGTAAGTGTGTAAGTGGGCGCATAAGTCTCTCAGTGGGTCTCTGAGTAAATACATTACTTTTGGAGTGTGCGTTTGAGTGGGTGCATGAAAGTCTGAGTGGGTCTGTGAGTGAGTACATCAGTCTCTAAGTGGATCTGTGAGTGGGTGCATGAGTGTATGACTGGGTCTATCAGTGGGTGTGCAAGTGTCTGAGTGGGTCTGTGAGATAGTGCATGACATTTTGAGTGTGTCTGCGAGTGGGAGCATAAGTGTCTGAATGGGTCTATGAGTGATATATAAGCCTGTTCCTGGGTGAGTGAATGGGTGCATAAGTGTCTGAGTGGGTCTGTGAGTGGATGTGTGTGTGTCTGAATGCGTCTGTCAGTGAGTGTGTGAGCCTCTGAGGGGCACTGTGACTATGTGCATGAATGTCTGAGTGGGTCTCTGAGTGGGTTAGTGAGTGTCTGAGTGAGTCAGTAAGTGGGTATATGTCTTTAAATGGGTCTGTGAGTGGATGTATGAGTATTTGCGATTATGCGAGGGACTTTAAATGGGTGCAGGAGTGTCTGAGTGGGTTTGCGAGTGGGTACATATGTGTCAGAGTGGGTCTGTGAGTGTGTGCTTGAGTCTCTTAGTGGGTCTGTCAGTGGGTATATAAGTGTCTCAGTTGGTCTGTGAGTGGCTGCACGAGCTGCTTAATGAGTGAGAGAATGGGTACGTGAGTGTTTCAGTGAGTCTGTGAGTAGATGTGAGAGTGTCTGAGTGGATCAGTGAGTGGATGTGTGAGCCTCCGAATGGGTCTGTGACTAGGTGTATGAGGATCTGAGTGCGTCTGCCAGTGGGTGTGTCAGGCCCTAAGTGAGTCCATTAGTGGGTGCATGAGTCTCTGAGTGGGTCAGCGAGTGTGTGTGTGAGTATCTGAATGGGTATGTAAGTGGGTACATGAGTGTTTGAGTGGGCCTGTGAGTGGGCGTATGAGCTGCTAAGTGAGTGCATGACTGTGAGTAGGTGCATGACTGTCTGAGCAGGCTAGTGACTCTATGAGTGCATGCATTAGTGTGCAAGTGAGTGTGTGAATGTATATATTTTTTAACTTTTTCAGCAAGGATAGCAACTCCACCACAACATTACACCAGGTGGGCCACACTGAGCATCACAATGGTCTTTCAACTCCAACCAAGTGACAAAAAACAGTTTGTAGCATTTTGAAACTCATAAGGGGTCCACCAGCCAATCACAGCACTTCTCCTGATGCAAGGGTTTATGAAGCTCCTCATAGGTGTCACAGAGGAGCTTCATCCCTAGATATAAAAACCTTTTTTCTGGACCAAGAGCTAGCTTTCTTCCAAATTTGGTGTAATTCCGTCCAGAGGTTCAGGCTGTAGTTGTGTTCAAAATCCGTATGGGAATTAACATTGGAAATGCACTATTTTTGACCCCCTTTTTCTTGGTCCCTGCTTCACAGATCAACCCAAAACTAACATGCACAACTAGAGTCACCGGCACAATTTCTTTGGAAAATTTCATGAAGATTCATCAAATGGCGCCAAAGATATAGGCAAGTCAAAAAATGCTATTTTTATGGAAACTTGGTCCTACCTAACCTATAACTACCTACTGGCAACCGTTCTCTCTACATATATATATATATATATATATATATATATATATATACATACATACATACATACATACACATATATATATATATATATATATATATATTCACTGAAAAAACCATAGGTTTTAGGGACAGTTATAGTTAGTTGGACATTTTACTCGTACAAAACCCGTGAAATTCCCCCGTTATAGTTAGTTCAGCTAACTATAACTCGCGCCCCGCAATGCACTGCTGATGACGTCACATATTACATCACTCATGACATGGTCAGTGACATCACTGATGACATCACTGATGACATCTCAAATGACATCACTGATGACATCATCCAGTGACTGTGTGTTTCTGTAAAGTTTAAATATTTTTAATATATATAGGAAAAGACGTATTGAAGAATGAGTGGGTGTGTAAGTGTCTGTATGGATGATTTAGTAGGTGCGTGACTGACTCTATAAGTGAGTGATTTAACGTATCTTACTGAATGCATGGGTTAGTGACTAAACTGGGTGAATGTCTGTATCCGTCTGTCTGTTGCTGTGTAAGTGGCTGCATGGGTTTGTGAATAGCTACATGAGTGTCTATAAGAGTTATTGATTTGTTGTCTGAGTATCTGTATGGGTGCCTGAGTGTTTGTGTGGATGGGGTGTGTGCGACTGTGCATAGATGTGTGAGTGGGTGATTCACTGGGTGGATGGTTTCAAGAGTGCATCTGTGATAGACTGTATGGGTGGGTAAGTGTGTGTAAGAGTGTGTTAGTGAGTGAATGTATGTCCCAGTGGTACATGTGTGAGTAACTACATATGTGAAAGGCAGTATATATGTGTGTTGGAGTATATAAATAGCTATAAGCGAGAGTGAGTGATTGTGATAGTGGCTGTATGGATGAGTGTGTGCTTGTATCAGTGATTATATAAGAGCGTAACAATGTGCTAGTATTTGTATGATTAAGTGAGCTGGTGTGTGTATAACTGTATAGGTGAGTAAATGGCAGTGTGTTTAATTATTTGCATGACTGACTAGGTGTGTGAGTACCTCTATGGATGAGTGGCGGTGTTTGAGTGTCTATATAGGAGTAAGAGTGCATATGATAGTCCTGTACTGAGTGACCATAAGTATGAGTGACTGTACGGGTGAGTGAGTGGATGTGTGTGTGTAGACCTAAGAATCAGTGAGTGGGTATGTAGTTATTGGTGTTGGAGTGTCTATGGTTTTGCGAATGGCAGTCTGTAATTTAGATTGGGTGTATCAAAGGTTATATTAGGGTGTGAAGAGCTGCATCAGATTATCACGTGGATGATGTCATCAGTGATGTCATTTGAGATGTCATCAGTGATGTCATCAGTGATGTCACTGACCATGTCATGAGTGATGTAATATGTGACGTCATCAGCAGTGCATTGCGGGGCGCGAGTTATAGTTAGCTGAACTAACTATAACGGGGGAATTTCATGGGTTTTGTACGAGTAAAATGTCCAACTAACTATAACTGTCCCTAAAACCTATGGTTTTTTCAGTGAATTTCAAAGGTTTTTTAAATGCTAATTTCTAACTATAACATATCTGAAACCTATGGTTTTTTCAGTGAATTTCAAAGGTTTTTTAAATGCTAATTCCTAACTATAACATGTCTGAAACCTACGGTTTTTTCAGTGAATTTCAAAGGTTTTGTAAATGACAATTTTTAAATGTATTAATTGTTATATTAATTTTTTTCATACTGATTTACTACATTTTTAGAAACAATTTTTTTTTACATATTTTATTTTTTAAATTACATTGTAATTACATTATACATTACATTACAAAAAATACTTTCTCAGAATGAATTACTTTAGTTTAAATACTTTGCACATAGGCAATAGACTTTTAAGTACAGTAGTTACAGTTGTTGCAATGGGCAACACATTTTCAAACACAATGCAACATTCAGCTCAATGTGAATTTCTAGTTAAATGCAATTAGTTACTTTATGGATTACTTTTCTAACCACAGGACTGGATCCTAGATTCAGTCCTGGTACATCTCCTGTAAACAGTTGAGTAAAAGCGTTTTGGTTACAGTCGTGATTTTTAAGGAATATTATTGTATTTTAAAAGTTGACACTTAGAAACTTTTTCTCATAGAATCACCAATGTTATCCTATGGAAGGAAATTCACTTAGCAGGTAAAAACTGTTATCGTTACTTTTTCTTACTCAGTGTTGGATCCTGGATCCAGCACTGGTGCATCTCCTGTAAACAGTTGAAAGAATGCGTTTAAGTCATACAGGCGATTTTTAAGGAATATTTGTAGTTTGTGAAAATCGACACTTTGAAACTTTTCTGCTGAAAACCAGACAATGGATTCCTATGGAAGAAAATATAAGTTACTGGTAAGTACGGTTAAAATTACTTTTCAGGGTCAGTGCTGGGCTAAAAGATGCAGCACTGGGTTCTCTCCTGATAACAGGTGAGTAAATTGGAATTCGTACTTTGGTTGATTTTAGAGGAATATTATAAAGTTCCAAAACTCCACACTTAGAAGAATTTCCAAGTGAAACCAGTCAATGTTAGCCTATGAAGGAAATTCAAGTTACCGGTAAGTACGGTTAAAATTACTTTTCAGGACCAGTACTGGGCTGAAAGATGCAGCACTGAGGTCTCTCCTGATAACAGGTGAGTAAATCAGAATTCGGATTTCGGCTGATTTTAGAGGAATATTTGTATGTTTCAAAAATCAACACTTAGAAACTTTTTCAGCAAAAAGCAGGCAATGATATCCTATGGAAGGAAATTCAAGTTACTGGTAAGTACGGTTAAAATTACTTTTGAGGATCAGTACTGGGCTGAAAGATGCAGCACTGAGGTCTCTCCTGATAACAGGTGAGTAAATCAGAATTCGGATTTCGGCTGATTTTAGAGGAATATTTGTATGTTTCAAAAATCAACACTTAGAAACTTTTTCAGCAAAAAGCAGGCAATGATATCCTATGGAAGGAAATTCAAGTTACTGGTAAGTACGGTTAAAATTACTTTTGAAGATCAGTACTGGGCTGAAAGATGCAGCACTGAGGTCTCTCCTGATAACAGGTGAGTAAATCGGAATTCGTATTTCGGCTGATTTTAGAGGAATATTTTAAAGTTCCAAAACTCCACACTTAGAAGAATTTCCAAGTGAAACCAGTCAATGTTAGCCTATGAAGGAAATTCAAGTTACCGGTAAGTACGGTTAAAATTACTTTTCAGGACCAGTTCTGGGCTGAAAGATGCAGCACTGAGGTCTCTCCTGATAACAGGTGAGTAAATCAGAATTCGGATTTCGGCTGATTTTAGAGGAATATTTGTATGTTTCAAAAATCAACACTTAGAAACTTTTTCAGCAAAAAGCAGGCAATGATATCCTATGGAAGGAAATTCAAGTTACTGGTAAGTACGGTTAAAATTACTTTTGAGGATCAGTACTGGGCTGAAAGATGCAGCACTGAGGTCTCTCCTGATAACAGGTGAGTAAATCAGAATTCGGATTTCGGCTGATTTTAGAGGAATATTTGTATGTTTCAAAAATCAACACTTAGAAACTTTTTCAGCAAAAAGCAGGCAATGATATCCTATGGAAGGAAATTCAAGTTACTGGTAAGTACGGTTAAAATTACTTTTGAAGATCAGTACTGGGCTGAAAGATGCAGCACTGAGGTCTCTCCTGATAACAGGTGAGTAAATCGGAATTCGTATTTCGGCTGATTTTAGAGGAATATTTTAAAGTTCCAAAACTCCACACTTAGAAGAATTTCCAAGTGAAACCAGTCAATGTTAGCCTATGAAGGAAATTCAAGTTACCGGTAAGTACGGTTAAAATTACTTTTCAGGACCAGTTCTGGGCTGAAAGATGCAGCACTGAGGTCTCTCCTGATAACAGGTGAGTAAATCAGAATTCGGATTTCGGCTGATTTTAGAGGAATATTTGTATGTTTCAAAAATCAACACTTAGAAACTTTTTCAGCAAAAAGCAGGCAATGATATCCTATGGAAGGAAATTCAAGTTACTGGTAAGTACGGTTAAAATTACTTTTGAGGATCAGTACTGGGCTGAAAGATGCAGCACTGAGGTCTCTCCTGATAACAGGTGAGTAAATCGGAATTCGTAGTAAGGCAGATTTTAGAGGAATATTTGCACAATGGTGAAGGGAGGGGGCGGGGCCTGAGGTGACATCTGTGCAAACGCGCCCCGTGGCGCGTTTTAAGTTGGGGGATTAAGTCCCCTTGAATCATGAGGTTCCCTAGGGGCCAACTAGCCCACCATGAACCTCCAGTATGCGCCAGGGGGCTGCGTTGCAGAGACGTGTAGAGAGCCCACACCCCTTTTTACACCTCTCTGCAACGCAGCTCTGTGGCGCTTTCTGGATGTACCTGTTGGGCTAGTTGGCCCCCAGGGACCCTCAGGATTGAAGGGGATTTAATCCCCCATCTTAAAACGCGCCACGGGGCCTGTTTGCACACATGTCACATGAAGCCCCGCCCCCTCCCTTCACCACTGTGCAAACGCGCCCTGTGGCACGTTTTAAGTTGGGGGATTAAGTCCCCTTGAATCCTGAGGGTCCCTGGAGTCCAACTAGCCCACCATATACCTCCAAAAAGCGCCACAGAGCTGCGTTGCAGAGAGGTGTAAAAAGGGGCGTGGCCTATGTACACGTCTCTGCAAGGCAGCCCCCTGGCGCATACTGGAGGTTCCTGGTGGGCTAGTTGGCCCCAGGGACCCCCAGTATTCAAGGGGAATTCTTTCCCCTCTGCAAACGCGCCAGGGGGCGCGTTTGCAGAGTACTGCAGGGAGGGGGGCGGGGCCTCCGGCACGATGCCGGTCGTTTTTTTTTTTCATTTTTTCATTTTTTTTTAATGGGAGGGGGGCTGCGTGGCCCCCCTTCCCTTGCCCACTTTTGGCCCCGGGGACCCCATCCCCCGGGGCCTGAGCATTTTTTTTTTTTTAAATTAAAAAAAAAAACGGGAAGGGGGCCGAGTGGCCCCCCTTCCCTGGGCCTGTATTGGCCCCGGGGACCCCATCCCCCGGGGCATGGCCTCGATTTTTTATTTTTTTTCTTTGGAGGGGGGCTGCGTGGCCCCCCTCCTCAGGCCATTTAAGGCCCCGGGGACCCCATCCCCGGGGCCGGCCTTTCCCTTATTTAAAAAAAAAAAAATTGGAACTTTGGGGAGGGGGGCTGCGTGGCCCCCCTCCCGGGCCACTTATGGCCCCGGGGACCCCATCCCCCGGGGCCTGGCCTCACGTTGGAGACTGTGGGGGGGTCCCCAATCCCCCCACAGTCCCAGCCGGCTCCCCGCCTCCTGCGGAAGCCGGCATTGCTTTTCCACATGGGGAGCAGCTAACATGCTGCTCCCCATGTGGAAAAGCAATTGGTTTGCATTTTGAAAGAGAGAGCAGGTTTCCTGCTCTCTCTTTCAAAATGCAAACCAAGTTTGCTATGACAGGACGGGAGCCGCGAGGCTCCCGTCCTGTCATAGCAAACAGCAGTGTCCCGGGGGTAGGCACCTCAGGACACTGCAGGAGCCGGCCCTGGGGGGTGGTGGTCCCCAGGGCCATCAAGGGCTCCAGGAGGGGGGCCACGCGGCCCCCCTCCCATTCAGTGCACAGCCCCGGGGAGGTGGTGGTCCCCGGGGCTTGGGGGCCCGTAACGGACCCCCATATTTAAATGTTTAGTGCCCCGGGGAGGTGGCGGTCCCCGGGGCATGTGGGGGGGCTGGAGCCCCCCACACAGGTTTAAAAAAAAAAAAAGAAGCCCCGGGGAGGTGGCGGTCCCCGGGGCTGCGGGAGGGCTCAGAGCCCTCCCGCCATCATTTTTAAATAAAGCCCCGGGGGTGGCGGTCCCCGGGCTTGGGGGCCTTATAGGCCCCCTACATAAATTAAAACCCCCCACCATGCCCCCGGGACTTGGGCCACCCGGGGGCCACTAACATCGAAGCGCGGGAGACCGCGCTTCGTTTTTTTCCGGCAGGATCCGCGCTCCCTGAGCGCATCCTGCCGATTTAAAAAAAAAAAAAAAATGTTTTGCCCAGGGGGTCCTTGTGGGACCCCCTGAGCAGACCCAGGGGGTCAGGGTGTTTCTACCCTGCCTCCTTTGTGCGTTTTGCGCACTTGTTTCTGTCCCTCGGTTCTACCGAGGGACAAAATGGCTGCCAACACTTCCTGATTTGGAGTGTTGACAGCCAATTAGCATGCAGCTCGTGATCGGGAGGGTGCGCGAATCCGACGCGGCCATAGATATATATGTACTTTTACTTTTGATTTTCTCAGCAACTACTGAACGGATTTACACCATTTAACAAAAAGGGTTCTTTCTGAACCAAGAACTACCTCTTTGCCAAATTTGGTGTAATTCCGTTCAGCAGTTCGGGCTGTAGCCGTGTCTAAAGTTTCCTATGGAAAATTGCATGGGGAAAACGAGTTTTGGGACCCCCCTTTTTCTCGGCCCCCGCTTGACGAATCCCCCGAGACTTTCAGGGTAGGAGCGGACCGGAGCGCCCCACAAAGTTTGAAAATTTTGCGAAGATACGTCAACCGGCAAGAGAGTTATTTCAAATAGAATGTCGCGGATTTCCTATGGATAATAGGTTGTAACTATAACTATCTACTGGCGACCGCCAGTAGATATATATATATATATATATATATATATATATATATATATATATATATATATTACCTACTGGAGGTTGCCAGTAGGTAGTTATAGTTAGGACCTCGTTTCTATTGAAAAAGCGTTTTTTGATTTGCTAATATCTTTGGCGTCGTTTAACGAATCTTTGTGAAGTTCTCCCAAAAAAAGGCCTATCCAGGTCAGCTCCTATCCTGAAAAGTTTAGGGGTGATTCGTCAAGCGGGGGCGGAGAAAAAAGGGGGGTCCCAAAAAGTGTTTTTCGTGTGTTAATTTCCATAGGAAATTTTGAGACAGGCTACAGCCCGAACTGCTGAACAGAATTACACCAAGTTTGGCAGAAAGGTAGCTCTTGGTTCAGAAAGCTACCTTTTTTTTAAATGGTGTATGCTGAGCGTCAATGTGAAAGGCTAAAGCGTGCCCAGCGGGGTGCTGTCACACCCCCCGCACCGGAGGGGCGCAGACGTGAAAGTCATGCACTTCTCAAGATCTGAGGAAAAAAGCAAAGTATGATCATTTTGAAGCTGAGTGAAGGGTGTGCAGAGAGACAGTGAGAGGCAGCAGAGATTGATACAAGTTGTGATGCATCATGTCTTCTGCTTAGATGAGGAAAAAAAACATTTCTGGTAAATGACCCTTATCTAGTACACGATGTTAGTTTAGGTGAATAATGAAACTGCTGACAACAGTCGATCACCCATCCCAAGAGTTTTTTCTTTGTATTCGGCTTTTTGTAGTACTGCTTTATTAAATTGCAATGATTTTAATTAATTTGCATATAAATATTACATGTGTGTTTTTTACTACCCAACTCGGTGCCCAATGTAGTTCCCCCCCTTAGGGATTGAGACGTAGGTCACAATTATAATATACACATTACGCAGTGGGAGCATAAGGAACAAAGCTGTCTTTCCAGGATTAAAACGTATAACCTGCAGGTTACACCGGAATCTCTGCAACAAGCACATGGACCTTCTGAGCGCTCCTATTAGTATTCAAAGCTGTGACTTGCAGAATATATACTGTTCCCTGGAGCCACATTATCACCTATTTACAGTTCTGTAAAACTGCTGCACTCTGGTATTCAGCGGTGTGTTAAGTACAAATGCATGCACGCCTCTATTCGTGTTGTGCATAGGCATGGAAAAAAAAGTGACACTTTTGTGACTTTTTTTTATCATGAACAGGGCAGATGAAACTATCCAAGAAGACCGTATCGCCTTCCGGGAGTCTAAACTTTCAATATATTAGCTAAGGCTCACTGTCTCTGTGGCCAGTAGGGTGGAATTCCTAAGTGATCATAGTTACCCTTCAATAAAACCTCTGTAGGGTTTTTAAAAGGACCCTCACCCATAGATTGCCTGTGGCCTGTTTCATCATCAAGTCCCTCATCCAGAACGATGGTACAGCTGGATGGGCTCCACCTTCTACAGTGAGCTCTTGAAAGGCCTCCTCGTCTCAGTCATTGCAATATGAGACAATCCTACCCCCAAGCAGGCCTATCTACACCTAGTTATGTTATGTTAAAGAAATTTGTAGCCAATACAGTAAATCGCAGTCTCTGACTCGAGGAGTACAGCACGAATCCCCCGGACTGTGCCTTGAATGCCAAATGAGATGCCATGGGTGGTTTACTCCCCGGTGATTGATTCTATCAACACTAATTGATGCGGACCGCCGCCTGAGGGGCTGTAATCCTGACTTCACCTCATCATAGGTTGTCTCCACCCTCCCCCCGTCCTGAGGAAAACCCGCCTGCAGAGGATATAATTTACCCTCCATGCGCCAGGGTCGAAACGTCGACACTCTCCCCCAGTGGGCCTGTACCTAACTTCATCCCAGCCCTGCCTTTTCACAGATGAATAAACTCTGTGCGTTATCAGGAAACAGTAAATACTTGTAAATCCATGAGGGACAGGCCCAATTGTAAAACTGGTGCTACTGTAAACCACGACCAGTTTACTAAGGACATTACTATCTGAAATTGATTGTTTAGTTTATCCTTTGAATTCCCTTCCTATATATCTGTTCTATCCCACGAGCACTCTTCTTCTTCACACTCCCTTTGGAGCAACCCTTTTTCTATTTTGAAGCATTGAGTACAGTGATCTGTTATAATAACTGTGGAATTAAACAGTCACTTTTGGAGTTATTTATGGTGCCTGTGTGTCATTTTGAGGATATATTTAATTGAATTAAGAAATAGTTTGGGTACATTTATGATACAATTTAATTTCTATGTGTACCATGTATATATATTTTGACTTAATGAATGCCTTTCAGAACTAAAACGCAATTAGAAGTAGTCTAGGACCATTGTTTTCTATACTGAAAGAAATTTGTAGAGCGCAGCGTATACCGGGGGTTGTCTTGGCGCTAGTCAGAGTGCTCAACAGATGCAAAAGAAAAAGGCTACTGGTTAAAAAGCCAGGTTTTTAGGGACTTTCTGAATTTTCGAAGGGAGAGAGCTGATCTTATTTGAAAAGGGAGGAGAGTCCACTGATTGGTTGCTCCTGCCAGGAAACTGCTTCCTCCCCCATTTGGATTTTTTGTACCTAAAGGTGTTTATTTTGAACTGGGGTGGCAAAGTGAGCTAAAGAACGATGATGGATTCAACCCAGATCTGTGACTAGGGGTGAGTGTCTCAAAAGTTTCAGCGCTCTGTCCATCATCTCCTTGTGTTTGCTTTGTTCGCCCTAATTTGGCAGGGTATGCCCAGACGTGGGTCCCTTGCTCACTTTGCCACTGGATTCAAGCTAGCCTGGCTGATGATGGCTGTTAGCCAGAAACCGGTCCCAGGATGCTTGTTTCCGTTCCAGTGAAGACATGGCTTGGCAGTTCGGGCTGGACTGTTCCGATGAGGCACAGGGTCAAGACTGATTTGTATATGGCTGTGTCTGAACTGGGGTGGCAAACTGAGCTAAAGAACGATGATGGATTCAACCCAGATCTGTGACTGGGGGTGAGTGTCTAAAAGGTTTCAGCGCTCCGTCCATCATCTCCTTGTGTTTGCTTTGTTCGCCCAGAAGTGGGTCCCTTGCTCACTTTGCCACTGGATTCAAACTAGCCTGGGTGATGACGGCTGTTAAGACATGGCTTGGCAGTTCCCATGAGGCACAGGGTCAAGACTGATTTGCATATAGCTGGGTCTGAACTTTGGTGGCAAAGTGAGCTTTATGTACCTTTTTTGACTATTTCTGCACTTTTCTTGCCTTTTTCTGCACCTCTCTCCCCTCTTTTTGCACGTCTTTTGCCTCTTTCTGCACCTCATTTGCTTCTTTCTGCACCACTGTTGTCTCTTTATGCACTCGTCTTCCCTCTTTCTGTACCTTTCCTGCCTGTTTTTGCATCTCACTTGCCTCTTTCTGCACTTTTCTTTCTACACCTCTGTTGCTTCTTTCAGCAATTCTCTTGCCTCTTTGTGCACTTCCCTTGCCTGTTTCTGCACTTCTCTTGCCTCTTTCTGCACCCCTGTTGCTTCATTCTGCACTTTCCATGCTTCGTTCTGCACCTGTCTTGCTTCTTTCTGCACCCCTGTTGCCTCTTTATGTACCTCTTTTGCCTCATTCTGCACTTTTCTTGCCTTTTTCTGCACCTCTCTTCCCTTTTTCTGCACGTCTGTTGCCTCTTTCTGCACCTCATTTGCTTCTTTCTGCACCACTGTTGTCTTTCAGCACTCGTCTTCCCTCTTTCTGCACCTTTCCTGCCTGTTTTTGCATCTCACTTGCCTCTTTCTGCACTTTTCTTTCTTCTTTATACACCTCTGTTGCTTCTTTCAGCAATTCTCTTGCCTCTTTGTGCACTTCCCTTGCCTGTTTCTGCACTTCTCTTGCCTCTTTCTGCACCCCTGTTGCTTCATTCTTCACTTTCCATGCTTCTTTCTGCATCTGTCTTGCTTCTTTCTGCACACCTGTTGTCTCTTTATGTACCTCTTTTGCCTCTTTCTGCACTTTTCTTGGCTTTTTCTGCACCTCTCTTCCCTCTTTCTGCACGTCTGTTGCCTCTTTCTGCACCTTATTTGCTTCTTTGAGCACCCCTGTTGTCTCTTTCAGCACTTGTCTTCCCTCTTTCTATACCTTTCCTGCCTGTTTTTGCATCTCACTTGCCTCTTTCTGCACTTTTCTTGCTTCTTTCTACACCTCTGTTGTTTCTTTCAGCAATTCTCTTGCCTCTTTGTGCATTTCTCTTGCCTGTTTCTGCACCTCTCTTGCCTCTTTTTGCACCTCTGTTGGCTCTTTCTGCACCTCACTTGCTCCTTTCTACACTTCTCTTGCCTCTTTCTACACCCCTGTTGCTTCATTCTGCACTTTCCATGCTTCTTTCTGCACCTGTCTTGCTTCTTTCTGCACCCCTGTTGTCTCTTTATGTACCTCTTTTGACTCTTTCTGAACTTTTCTTGCCTTTTTCTGCACCTCTCTTCCCTCTTTCTGCACGTCTGTTGCTTCTTTCTGCACCTAATTTGCTTCTTTCTGCACCCCTGTTGTCTCTTTCTGCACTTGTCTTCCCTCTTTCTGTACCTTTCCTGCCTGTCTTTGCTCCTCACTTGCCTCTTTCTGCACTTTTCTTGCTTCTTTCTACACCTCTGTTGCTTCTTTCAGCAATTCTCTTGCCTCTTTGTGCACATCCCTTGCATTTTTCTGCACTTCTCTTGCCTCTTTCTGCACCCCTGTTGCTTCATTGTGCACTTTCCATGCTTCTTTCTGCACCTGTCTTGCTTCTTTCTGCACCCCTGTTGTCTCTTTATGTACCTCTTTTGCCTCTTTCTGCACTTTTCTTGGCTTTTTCTGCACCTCTCTTCCCTCTTTCTGCATGTCTGTTGCCTCTTTCTGCACCTCATTTGCTTCTTTCTGCACCCCTGGTGTCTCTTTCTGCACTCGTCTTCCCTCTTTCTGTACCTTTCCTGCCTGTTTTTGCATCTCACTTGCCTCTTTCTGCACTTGTCTTGCTTCTTTCTACACCTCTGTTGCTTCTTTCAGCAATTCTCTTGCCTCTTTGTGCACTTCTCTTGCCGTTTTCTGCACCTCTCTTCCCTCTTTCTGCACGTCTGTTGCTTCTTTCTGCACCTCATTTGCTTCTTTCTGCACCCCTGTTGTCTCTTTCTGCACTCGTCTTCCCTCGTTCTGTACCTTTCCTGCCTGTTTTTGCTCCTCACTTGCCTCTTTTTGCACTTCTGTTGGCTCTTTATGCACCTCACTTGCTCCTTTCTACACTTCTCTTGCCTCTTTCTGCACCCCTGTTGCTTCATTCTGCACTTTCCATGCTTCTTTCTGCACCTGTCTTGCTTCTTTCTGCACCCCTGTTGTCTCTTTATGTACCTCTTTTGCCTCTTTCTGCACTTTTCTTGCCTTTTTCTGCACCTCTCTTCCCTCTTTCTGCACGTCTGTTGCCTCTTTCTCCGACCCTCGGTCTAGGTCCACTCTCTCCCCACTGCTCCGCTGTGCCGTCTTTTGCCTCCAGACCCCGACCTTCTCCTTGGGAGGTTCGAGGCTGCTGCCCGCTCCAACTGGGACCAGACTGCCTCCAACCACCGTAACCTTCTCAGCTGCTTTTTTTTTTCTTAATTTTTTCCCTGTTGTGCCACTGTTATTGTGCCCATCTGTGTCTTGCTCTAATTCCACCACTGTTTCTATTTTCTCGTGCCTGCCTGTTCCTTTTGCCGCTGCTGCCCCTGCGGCCCCTCCCCCCGGAATTCCCCCCCGGAATTTCCCACCAGAATTCCCCCCGGAATTCCCCTGCTCCCGCCTCCCAGCCTCTCCTCCCTCCCACCTCCCCTACTTAATGGCAGCTGCTGCGCGGTCACGCAGCGGACGCACGCAGCGGGCGCGCCGCTGGTGCACCGAAGGCACGCCAAAGGCAAGCCCGTCTGCGCCTGTCCGCGACCCGACCGCGGCCAGTGCCAGGAACCCTGGACCTCCCACTACCCATCGCTACGACACCACCACCCTCCTCGCACTTAACCCTGGAAGACTTAGAGAATGCCAACAGGCCTCGCCGAACACGACCCACGGCCAGTTCTCCTGCCTCCACTGCCGCCAGACCCTCACCGCCACCCCGGCCTCCAACACCGCCGACGCCAGCACTGGTGACACCCTAAAATGCATCCTCCTCAACGTACACTCCATACACAAACACGCCATGGAAATCTGGAACCTACTCGACTCTCTTTCGCCCAACATCGCCTTCTTCACAGAGACCTGGACCAACGCATCCTCCGCCCCCAACATCAGCACCGCCATCCCAGACGGATACAAGATCCAGAGGAAAGACCGCCCCAACCACCCAGGAGGGGGCCTCGCCATCGCCCACAAGAGCACCCTCCGGCTCACCACCTCCAGCGAAACCTTGCCCTCCGCCGAACACCTGCACTTCAAGATCCAGACCACCCCCAAAGCCACACTCCGAGGAACCCTCATCTACAGACCCCCCGGCCCCCGAACACCCTTTGCCACCACCATCACCGACTTCATCGCACCCCACGCGATCGCCTCAACAAACTACATACTCATTGGAGACCTGAACTACCACCTTGACATCCCCAGTGACCCCCAACTCCACTATCCTTCGTGACAACCTCGCCAGCATCGGACGTAAACAACTCATCAACACACCGACCCACAGAGCAGGATACACCCTCGACCCCATCTTCGCAGCAGGAAACAGCATCCATTTCAGCCACACAAAGTAGCCGCCATGGACCGACCACCACTGCGTACACTTCGCCATCAACAAACCCAAGGCACCCAAACCAGCCCCACGCCCACCACGAAGGAACTGGAGCAAGGTTACTGATGAGCAACTTAACTCCACCCTCAGCCGAGACAACCACACCTGGGCACCCGACGCAAACAGCGCAAACGACGCAGCCAGAGAACTCCACACCTGGATCTCCAACTGCGCAGATGAGCTCGCCCCTCTACACAACCCCGACAGACAATGCCCCAGGAAAGCCGCCTGGTTCACAACCGCTCTCCAAGAAGCCAGACGCACCTGCAGACGCCTGGAGAAGAACTGGAGAAACACCAAGACAACCGAAAACCACACCACCTACAAGGACACCATGACGGACTACCACAACCAGATCAGAGCCACCAAAAGGAACTTCATCCACAACAAAATCCTGGCCAACTCCACCAACTCCAAGGAACTTTTCAGTGTCATTCAAGAATTCACCAACCCACGCAGCGAAGCCACAGACATCACCCCATCCCAAGACCTCTGCGACAAGCTTGGAACCTATTTCCACCTCAAGATCAAAAACCTCTACGACAACTTCATCGACCATCCACCAGGCGCCACAGATGGCCCCCAGCCCCCCAGAAACACCAGCCAGCCCACCATGTCCAACTGGACACCGATCACGGCCGAAGTCACCGCCTCGACCATGAAAAGCATCCACTCGGGGGCCCCCACTGACCCCTGCCCCCCTCACATCTACCACAGAGCCGTGGCCGCCATTGCACCCAAACTACAACGCACCATCAACACCACCTTCAAAACAGGCACCTTCCCAGATGACTGGAAGCGCCCAGAAGTCAGACCCCTGCTCAAGAAGCCCACAGCTGACCCCACTGACCTCAAGAACTATCGGCCCATCTCGCTCCTCCCCTTCACAGCCAAAGTTGCAGAGAAAACAGTCAACATGAAACTGACACGATTCATTGAAGAGAACGCCATCCTCGACCCGTCCCAATCCGCATTCCGAAGCAACCACAGCACAGAGACCGCCCTACTCGCCGCCACAGACGACATCCGCACCCTCCTGGACCAAGGCCACTCCGCAGCCCTCATCCTACTCGACCTATCAGCGGCCTTCGACACCGTCTCCCATCGCACACTAGTCGTCAGACTACATGACGCAGGCATACAAGGAACAGCCCTGGACTGGATCCGATCATTCCTCACCGGAAGAAGCCAAAGGATCAGACTCCCACCCTTCCTCTCCGACCCCACGAAAATCACCTGCGGAGTCCCACAGGGTTCATCACTGAGCCCCACCCTCTTCAACATTTACATGGCCCCCTCGCAGCCATCGTCCGACAACACGGCCTCAACATTGTATCCTACGCCGAGGACACCCAGCTCATCCTCTCCCTCACCAAAGACCCCACCACTGCCAAACTCAACTTCCAGAAAGGAATGCAAGACGTCGCAGTCTGGATGACCAACAGCTGCCTGAAGCTCAATGCCGAGAAGACAGAAGTCCTCGTCCTCGGTACCACCCCTTCTGCATGGGACAGCACCTGGTGGCTGACCGCCCTTGGAAGCCCACCTACCCCCTCAGACCACACCAAGAACCTCGGCATCGTACTCGACTCATCACTCTCCATGAACCGACAGGTCAATGCCGTCACCTCCAGCTGCTTCAACACCCTCTGCATCCTCTGCAAGACCTTCAAGTGGATCCCCCCTGAGTCAAGGAAGACAGTCACCCACGCACTCATCACCTGCAGACTGGACTATGGAAACGCACTCTACGCCGGCATCAACAAGTCCCTACTCCGCAAACTCCAGACAGTACAGAACACCGCCGCCAGACTCGTCCTCGGCATCCCCCGACACGAACACATCAGCCAACACCTACGAAGTCTCCACTGGCTCCCCGTGGAGAAAAGAGTCACTTTCAAAATCCTCACTCAAGCCTACAAATGCCTACACAACAACGGACCCAAATACCTCAACGACAAAATCAACTTCCAGGTACCCAAAAGAAACCTCCGATCTTCCAACCTCGCACTGGCCGAAACCCCGCACATCCACAGAGCCAGAGCAGGCAGAAGATCCTTCTCTCACATTGCAGCCAAGACCTGGAACGAGCTACCAGCACACATCAGACGCGCCCCCTCCCTGAACACCTTCAGGAAGACCCTCAAGACCTGGCTCTTCGGCTAAACAGATCTGAGGACCCCCCCCTCAGCGCTTTGAGACCCTCACGGGTGAGTAGCGCGCTTACAATTCCCTGATTGATTGATTGATTTCTGCACCTCATGTGCTTCTTTCTGCACCCCTGTTGTCTCTTTCTACACTCGTCTTCCCTCTTTCTGTACCTTTCCTGCCTGTTTTTGCATCTCACTTGGTTCTTTCTGCACTGCTCTTGCTTCTTTCTGCACCTCACTTGCCTCTTTCTGCACTTCAATTGCTTTTTTCTCCACCTCTCTTGCCTATTTCGGCACCTGTGTTGCTTCTTTCTGCACTTCTCTTGCCTCCTTCTGCACCTCTTAGTTAGAGGTAGTTTTAATCCCCCTGCCCTATTATGTACTAAGGCCATACAGGGGAGGTCATGCCAATCACAGGGGTATCCCAACCCGTAGTGAACCCTAGTGTATGTAGGGGTTTTCACTGTATTCTAAGTGTCTTTCAGCATAGCACTGACTCCGGACCTGGTTAGTCAGTCAGTTACCACCAGTACCCGTCAGCAAAAAGTTGGGGGCACAGGATGACTTTGCAACAAGGCCTCTTTCTGCTCCTCTGTTGGTTCTTTGTGCACATCTCTTGCTTCTTTCTATACCTTTCTTCGTCTTTCTGGACTTCTGTTGCCATTTTCTGCATTTCTTTTGCTTTTTTCTGCGCCTTTCTTCCTCTTTCTGCACATGTCCTACCTTTGTAGGCATAGTTAGAAATTAGCATTTAAAAAACCTTTGAAATTCACTGAAAAAACCATAGGTTTCAGGGACGTTTTAGTTAGAAATTAGCATTTGAAAAAACCTTAGAAATTCACTGAAAAAACCACAGATTTCAGGGACGTTATAGTTAGTTGGACATTTCACTCGTACAAAAACAGAGAAATTCGGCCGTTATAGTTAGTTGAGCTAAGTATAACTCGCGCCCCCGTAATGCACTGCTGATGACATCACATATTACATCACTCATGACATGGTCAGTGACATCACTGATGACATCACTGATAACATCTCAAATGACATCACTGATGTCTCTGTCTTGGACGCAGCAAGGATACAGCAACACAGCCAGGTTTCGTAGAATCCTTGTTTTTATTTAAAGTTTTACCATCAGGTGCGGACATGAGACCAATGAGTTTCAGCCATAGCCTTCAAAGGAGACAAGGACACCACGCAGCCTGAGCGGATGCTGGACACCCTGAGTCGGAAGACCTGAGTAGACCGGTAGAGGAAAGGCGGTGAGTGGTCCTCAAATTGCTGGCACCTCTCTTGCCTCTTTCTGTACTTCTCTTGCCTCTTTCTGCACATCTGTTGCTTCTTTCTGTACTTCTCTTGCTTCCTTCTGCACCTCCCTTACTTCTTACTGCACCCCTCTTGCCACTTTCTGCATCCCTCTTGCCTCTTTCTGCACCATTGTTGCCTTTTCCTGCACCTCTCTTGCCTCTTTCTGCACCCCTCTTGCCTCTTTTTGCACCCCTCTTTCTGTACCTCTCTTGCCTCTTTCTGCAGTTCTCTTGCGTCTTTCTGCACCTCTTTTGCTTCTGTCTGCACTTCTCTTGCTTCTTTCTGCACCTCTCTTGCTTCTTTCTGCACATCTCTTGCAAATTTCTACACCCCTCTTGCCTCTTTCTGCAGCTCTCTTGCCGCTGTCTGCATCCCTCTTGCCTCTTTCTGCACTTCTTTTGCTTCTTTATGTACTTCTCTTGCCTCTTTTGCACCCTCTTGCCTCTTTCTCCACCTCTGTTGGTTCTTTCTGCACTGCTCTTGCTTCTTTCTGAACCTCTCTTGCAAATTTCTGCACCCCTCTTGCCTCTTTCTGTACCCCTCTTCCCCTTTTCTGCACCACTCTTGTCTCTGTCTGCCCACCTGTACCCTCTTTCTGCACCTCCTTTGCCTGTTTCTGCAAATCTCTTGCCTCTTTCTGCAGTTCTCTTGCCTCTTTCTGCAGTTCTCTTGCCTCTTTCTGCTCTTTTCTTGCTTCTTTCTGCAAATCTCTTGCCTCTTTCTGCAGTTCTCTTTCCTCTTTCTGCACTTTTCTTGCCTCTTTCTGCACATGTCTTACTCTTTGTTCACCTCTCTTGTTTTTTTCTGTAATTCTCTTGCTTCTTTCTGTACTTCTCTCACCTGTTTCTAAATTCAAATGGGAAGTGCAAGCTGTCAAGTTTAAAGGTCAGCGTGCTCTCATGACTGAGGTATATGTCTACTTGTACACGTATTCTCATATATGTTAGGCATCTGAAGATGGTAGCTTAAAAAGCGGGTAGCTTCTCTTATAGGTGGTCAAATCTTCTTAGTTCTGCTCTGTCATTTGGTTGCAGGCAGACATGTCTTATGTATATAGGTGTTATAGAGCCCCTAAAAATATAGGATGGAATACCCATGTGCCCTCATTATGAGCAGAAGGAAATACATACACCTTTTTGTACACAAATTTATAGAGTATGCTGTTTGAAACACAGGTATTCAAGTATTTCTATGTTTATTTTTATGTAACATGTCACTAGGTAAAAGCACAGACACACGCATGCATACCTTCACAAACTTGGTCAGACTTACAACAGTGATATGGTTAGGATTGCTGTTTTACATTTGGTAGGCCTAACATTCTAAGCAGACGATGAATAGTGAACCTTCAAGAGAAAAGTGAGGTTTAAGACATCTTGAGAGAAGGATTAGTGATTAGGCTACTTTGTATGAGTCTGTGGAAAGGTATAGTCAAAGTAGGCCTCTTTCTGCACCTCTGTTGGTTCTTTCTGCACTTCTCTTCTTCTTTCTGCACCTTTCTTCCTCTTTTTGCATGGGTCTTACCTATGTAGGTGTACTTAGAAATTAGCATTTAAAAAACCTTAAAAATTCACTGAAAAAACCACAGGTTTCAGGGGCGTTATAGTTAGAAATTAGCATCTAAAAACCTTAGAAATTCACTGAAGAACCACAGGTTCCAGGGACTATATAGTTAGGAATTAGCATTTAATAAACATTAGAAATTTACTGAAAAAACCACAGGTTTCAGGTACATTAAAGTTAGGCTGACATTTCACTTGTACAAAACCAGAGAAATTCAGCAGTTATAGTTAGCTGAGCTAACTATAACTCGTGCCCCTGCAATGCACTGCTGATGATGTCACATATTACATCACTCATGACATGGTCAGTGACATCACTCATGACATCTCAAATGACATCACTGATGACATAATCCATTTAATATCTGATGTACCTCCTCACACCCTAATATAACCATTCATACACTCACTCTAAAATACAGACTACCATTCTTGAAATCAGAGACACACCAATACCTCACGAGGAGGTGACAAGAAAGAAACAACTCTTCACAGTCACTGCAAATCAAATTGTGCTCCAATAGACCACAATGAATTCACCTCCATCAAGGATTTCAGATCATTTTTCAATGTGTAATATGAGAGGAAACACATTTGCTTTGCCTTTGAGAAGCTCAAGAAGTTAGGATCATTTGTGCTTTACAGAAGTGGAGCTTCAGCTAGGGAACCTGCTATGTTGATATTTGTAAGTGCTTACCGTTGAGATCCAACTGGAGTACTTTCTTCTGGTTAATTAGTAATTGTTACCTCATTGGGTAACTGTCTAGTGCATATTCTACACTACAGCTGTGTAAAGGACCATGAGGTAATGTTTCCAGTGACATTGCGTGCATGTAATTTCAGCACTGTGATTGTTCCTGCATCATCTTTATCCACAAATCTGTGATGACATTAAGCCTCATCAAGAGAACAAGACAAGACTACAAACAGGAGAATCTCCACCAAGCAGAGGTACTTCCTCTTAACTATATGAAGTAAGTGCTTCTTTGTTTGGTGGAGATGTCCTCGTATTCCTCTGCATCTAGAACGCGTCGGTGTGAAATGTGCTCTGGGGTCTTTTGATAAACTGTCCATCAACGTGGGAAAAGGTGGGAAGACCTTTGCATATTACTAAGGAAAATGGGGGGGTGGGCAAACAGGCTGGGCTTGCAGATGGTTTTGGACATTTGCATACTCAGGGTAAAAAAAAGTGAGACCCATGGTCTCTGTTTTTATTTTTTTACAAGGAGAGGGGGACCGCGTGCCCCCTTCCCTGGGCTGATTTCAGCCCCAAGAACCCCATCCCCCAGGGCCCAGCCCAAATTTAATGGGGGGGGCACTTAGCCCCTCTCCTCGGGCCGATTTTGGCCACGGGGACCCCATCCCCTGGGGCACAGCCAAAACTTATTGGGGGAGGGGGCCATGTGGTCCCACTCCCTGGGCCGATATCAACCCTGGGAACAGCCTCTTGCTCCTGGGTGTCCTGGAGCCCACCCAGTGTCCCAGTTTGTTACGTGGGGACCATGGGGGGAGCATCAATCCCTTGCAGTCCCTGCCAGCTACCCACCTCCAGCCAGAGCCAGAGCCAGCATTGCCCCTACATGTAGGGGACAGCAAAAAATGCTTCTCCCTGTGTGTGGGAGCAATTCTTTATCTGATTTTTTGCCCACTTGAAAGCAGGCAGGAAAACAGAGGACAAGTCCACTCCCAGTGAGCAGGAGCACTTTTCCTACTCCTGCACACTGGGAGTGGACTTACTGTTTGCTCTCACTTGGCAGGAACTTTCAAAGCTCCAACTAGACAAGAGCAAACAGCTATGTCCCAGGGTAGGCACCTCTGTACATAGGGAGCCAGCTCTGGGAGGTGGTGGTACCCAAGGCCCTTAATGGCTCTAGGAGGGGGGCCGTGCTGTTCCCCTCCTTTCATTTTGGAGGGCTTGCCCCGGGGATGTGGTGGTTCCCGGGGCCGTAAATGGTTCTTTGACTACATGGACTCAGGGAGGTGGTTGTCCCCTAGGCTTAGAAGAGCCTCAGTTTTATTTCTTAATTGGCCTGCCCCAGAGACAACATGAAATAAATATATGGGGGTGCATGGACCCCCAGGCCCCGGGGACCACCACCCTCCTGGGGCTACATTAAATAAATGTGAAGGGGGCCATGCAGCTCCCACAGGCCTGAGGACCACCACCTCACCTGGGAAACATTTTAAAAAATGTTTGGGGGGCCATGCGGACCCCCCTGGGTCCCAGGGACCACCACCTCTCTGGGACAACATGAAATAATTATATGAGGGGCCGCATGGACCCCTGGGCCCTGGGGACCACCACCACTCCGGGGCTACATTAAATAAATATAATGGGGGTCACATGGATCCCCCTGGGCCCCAGAGACCACAACCACCCCGGGGCCAAATAATTATTTTTAAATGGGAGGGGGCTACATGGTCCCCTTCCCTGAGTTGATTTCAGCCCCGGGACCCAATCCTCATGGCTCAACCTATAATTTGTGCGGGCCCATGCAGGCTCCAGCAGCCCATGCAGGCTCCAGTGGCCCTCAAGCAGCCCTGGGAACCGCCACCTCCCTGGGGCTTATAGATTGTATGCGGGAGCTACGCGGCCCCCCACAGCCCCGGGGAGTACCACCTCCCCGGGGCTTTCTCTTTAAGATAAATGCGTGGGGGGGAGCTCCTGCCCCCTCACAAAGCCCCAGGTACCACAACCTCCCCAGGGCTATTTTCATAAAAATTCGGAGGTGGTGGTCCCCCCATCTGCCCCGGGGACCACCACTTCCCTGGGGCTACATATGAAAAAGAATGCATGGGGGCTCCACCCACCCTCAAGCAGCCATGGTTACCGCCACCTCCCCGGGGCTATTTACAATATTATGTGGTGGGGCCACATGCCCCCCGCTGCCTCAGGGACCACCACTTCCCTGGGGCTACTTATGAAAAAGAATGCAGGGGGGGCTCCAGCCCCCCTTATGCAGCCCAGGGGACTGCTACCTCCCCAGAGCTATTTACAGTAAAATGTGGGGTTGCCACGTGCCCCCCCGCTGCCTCGGGGCCCACCACCTCCACGGGGCACAAATCAAGTAAAGGTGGGCGTCCGCAACAGACCCCCTGGAACCACCACCTGCCTGGGGCTACAGAGAAGATGGGACAGGGCCACATGGCCCCCTCAAGGAGCCCGCCATGTCACTGGGGACCACCACCCCCCAGGGCCGGCTCCAGCAATGTCCCGGTGTGCCCACCCCTGGGACATTGCAGATTGCTATGGCTTGGCAGGAGCACTGCTCCCACCAAGCCATAGCAAACCCTGCTTCGCTTCATGGATACAAGAGCAGGAAAAATGCTCTTGCTTCCATAAAGCAAATCAGAATTGCTTTTGGGCAGAGGTAGCTGCATGTTTGCAGCTCCCTCTGCCCAAAAGCAATTCCAGCTTCCATAGGAGGCTGGAGGCCGCAGGGACCGCAGGGGACTTGAAGCTCCCCCCGCAATGATGTGGCCATGCCCTGGGGGATGGGGTCCCTGAGGCAATATCGGCCTCAGGAGGAGGGCTGCGCGGCCCCCTCCCATTTTATTTAATGTTTTTTAAAAATGGGTCAGGCTTTGGGGCATGGAGTCCCCAGGGCCCAAAAAGGATCAAGGGAAGGGGGGTCACACAGCCCCCTTCCTAAAATAGGAAACAAAACGAAGCCGGCAACTCGCTCGAGGCCCAGCCCCCTCTCTGCACTACTCTGCAAATGCGCCTCCTGGCGTGCTCTTGGTTGGGGGATGAAGTCCCCTTCGATGCTGAGGGTTCTTAGGTGCCAACTAGCCCACCTGTTTCCTCCAGTAAGCTCCACACAGTGGGATTGCTGAGAGGTTGTCGGAGGCCATGCCCCTTTTTACATAACTCTGCAAACGCGCCTTCTTGGGCGCTCTTGGTTGGGGGATGAAGTCCCCTTGCCTCTTGAGGATTCCTGGGGTCCAACAGACACTCATACACCCACTCATTCTTCAATACACCTTGGCATATATATATATATATATATATATATATACATATATATATATATATTATCTACTGGCGGTCGCCAGTAGATAGTTATAGTTAGGACCTATTTTCCATAGGAAATCCGAGACATTCTATTTGAAATAACTCTCTTGCCGGTTGACGAATCTTCGCGAAATTTTCAAACTTTATGGCCCGCTCCGGTCCGCTCCTACCCTGAAAGTTTCGGGGTGATTCGTCAAGCGGGGGCCGAGAAAAAAGGGGGGTCCCAAAACGTGTTTTCCCCATTCATTTTCCCATAGGAAACTTTAGACACGGCTACAGCCCGAACTGCTGAACGGAATTACACCAAATTTGGCAAAGAGGTAGTTCTTGGTTCAGAAAGAACCCTTTTGTTAAATGGTGTAAATCCGTTCAGTAGTTCCAGAGAAAATCAAAAGGAAAATCACATATATATCTATGGCCGCGTCGGATTCGCGCACCCTGAGTGCACCCTGCGCGCACCCTCCCGATCACGAGCTGCATGTTAATTGGCTTTCAAGTGGCTGTCAACACTCCAAATCAGGAAGTGTTGGCAGCCATTTTGTCCCTCGGTAGAACCGAGGGACAGAAACAAGTGCGCAAAGCGCAAAAGGGGGCAGGGTAGAAACACCCTGACCCCCTAGGTCTGCTCAGGGGGTCTCACAAGGACCCCCTGGGCAGAAAAAAACTTTTTTTTTTTTTTTTAAATCGGCAGGATGCGCTCAGGGTGCACGGATCCTGCTGATTAGAAAAAAAACCAGAAGAAACAAGTGCGCAAAACGCACAAAGGGGGCAGGGTAGAAACACCCTGACCCCCTACGTCTGCTCAGGGGGTCCCTCAAGGACCCCCTGGGCAGAAAAAAGCTTTTTTTTTTTTTTTTTTAATCGGCGGGATGCGCTTAGTGTGCGCGGATTCCGCCGAGAAAAAAAAAAACGAAGCGCGGTCTCCCGCGCTTCGTTGTTAATTGGCCCCTGGGTGGGCCAAGTCCCGGGGGCATGCAGGGTTTCTTTTTAATATGTGGGGGGCCTCTAAGGCCCCCAAGCCCCGGGGACCGTCTCCCCCGGGGCTTAAAAAAATAATGGTGCGGGAGGGCTCTTTGCCCTCCCGCTGCCCCGGGGACCGCCACCTCCCGGGGCTTCTTTTTTAAATGTTTTGACCTGTGTGGGGGCTCCAGCCCCCACACGCCCCGGGGACCGCCACCACCCCGGGGCACTAAAGATTTGAATATGGGGGTCCGTTACGGACCCCAAAGCCCCGGGGACCACTACCTCCCCGGGGCTGTGCACTGGATGGGAGGGGGGCCGCGCGGCCCCCCTCCTGGAGCCCTTGATGGCCCTGGGGACCGCCACCCCCCAGGGCCGGCTCCTGCAGTGTCCCGGGGTGCCTACCCCCGGGCCACTGTAGTTTGCTATGACAGGACGGGAGCCTCGCGGCTCCCGTCCTGTCATAGCAAACTTGGTTTGCATTTTGAAAGAGAGAGCAGGAAACCTGCTCTCTCTTTCAAAATACAAACCTAATTGCTTTTCCACATGGGGAGCAGCATGTTAGCTGCTCCCCATGTGGAAAAGCAATGCCGGCTCCCGTAGGACACGGGGAGCCGGCGGGACTGTGGGGGGATTGGGGACCCCCCCACAGTCCCCAACCAGAGGCCAGGCCCCGGGGGATGGGGTCCCCGGGGCCTTAAATGGCCTGAGGAGGGGGGCCACGCAGCCCCCCTCCAAATTAAAAAAAATAAAAATTGAGGGCATGCCCCGGGGGATGGGGTCCCCGGGGCCAATACAGGCCCAGGGAAGGGGGGCCACACGGCCCCCTTCCCGTTTTTTTTTTTTATTTAAAAAAAAATAAAATGCTCAGGCCCTGGGGGATGGGGTCCCCGGGGCCAAAAGTGGCCAAGGGAAGGGGGGCCACGCAGCCCCCCTCCCAATCAAAAAAAAAAAAAAAGACCGGCATCGTGCCGGAGGTCCCGCCCCCCTCCATGCAGCAGTCTGCAAACGCGCCCCCTGGCGCGTTTTGAGAAGGGGAAGTAATTCCACTTGAATACTGGGGGTCCCTGGGGGCAAACTAGCCCACCAGGAACCTCCAGTATGCGCCAGGGGGCTGCGTTGCAGAGAGGTGTACAGAGGCCACGCCCCTTTTTACACCTCTCTGCAACGCAGCTCTGTGGCGCTTTTTGGAAGTACATGGTGGGCTAGTTGGACTCCAGGGACCCTCAGGATTCAAGGGGACTTAATCCCCCAACTTAAAACGCGCCACGGGGCACGTTTGCACAGTGGTGAAGGGAGGGGCGGGGATTCAGGTGACATGTGTGCAAACAGGCCCCGTGGCGTGTTTTAAGATGGAGAATTAAATCCCCTTCAATCCTGAGGGTCCCTGGGGGCCAACTAGCCCAACAGGTACGTCCAGAAAGCGCCACAGAGCTGCATTGCAGAGAGGTGTAAAAGGGGTGTGGCCTCTGTACACGTCTCTGCAACGCAGCCCCTGGCGCATACTGGAGGTTCCTAGTGGGCTAGTTGGCCCCAGGGACCCTCATGATTCAAGGGGACTTAATCCCCCAACTTAAAACGCGCCACGGGGCGCGTTTGCACAGATGTCACCTCAGGCCCCGCCCCCTCCCTTCACCATTGTGCAAATATTCCTCTAAAATCAGCCGAACTACGAATTCCGATTTACTCACCTGTTATCAGGAGAGAACCCAGTGCTGCATCTTTTAGCCCAGCACTGATCCTGAAAAGTAATTTTAACCGTACTTACCAGTAACTTGAATTTCCTTCCATAGGATATCATTGCCTGCTTTTTGCTGAAAAAGTTTCTAAGTGTCGATTTTTGAAACATACAAATATTCCTCTAAAATCAGCCGAACTACGAATTCCGATTTACTCACCTGTTATCAGGAGAGACCTCAGTGCTGCATCTTTCAGCCCAGTACTGATCCTGAAAAGTAATTTTAACCGTACTTACCAGTAACTTGAATTTCCTTCCATAGGATATCATTGACTGGTTTCACTTGGAAATTCTTCTAAGTGTCGATTTTTGAAACTTTATAATATTCCTCTAAAATCAGCCAAACTACGAATTCCGATTTACTCACCTGTTATCAGGAGAGACCTCAGTGCTGCATCTTTCAGCCCAGTACTGGTCCCGAAAAGTAATTCTAACCGTACTTACCAGTAACTTGAATTTCCTTCCTTAGGCTAACATTGACTGGTTTCACTTGGAAATTCTTCTAAGTGTGCAGTTTTGGAACTTTATAATATTCCTCTAAAATCAGCCGAAATACGGATTCCGATTTACTCACCTGTTATCAGGAGAGACCTCAGTGCTGCATCTTTCAGCCCAGTACTGTTCCTGAAAAGTAATTTTAACCGTACTTACCAGCAACTTGAATTTCCTTCAATAGGCTAACATTGACTGGTTTCACTTGGAAATTCTTCTAAGTGTGGAGTTTTGGAACTTTATAATATTCCTCTAAAATCAACCGAACTACGAATTCCGATTTACTCACCTGTTATCAGGAGAGAACCCAGTGCTGCATCTTTTAGCCCAGCACTGACCCTGAAAAGTAATTCTAACCGTACTTACCAGTAACTTATATTTCCTTCCATAGGAATCCATTGTCTGGTTTTCAGCAGAAAAGTTTCAAAGTGTCGATTTTCACAAATTACAAATATTCCTTAAAAATCACCTGTATGACTTAAACGCATTCTTTCAACTGTTTACAGGAGATGCACCAGTGCTGGATCCAGGATCCAACACTGAGTAAGAAAAAGTAACGATAACACTACTTACCTGCTAAGTGAATTTCCTCCCATAGGATAACATTGGTGATTCTATGTGAAAAAGTTTCTAAGTGTCAACTTTTAAAATACAATAATATTCCTTAAAAATCACTACTGTAACCAAAACGCTTTTACTCAACTGTTTACAGGAGATGTCCCAGGACTGAATCTAGGATCCAGTCCTGTGGTTAGAAAAGTAATCCATAAAGTAACTAATTGCATTTAACTAGAAATTCACATTCAGCTCAATGTTGCATTGTGTTTGAAATTGTGTTGCCCATTGCAACAACTGTAACTACTGTACTTAAAACTCTATTGCCTATTTGCAAACTATTTAAACTAAAGTAATTCATTCAGAGAAAGTATATTTTGTAATGTAATGTATAATGTAATTACAATGTAATTTAATAAATAAAATATCTAAAAATAAATAGTTTTAAAAAATGTAGTAAATCAGTATCAAAAAAATAAATATAACAATTAATACATTTAAAAATTGTCATTTACAAAACCTTTGAAATTCACTGAAAAAACCATAGGTTTTAGGGGCATTATAGTTAGAAATTAGCATTTAAAAAACCTTTGAAATTCACTGAAAAAACCATAGGTTTCAGGCACGTTATAGTTAGAAATTAGCATTTAAAAAACCTTTGAAATTCACAGAAAAAACCATAGGTTTCAGACACGTTATAGTTAGAAATTAGCATTTAAAAAACCTTTGAAATTCACTGAAAAAACCATAGGTTTTAGGGACAGTTATAGTTAGTTGGACATTTCACTCGTACAAAACCCGTGAAATTCCCCCGTTATAGTTAGTTCAGCTAACTATAACTCGCGCCCCGCAATGCACTGCTGATGACATCACATATTACATCACTCATGACATGGTCAGTGACATCACTGATGACATCACTGATGACATCTCAAATGACATCACTGATGACATCACTGATGACATCATCCACGTGATAATCTGATGCACCTCCTCACACCCTAATATAACCTTTGATACACCCACTCTAAATTACAGACTGCCATTCGCAAAACCATAGACACTCCAACACCAATAACTACATACCCACTCACTGATTCTTAGGTCTACACACACACATCCACTCACTCACCCGTACAGTCACTCATACGTACGGTCACTCAGTACAGGACTATCATATGCACTCTTACTCCTATATAGACACTCAAACACTGCCACTCATCCATAGAGGTACTCACACACCTAGTCAGTCATGCAAATAATTAAACACACTGCCATTTACTCACCTATACAGTTATACACACACCAGCTCACTTAATCATACAAATACTAGCACATTGTTACGCTCTTAAACAATCACTGATACAAGCACACACTCATCCATACAGCCACTATCACAATCACTCACTCTCGCTAATAGCTATTTATATACTCCAACACACATATATACTGCCTTTCACATATGTAGTTACTCACACATGTACCACTGGGACATACATTCACTCACTAACACACTCTTACACACACTTACCCACCCATACAGACTATCACAGATGCACTCTTGAAACCATCCACCCAGTGAATCACCCACTCACACATCTATGCACAGAGTCGCACACACCCCTCCCACACAAACACTCAGGCACCCATACAGATACTCAGACAACCATTCAATAACTCATATACACACTCATGTAGCTATTCACAAACACATGCAGCCACTTACACAGCAACAGACAGACGGATACAGACATTCACCCAGTTTAGTCACTAACCCATGCATTCAGTAAGATACGTTAAATCACTCACTTATAGAGTCAGTCACGCACCTACTAAATCATCCATACAGACACTTATACACCCACTCATTCTTCAATACGTCTTTTCCTATATATATTAAAAATATTTAAACTTTACAGAAACACAGTCACTGCATGATGTCAACAGTAATGTCATTTGAGATGTCATCAGTGATGTCATCAGTGATGTCACTGACCATGTCATGAGTGATGTAATATGTGACGTCATCAGCAGTGCATTGTGGGGGCGCAAGTTATAGTTAGCTGAACTAACTATAACGGGGGAATTTCACGGGTTTTGTACGAGTGAAATGTCCAACTAACTATAACTGTCCCTAAAACCTATGGTTTTTTCAGTGAATTTCAAAGGTTTTTTAAATGCTAATTTCTAACTATAACGTGTCTGAAACCTATGGTTTTTTCTGTGATATATATATATATATATATATATATATATATATATATATATATGCACAAAAACCTCCAGCGAAGCAGAAGGAAGGGGCCACACGGGGATTTCACAAGAGAAAGCCTTTAATTGGAAAAGCGGATTTGGGCATAATGCATTTCGACAGAATCGTCTTCCTCAGATGCCGCCGCCACACTGAAAACAGCCCCATGCCTCCGTTTTTAAATCAGTCTGCAGTCCTCCCTTAATTGGAAGGTCACACCTCCCCTGTCATGTGCTCGTTCACCTTCTGCATTACGATAAGTCCTACAGCTCCCAGAATGCATCTTCTCTGGGCCGATGGTACGAGCGGAAGCTTAATAAAATAAAATCCATGTGGAAATAGTGTACTGCAGAACAGGGCGCGCTGTCTCTTGTATATATATATAACATTCTTAAACTTTTTAGAAACACTCACAGTCACTGGATGATGTAATCAGTGATGTCATCAGTGATGTCCTTTAGGATATCATGAGTGATGTCATGAGTGATGTCACTGACCATGTCATGAGTGATGTAATATGTGACATCATCAGCAGTGCATTGCGGGGGTGTGAGTTATAGTTAGCTCAGCTAACTATAACAGCTGAATTTCTCTGTTTTTTACGAGTGAAATGTCAGACTTACTATAACGTCCCTCTAACCTTTGTTTCTTCCCTGAATATATATATGTGTATATATATATATATATATATATATATATATATATATATATATATATATATATATCTACTGGCAGATACTGTTAGGACCTAGTTTCCATAGGAAAAGCGTTTTTTGTTTTCCCAATAACTTTGGCACCGGATGACGAATCATCGCGAAATTTTCAAAACTAGTGGGGCGCTCTGGTCAGCTCCTGTCTTGAAAGTGTCAGGGTGATTCGGTAAGTGGGGGCTGAGAAAAAAGGGGGTCCCAAAACACATTTTCTCCATGTTAATTTCCATAGGAAACTTTAGACAAAGCTACAGCCCGAACTGCGTAACTTAATTACACCAAATTTGGCAAAAGGTAGCTCTTAGTTCAGAAAGCGACCTTTTTATTAAATGGTGTAAATCCGTTCAGTAGTTTCTGAGAAATAAAAAAATAAAAATATCGATATCTGGTGACTGCGGTGGATCCGCGAACCCTCCCGAGCACGAGCTTGATTCTGATTGGCTGCAAACACTTCAAAACAGGAAGTGTTGGCAGCCATCTTGTGACTCGGTTGAACCTAGTCACAAGAAAAAAGGTAAAAAAAATGATAAAAAATAAGAAAAGGGGACAGGGTAGAAACACCCTGACTCCCAAGGCCTGCTCAGGTGGTCCCACCCCCAGGGCTAAAAAAAAGCATTTTTATAAAAGAATTTCAGCAGGATTCACGGACCCTACACAAATGCCGCCGAATATTTTAAAAAAAGAAACGTGGTCTCCCGTGCTTTATTTGTTTTAAGCCCCTGGTTGGGCCAGGTCCTGGGGCAATGGTTAATTATTGTGTGGGGAGCTGCGGGGGGCCTCGCAGCCCTGGGGATCACCACCTCCCTGGGGATTTGTTAATAATGTGCGGGAGGCTTTCAAAAGCTCCGCAGGTGGGATTACAGGGCTTAAGATGGAGAAGAGGGGGCCTGCTCTCTGGGTGCTTAATGCCGATACCATGGGCCTCCTGGTGCTTGTACAGTGGGGGAGTGAGTCCCCCTAATTCTTTGCAGGTCAGTGAGGCGGTATGCCTTCAAAATTGCTCCCAAGGCATCCTGCCCTGCGGTATTGCAGAGAGCTTTTCATGGCCATGGTGGGAGGCCCCGCTCCGTGGAGCAAGAAGCAGCAAATGGGCCTCCTGGTGCATTATCCAATGGGGGAGTGAGTCCCATGAGGTCTTTGTAGGTCAGCTAGGTAATATGCCTCCAAAATTGCTCCCAATGCATACCGCCCTGTGGTATTGCAGAAATGCTTTTCAGCGGGATGGTGGGAGGCCCACCCCCTTGAAGCAAGAAGCAACACTTGGGCCTCCTGGTGCTTAGTCTGTTGGGGAGTGAGTCCCCTGAGGTCTTTGCAGGTCAGTGAGATAGTATGCCTCTAAATTTGCTCCCAATGCTTCCCAGAGCTCTTTTCAGCACGTTGGTGGGAGGCCCCACCCCCTTGGAGCAAGAAACAGCACCTGGGACTCCTGGTGCTTTGTCTGGTGGGGGAGTGAGTCCCCTGAGGTGTTGGCACATCACTGAGGAGGTATGCCTCTACAATAGCTCCCAAGACATCCCAGAGCTCTTTTCAGCATGTTGGTGGGTGGCCCCGCCCCCTTGGAGCAAGAAACAGCACCTGGGACTCCTGGTGCTTTGTCTGGTGGGGGAGTGAGTCCCCGAATTATTTGCAGGTCAGTGAGGCGGTATGCCTCCAAAATTACTCCCAAGGCGCCCCGCCCTGGGGGATTGCAGAGTGCTTTTCATTGCAATGGTGGGAGGCCCCGCACCTGTGGAGCAAGAAGCAGCACCTGGGTCTGTCTCCAGGTGTGGTGTTTGGTGGGAGAGTGAGTCCCCTGAGATCTTTGCAGGGCAGCTAGGGGGTATGCCTCCAAAATCTCTCCCAAGGCGTCACGCGCTGCGGAATTGCAGAGGACTTTTCAGCGTGGTGGCAGGCCTGTGCCTTTGGAGCAAGAAGCAGCACATGGGCCTCCTGGCATGTTATCCAATGGGAGAGTGAGTCCCATGAGGTCTTTGTAGGTCAGCGAGGTGCTATGCCTCCAAAACTGCTCTCAAGGCATCCCACCGTGTGGATTGCAGAATGCTTTTCAGCACGATGGTGGGAGGCCCACCCCCTTGAAGCAAGAAGCAACACTTGGGCCTCCTGGCGCATTGTCTGGTGGGGAGTGAGTCCCCTGAGGTCTTTGCAGGTCAGTAAGGTAGTATGCCTATAAATGTGCTCCCAATGCATCCCAGAGCTCTTTTCAGCATGTTGATGGCAGGCCCCACTTCCTTGGAGCAAGAAACAGCACCTGGGACTCCTGGTGCTTTGTCTGGTGGGGGAGTGAGTCCCCTGAGGTGTTTGCACGTCACTGAGGTGGTATGCCTCTAAAATTAAGACGTCCCAGAGCACGTTTCAGAGGGTTGGGGGGAGGCCCCGCCCCCTTGATGCAAGAATGAGAACCATGGGCCTCCTGGCGCTTGTCCAGTGGGGAGCGAGTCCCCCGAATTCTTTGCAGGTCAGTGAGGCGGTATGCCTCCAAAATTGTTCCCAAGGCACCCTGCCCTGTGGGATTGCAGAGAGCTTTTCATTGCGATGGTGGTGGGAGGCCCTGCCCCCTTGGAGCAAGAAGCAGCACCTGGGTCTGTCTCCAGGCGTGGTGTTTGGTGGGGGAGTGAGTCCCCTGAGGTGTTTGCATGTCACTGAGGTGGTATGCCTCTAAAATTGCTCCCAAGATGTCCCAGAGCGCTTTTCAGAGGGTTGGTGGGATGCCCCGCCCCCTTAATGCAAGAAGGAGCACCATGGGCCTCCTGGGGCTTGTCCAGTGGGGGAGTGAGTCCCCTGAATTCTTTGCAGGTCAGTGAGGCGGTATGCCTCAAAAATTGCTCCCAAGGCGCCCTGCCCTGCAGGATTGCAGAGAGCTTTTCATTGCGATGGTGGGAGGCCCCACCCCATGGAGCAAGAAGCATCAACTGGTTCTGTCTCCAGGTGAGGTGTTTGGTGGGGGAGTAAGTCCCCTGAGGTCTTTGTAGGTCAGCGAGGTGATATGCCTGCAAAACTGCTCCCAAGGCATCCCACCCTGTGGGATTGCAGAATGCTTTTCAGCGTGATGGTGGGAGGCTCACCCCCTTGAAGCAAGAAGCAACACTTGGGCCTCCTGGCACGTTGTCTTGTGGGGAGTGAGTCCCCTGGGGTCTTTGCAGGTCAGTGAGGTAGTATGCCTCTAAATTTGCTCCCAATGCATCCCAGAGCTCTTTTCAGCATGTTGGTGGGAGGCCCCGCCCCCTTGGAGCAAGAAACAGCACCTGGGACTCCTGGTGCTTTGTCTGGTGGGTGAGTGAGTCCCCTGTGATGTTTGCACATCACTGAGGTGGTATGGCTCTAAAATTGCTCCCAAGACGTCCCAGAGCACTTTTCAGAGGGTTGGTGGGAGGCCCCGCCCCCTTGATGCAAGAACGAGCACCATGGGCCTCCTGGCGCTTGTCCAGTGGGGGAGCGAGTCCCCCAAATTCTTTGCAGGTCAGTGAGGCAGCATGCCTCCAAAATTGCTCCCAAGGCGCCCTGCCCTGCGGGATTGCAGAGAGCTTTTCAGTGCGATGGTGGGAGGCCCACCCCCTTGAAGCAAGAAGCAGCACCTGGGACTCCTGGTGACAGCCCGGTGCTGAGGGGGGGCCTTGAGGCCCTCCTGCCCCATAATAAGGAATGCCCCGGGGAGGTGGCAGCCCCCGGGGCTGGGTGGGGCCACGTGCCCCCTGTGCATAATTAATTAAGCCCTGGGGAGGTGGGGGTCCCCGGGGCTGCAGGGGCCCGCATATATATTTACCATATAGCATATATACCTATATACATATATATATTCACTGAAAAAAACATAGGTTTCAGGGACGTTATGGTTAGAAATTAGCGTTTAAAAAACCTTTGAAATTCACTGAAAAAACCACAGGTTTCTGAGACGTTATAGTTAGGTTGACATTTCACTCGTACAAAAGCTGAGCTAACTATAACTCGCGCCCCCGCAATGCACTGCTGAAGATGTCACATATTACATCACTCATAACATGGTCAGTGGCATCACTGATGACATCACTGATGACATCTCAAATGATATCACTGATGACATCATCCAGTGACTGAGTGTTTCTAAAAACTTTAAGAATGTTATATGTATATACGCCAAGGTTTACTGTAGAATGAGTGTGTGTATGAGTGTCTCAATGGATGATTTAGTGGGTGCGTGACTGACTGTATAAGTGAGTGATTAAACGTGTCTTAGTGAATGCATGGGTGAATGACTAATATGTGTGAATGTCTGTATCAGTCATTCAGTTGGTGTGTAAGTGGCTGCATGGGTTGGTGAGTAGCTACATGAGTGTCTATATGGGTTAATGATTGCTTGTCTGATAACCTGTATGGGTGCTTGAGTGTCTGTGTGGGTGTGTGGGGGGTGTCAGACTCCCTGCATGGATGTGTGAGTGGGTGATTCAGTGGGTTTATGGGTTTATGTGTGTCTGTGAGGGGCTGTATTGGTGAGTGAGTATGCATATGTCTGTGTTGGAAAGTGAATGGATGTCTCAGTGGTATATGTGTAAGTAACTACATATGTGAAAAGCTGTATATGTGAGTGTTGGAGTATATAAGTGACTAAATGTGAAAGTGAGTGATTGTGACAGTGGCTGCATGGATGAGTGTGTGCTTATGTCAGTGATTGTAGAAGAGAGAAAGAATATGGTACTATCCGTATGAATAAGTGAGGTGATGTGTGTACCTAACTGTATAGGTGAGTAAATGGCAGTGTGATTGATTCTTTTGGTGACTGACTAGGTGTTTGAGTAACTCTATGGGTGAGAGGCAGTGTGTGAGTGTTTATATGGGTGTATGAGTGGATATATCAGTGCCTGTATTGATGAATGACTACGTGTATGAGTGAATGTATGGGTTAGTGAGTGGATGTGTGTGTAGACCTATGAATCAGTGAGTGGGTATGTACTTACTGGTATTGGTGTGTCTATGATTTCGAGATTGGTAGTCTGTATTTTAGAGTGGGTGTATCTAAGGTTATATTAGGGTGTGAGGAGGTGCATCAGATTATCACATGGATGATGTCATCAGTGATGTCTTTTGAGATGTCATCAGTGATGTCACTGACCATGTCATGAGTGATGCAATATGCAACGTCATCAGCAGTGCATTGCGGGGGCGCGAGTTATAGTTAGCTGAGCTAACTATAACGGCTAAATTGCTCTGGTTTTGTATGAGTGAACTATCAACCTAACTATAACATCCCTGAAACCTGTGGTTTTTTCAGTGAATTTCAAAGGTTTTTTAAATGCTAATTTATAACTATAACGTCCCTGAAACATATGGTTTTTTTCAGTGAATGTCAAAGTTTTTTTAAATGCTGATTTCTAACTATAATGTCCCTGAAACCTATGGTTTTTTCAGTGAATTTCAAAGGTTTTTTAAATGCTAATTTCTAACTATAACATCCCTGAAACCAATGATTATTTCAGTGAATTTCAAAGGTTTTTTAAATGCTAATTTCTAACTACAACGTCCCTGAAACCTGTGTTTTTTTCAGTGAATTTCAAAGGTTTTTTAAATGCTAATTTCTAACTATAACATCCCTGAAACCTATAGAATTTTCAGTGAATTTCTAAGGTTTTTTAAATGCTAATTACTAACTATAAAGTCCATGAAACTGATGTTTTTTTCTGTGAATTTCTAAGGTTTTCTAACTTGTTTTGAAATTTTTAGAGTGGAACAGCAATGGCAGTATATGTTCAACAATTTCTGTAAAATTGCAGTGTGTACAATTTACATTACGGATTAATAACGCTTGTTCTAAATTTTTAAGCTTTTATAAAGGTAATGTGATTTTTTTATCCTTTTTAAAATATGTATTTACATATTTATTTATTTTTTTCATTAAAAATTTAGATTTGCGCACCCATCGCATACCAATCACGGTGGGTGCGCAAATCCAAGCAGCCCGCCGCCATATTTGTTAAGTTGTGCACATTGCGCATACGGTGCGCGATAGGTGCACGGTTCTCATTTTTCATCTTTACGAAATTTAAATACTTGATATATACTATATATTTATCAAATCTATCGTATATACTTTATTGAAAGAGTTATAAAATGATTCAAACAAATATTATGAAGATTAAACTTCTTAAAATTAAGTTACGGAAGCCACGACGGTCCCGTTTAACCTCGCGTACGTATTTCTGGGTTCGTGTCAGGTATGCGAATCCAATGCAAGTTATTTAGTTTTACAAGTATATGTATCTAACTTTATTATATATATTATACGAAGAGATTAATATATACATTTGTAAATCTAGCATATTTGTAACTGGAATAAAGATATATTATTGTTTAATATATTTTTCGGGAATCGTGTCTGGTGCGCGCTGGTTGCGCGTCGGGTACGCGAATCCCATGTGACTTCAAAAGAAAGCATTTCATTGGTTAAGAAGCTTTCTATTCTAGTACTTGCAGGACTCCACCCAATGTTTTCATTCTTCCACCAGCATCTTCAGAAGACACAACTCTTGTGTTTTCTGCTCCTCTTTGTTTCATTTTTTGGGAGTTTTTTTTATTCACTAAGAAAAGGGCTTCTGCTAATCCACCACAGGACATTCCTGCAGAAGAAGAGGAAGTGGAAGAACCCATCAAGCGACACAAGGAGAGTATTTTGCGGGCTTTCTTTTCTATACCACCTGAAGAGAAGAAGGTCAATGCACGAAGGTGACCTGCACTATTTGTTGAAATATCCTATCTCGGGGGTCCGAGAAAAAATATTCATCAATGATGAAGCACCTACAGACCACACACCTGAATCCTCTTGCACGAGAACAACATCGTCGCCAACTCCAACAAAGTCAGCAAGATGATCAGGTCGCAGGGCCTAGCACTTCGGCCGGTTCTTCCTTATACACCCACACTGGACAAATTATTCCAGAGTTCGCTGGACTTGAGCAGCACTGCATAAAGTGCAAAAAGCTACTTTGTGCTGGCGAGAAATCTCTTGAAGCTGTTGTGGGTGCTGCAAAGAACCACCGTTGTTAATTTTTTTTTTTTTTTACAATGGCTTTATAATTGCAAAATGTTTTGAAAAGTTTTTTCAGTTCATCCTGTTGATTTTTGGTATTTTTGTAAAAAAAAAAAAAGAGTTAAAAAACACAAAAAAATGTAAAAGAAAAAAAATGGTTCTTTTTAGAACCCCCTATTTGGTTGAAAATAGACAAACTTGTTTGTGTTAAGTCTTTGTAGAAATGGAAGGTGCACCAGAAATGAAGTCAAAGTCATATACTTTAGTCCATTTAGTTTTATTGGTGACAAAAGTAAAAATGGCCATCAGCCAACGCGTTTCGTTCCTTCGACCAAAGGAACTTCATCAGGGCTGAAACAATGACATAAGACACAGTATAAATATTCACACATGAAAAACTTAAAAGACAAAACACAATTACTAAAAATACATGTACACATGTTGCACTCTAAGGTATCTACAGAGTAAAACAAATCAACTTAGAGATGACGCACATAGAGCTATTGGGAAGTCAAAGACAAAGACAATCAAATCTAGAGACAGCCCACACAACAATTATATACAATAATATATAACATATTTACAACATATGTGCAATATTGTATACATGGCATAGACACCATGTCTAATCTATACGGACATCATAAATTGGTCAATACCTGGAAAAGCATGTATTCATAGGTGGCTTCTGAGCATACAATTCAGACACTCAGGGGCCGATTCTGATGCGGGTTGGAAAAGCTTCCCGACCGAATCGGTTGGGAAATGGTTTCCGACCCACTCGGATCGGGAAAGTCCAACCGGTAGAGTAGGATGCATCCGGATGTTTCCAGATACGATTTGGTTGAACTCCCATTGACTTCAATGGGAACATTTGTTCCTAACCGCATCAGAATTGGGCCCTCGGTCGGGAAGACACGTTCCCGATCCGATTTGGAAGGAGCAAATGCCGTTAGGAGGCCTTCCTAACCGCATCAGAATCAGGCCATCGGTCGGGAAGCTTTTCCAACCTGCATCAGAATCAGGCCCTAATTATATATGAGCAGCGATAGAACAAGTGTTTTGAGTTCAAATATGGATAAAACAGATAGAAAAAGATAAGAAAACAGAGGAAAAACAAAGGAAAATTCCAAACCAAATGCAAGAACGGCGAGGTATACGTAAAATCTCACCTCAAACAGTCATGTAGAGTGTTCTATAATGTCATCCGTGATTTGTAACAATCAAGAGATCGCCCCATAATATGGGTCAAGAGAGTCAGGTCCTGAACTGTAATCTGTAGGAGTGAAACCCCTTTAGTAAGGTACTAAAAGAGCTTTTAAATACATTGTTAATGTCAACATATTTAACCTAGTGGCCTGTTTCGATCACTGCTGGTAAAAAGGCCTGCCTCTGTTGAGGGGTACAGCAGGACATAGATGTATATACGTAAACCACCAGAGAGTTACCGATGTTCATAAAGGGTGACTGAACGCTATTAATCAAAATCACCTCGTAATGTCTAGTAGGAGGACCTCCACCCCCCTGGTAAGATATAAAGTAACCTGTGTCTAAAAAGTGGAAGCAGTATTTCAATTAATAATCAACCCATCAAATTTTCGATATGACACTAGCACAACTGAAGGAATGCGCTCAGTGGAAGTACAAAACAAAACAGAACAAATCTATAGGGTGAACCCTACATGCCCTGAATCGGTTAACAGAGACACCTCACTTCTAATCATTAATCAAGTATTACGAATCAATTTCACCTAACAGACTCAAAACGTGCAGCTTCACGTCCGAAGTTAAATCAACAAATATTTTGTTACTAGGTAGGGTCCATCTGTACCAAAACGGTGCTAGTGCTGAAAAAGTACCTTACAGGCCCGTATGAGGGAAAAAAGGGGGTTTCCAAAAGATAGTCTGTGCCCATGTGTTGCAAAAATTGTCTAAAAACCCCATCAAGACCAGTGGTGAACACGCATGGACGGAAGGCATTATAACCGATTGCAAGTAACCCAGGAAACGGATATCAAAAAGAGTGAGAGTAGTAATAACTCTCACTATCACATCCGCACTTATCGGGGTCTTCTGTGTCCCGAAGATCAGCAAATAAACCAGTTGAAAAGTCAATACCGCGCGCCATGTCTGCACTCTTTAAGGTAACGGCAGGCAGTCAAAGGGCGTGCTGACGTAAGTCACGTGACCTAGGTCAGGTGGCTACGTCAGAACGAGTGTCACAGCCACAATCACCATCTTGTAGTGGGGAAAGGTACTGATAAGGTAGACAACAAGTACCTTTTAAAGAAGTTTAAAAAAGGCAAGATTAACATGGTCTTTGTTTTTATGTTGACGAAAAAAATGCATTGACCATTGTGCTTATGTCACAAGCATAAAAAATAATCATGGAATAAGATAAAATAATATGTATATATAGAGGTATCATAGACAACGATAATAGATAGTAGTCAAGAAACAGCAATATCCCCCGGTTGTCCGCCCAATTACCTTGGGTTAAACAAATGGTAAAATAGTAGTACCAGTCATCCCATTGATGTCATGACAATTGGTCACCCAAATTTATCACCTGGTGGGGCAGAATTCAACATTATTTTTATTAGGAATAAATGACATATAAATGAATGTTATCATGCATATTATGTTATGTGTTCTTACCTTTTTTAGTAATTAAGATACATAACTCTGTTGAACTATTTTAGAATAGTATTGTCATAAACTGTAATAAAACACTTTTCAAACTTCACCATTACCTACTGTAAAGAAGAAGAAAAACAATGTTATATAGTGTGATGTATTACAGAAATTAAAATATTACACTTTTAGAACACAACATATTTTTAGAATACATAACATTTTCAGTTCCCCTTTTTTGCTGTTCTCAGATTCTACTGAATTTCACCATACGCAGTGATTTCAATGTAGTATCATCATACAAAAGCGGGGAAAAAAACAATCAACGAGATTGTGAAAAAAAAACAAATTACCACAAAGCATTATTTCCAATATATGTACCTATATGTTTACCTATCTACAGTTTCTAAATTATGTCCAACTTGTACATAAAGTTGTTTATTACTCTCAAGTACATTTGCTAAAATGTATACTCTCATTTACATCTGGTACAATATAGACAACAAATATATAAACTATTGCTTTTAAACACAATTTTCAAAATGCAATATCAATTACCACAAATAATAACTCAAACACTAATTATAAATAGTAATTGTTTCAATCCTGTCCACTTTCTCTTCACATCTTCCCAATAGGCTGAATAATGTATTCAAAACTTTTGCTTGGTAAAAATCTAATATAAATGTGTTAATTCGTGTTGACATCTTCCCAATAGGCTGAATAATGTATTCAAAACTTTGGCTTCAAAAATATCAAAAATGAATTTTGTTAAATCGAAAGGCAATCTAGATTTGAATTGCAAGTGGGCATCATTGCAATGTGTCCATCCTTTATTACACTTTAAATACACAGTATAGTGTCCAGATGTTGTAGTAGGTCCATCATGGAAAATAATAGCCACTGCTATAAAAGTTCTTCCTGAAATAGATATTTGACTTTTTTATTTTGGTCTCCAATTTTCTTCCATTTGCTTTACAGCGTTGTAGTATTAAAATGAGATATTTTCCAAATCTTTCTATATGTAATGTAGACAACATCTCTGGTTTACAATGCAAACATTTCATATCCTGATTGGCTGTTTTCACTAATTTGTTAAAAGGTACTGATTTGCAATCTGGTACCGTCAAGTATATGAATCGCTCTGTGTTTATTTCAGTGCTGGAAGTAAATGAACACTCTTCACATTTATGATCCCATCTGTAACTTACTCCAAATAAGTTTTCAATCTGTATTCCTTCATGTTCTAATACTCCGAGCATTAACAATAGAAATTCTTGTGCATCTTGTTGAACATTAAGAGTGAAAGTCAAAGAACCAGTAAATATATCCAAAAGATGTCGAACACCAGAAGCAGTATGGATTTTACTTCTGTCAGTTACCAATTGGTTAAATACATGACGTAATAAAGAACAAAGGGGCATATTATCAAGAACGGCGTTAAAATTATCGCCGGTTTAGCGGCAGAAAACTGCTGCTAAAGCGGCGATAATGGGCTTGATAATATGCTCTGGAGAATTTCAATAGAAGCCCATGTTCACACCAGAACATGGACTTCTATTGGAATTCTCAAGGGCATATTATCAAGCCCATTATCGCCGCTTTAGCGGCAGTTTTCTGCCGCTAAACCAGCGATAATTTTTGACGCCGTTCTTGATAATATGCCCCCAATTTTTTTTTCATGATTTCCCATTGAAGCTCTTCTAGATAAAACACAACATTCAAAATCACATTAGCATAGCAGTTGATACCTGAACTGTTTTCCAACTTGTATCCTACAATCTCATAAACAGTTTCCATTTTCATTTTGTTTATATCTTCATGATTCTCTTCAATGCTTTTCTGTTTTTTGAACCTCAATTAAATGTTTGACATATTTCCGTTTTGGACACACTATACGTTTCTCATATATCGGATATTCACCTAAATGAGGAGTATAAAGTCTTCTCAAATGATTGTACTCTCTTACAAAATTTGCATCGGCACTAATCTTTTCTCATCAAAATCAATCAAATACAAACCAGATAATGTTCTTACTCGAGACAATGCAACGTATGCCATTCCCTCTTTGAACACTGTACTTCCAATATTTACAAAAGCACTGTCTATACTTAAACCTTGAGATTTATGAATAGTTACTGCATATGCTAAAGACAAAGGAAACTATTTTCTGCGACCATACAAATCTTTTACAAGCAAAAAACATACAACACAACGCCCAATCTGTCTTACCTCTTTAATCTGATCAAATTTTATCTCCAAAAATTCTATTCCGTCTCTGTTCTGAAAATTTGGAAATTCAACAACTTTACCCATTGCTCCATTTACTAAACCTTCTTCTACAATCAAATTACGCCGTAAATTTACCCGACAGTTTATACATACATGTAAAGTCTTTTCTAAGCCTGCAGTCTTAGATACAGACTTTTCAAACAAATTCAATTTTGACTGTAGTTTCTCTGTGAGAAGAATAGTCACTCCTTGATGTTCAATTTTATCAATAGCTTCAATTTCCACTATTTGTTGTTTTTCCAGTGTTAAAAGTTCTTGATGATTAAATGTAGAACACTCTTACAAAGTAGGCATTAAGCAAACTATAGACTTCTTTTCTCCAAGCTTATCGTACATTATTTCAGCCGCTGTGTTTCCAGCAGTAAACAAGTTCCTCAGTAGCCGACTTTCTAAAGCTTGTTTATCATGTTTCGTCAAGACACCAATTCTTATATCTTGAAGAATATTTCCATAATGTTCATCACTTGCTTGTCGCATATTCTTAATAAGTTCTTTATATTCAAAATGAGACCATATGTTCACATTTCCAATACTTCCCAAAGATTTCCTTGTGTCTTCATGGAGAAGTGTTTTAAAAACAGGTTGCCCTTTTACAGGAGTAAGTTGTAGTAGATTGCCGAATACAATGACATGTTTTCCTCCAAACAAAACAAAACATTGTAATCTGTTTTTAAAATCTGTTGCATTCTTAAATGTACAAAGGCAAGCATTAAGTTTGAGACCATGCTCACCTCATCAATGATTAGAAGTTTTATTTTCTTCAGTGCTCTTGAGACTTCATAACAAGCTTCTCCAGATAGCTTGTGATATTCCAATTTATTTTCATGTTCAACTGGTAGCATGAGTAATCGATGTAACGTAATCCCTTTAATGTTGTGTGCTGCTAATCCAGTTGGAGCTGTTACAACACAAGATACATGTGATTATGTAGTTTTGTATAGATAACTGGTCAAAACTTTAATTAAGAAACTTTTTCCTGTTTCAGCTTGGCCACTGATGTACATTAGAATAGGTTTAAACGATGAGCATTGGCATTCTTTTTTTTCATGTTGCAAACCATGTTGTATCTGTTCTGTCACTTGTAGATTTATTTCTTTTTGTTCAATGTTTAGTAGTTCTTCTAACTTTTCCAACTGAATAATTTCCTGTTGTGCTTGTTGAATTGCAGTTTCTACTTCATTCATGGCTATTGCTGCTTCATTTTCAATATTTGGTTGTCCTAGTGGATCTTGACTTAGTGGACCCGAACTTTGACTATCTTGAGAACTGTCTCTAGCTATTTCACCTGCAATAGTAGTTTCTTGTTCAATCTCATCATTTAACATTTGTAGATAAGTTGGGAAAATTGTGCACTGAATGCTATCTTTAGTTGCATTAAAAAAATCTTCATAGCAGTCAAAATCTCCAAGTAATTCCGCTTCACTACACCAAGGCTTGAACAGTTGCAGAAGTGCTAAAAAGAAAAATTCCTTCTTATCTGGACTTTCACAACTGACTTTTCTGTGGTTAATAAGATTTCCTTTGGCATGTTTTACCAAACATCCATCACGTCCAATCACTGCATATTTTTCTTCATTTATATTTTCTGTAACATTTCTCTTAAAGCTGTAATGTTGCAGTACTTCATAGAGACATAGGTTCTCCAGATGTGGACTCCTTTTGGGATAGTACGTATCCAACATATTAGCTTTAACAATATCTGTACTTTCTGGTTCATTCAATGCTAAGTATTCTATTTCTTGTAGAGATTTCAATACTCTATTTCATGTGGCCTAGACTTACCCAAATGATTCCTCTTGACTTTGAATTTAAACTGGCAGAGCTTAACCGATCGGAACATTCATAGGATCCAATCTCTCGGTGGGAAAGCATTTTCAAGCTAAAGCTGTACAATTTCTTCCTAAGACTCTTTTCCTGTTAAATTTCTTCCCACATTTCTTTCAACTCTGTCTTTTCAGATTTGGTTATATATGACGTAACATATCGAGCAACAGCAATTGAATTATCTGCAACATATTGAATATCCATGTTTGCATTCCACATTGTCAAAATCACTGGATTGTAGTCATTAATATACTTTGAATCTTCAGTTCTTTCTAAGTTGTATGTATTCTTCGGAGATTTTCGAGTTATAGTTTGCCTTACTGCTGACATAAAACTATTGACTTTTACTTTTGAAATTTTTGGACGTGGGAATCCAAAACGACATTTTGTATAAAACTTTTCCTTTGACTTGCATTTTCGTCGACAATATTTTCCACATCGATGACTTTGAAACCATAAAACTTGTTGTCTCAAGCTGTTTTCTCCTCCTTTTTTTGGAATGGCACAGGTAACATACTCTTCGATGAAAGACAAAACAGTTTCATCAGTATCAGTTTCAAATTTTGGTGCATCCTTGATCCATAAAAGCATGTGTATATGAGGAGCACCTCTGGCTTGGTGCTCCTTTCTCCAAAAGAAATCAGTAACTTCTCCAAGAGGTGGATTATTTTTATTGCAGATAAAATACATCATAGCTTGAAACCTATGATTAAAATATCTGCACACATTTACAGGATCCAAGGAACACAGTTCTCCAGCTGTCTTCAAATCAATGGGGCATATTCTCAAGGAACTATCGCCGAGTTAACGGCACTTTATCTCAGCCAAAGTCGTGATAAATTCATCGCCCCATTCACAAGCTGGTGCAATCAGCCGATATCACCAGTTAACCTGCGATAGCAGCCGCAAAAAACATCGCCACAGATGACCCCGGCAACTAACGCTAATGATATGCTGAGTAGGCGTTCCCGTGCAAAAATCCGCGACAACACCACAAAGCAACATTCTCAACGACCAGCCAGATCCGCGATAAGAACACAAAACATGCGATAAGGCGCGTTAGCAGCAGGAAATTAAACCTGCTCTGACCTGGTGCAAAGTCGGACGACAACCTGCACCAGAAAAGGGAGCCCAGCCCACAGCCACACCTGAAGAACAACAGATGCCATGGAGCTACTCATCATGCAGCTCGGAGCCCCAACAGGGTCATAACACCCGCCGCCACCACACCCAGGTCTGCCACCCCCCCGGGCCCCCCTTTCCCCCGCCCCTCCCCCCGAACCACCACGGAGGCAGCGCAGACAAAGACAGCGGACCTTCGGGAAACGCACCAGCCTCACAGTCTTGACACCAGAGAATGTCATTGCCCACTACAGACTCAAAAGGTCAACCATCCTCTGCCTCCTGACCATCATTGCCCACAGGCTGACGATACCAACATAGTGGACAACCAACATCCCACCTCAGACAAAGCTGCTGGCTGTGCTGCACCTGTTGGCCTCTGGGACATTCCAACCAACAACCGCCAGAGTCAGAGGAGTCTCACAGCCAGCCCTATCCAAGTTCCTCAAACCTGTCCTGGATGCCATCAGTAGCTTGGTACCCCAGTACCTATACTTCCCCCACACTGCGCAGGAACAACTGGAGACCAAGCAAGGCTTCTACGCCATAGCAGGCTTCCCGCATGTGTTGGGGCAATTGACTGCACACATGTCCTACTTGTGCCCCCTGCCGACACTGCACACAATTACCGCAACAGAAAGCACACGCATTCCATCAATGTGCAGGCAATAGTCGACCACCGGGGACTCTTCACCAATGTCGTCGCAAACTACCCAGGCAGTGTGCATGATTCATACATCTTCCGACAGTCCATCATCAACCGGCACTTCCAGGATGGCACCTACGGAAATGCAGTGCACGTTGGTAAGTACCAAATGAACACATCACACACCTCAGATCCACAATCATGCAACTCACAACCCTGGGAATGCACACGTTACAAACACACATACAACATGCCCACCCACCAGACACGACTGCACAACGTACTGCGGAAACCTGGGCTAGCCATGTACATGAGCCATCACCGGCATGGCACCTCAGCCACACAATAGCAGTATGCGGGGAGAGGTGGGAAGCAGGCATGTGCGAAGGAGGCAAGTGACCCATGAATGAGAATGCACACAATGCCAAGTGTGGCGTGGAAGTGCTGGACAGACTTCAGTATGCAGACCACAGACATATCCATGTCGACATATACTGCTGGTGGTGGTAGTGTTGTGGACAGTGGACACAACCATGTCACCCCAGCCATTGGGGAAGGTCTCGGAAATGTAGCCTGTGACGTCCCCCCCTGCAAGCGTGTGCGGAGTGGGCTGGCCCGGCGTACGCCAGGCTAGCGTAGGGGTGTGAATAAAAAGCACGTAGCTCTGGGCGTGGTTCTCTTCCGGAATGCCCAACGTGTCTGCCAGGGCGGTGCCTCGCACCCCGCCATGAGGCCGACACCGTCGCCAAGAGCGGTGTCGCTGCGATCCTGTGCGTCTGCCGCAGCCCGGGCCACTGGACCCTGAACCAGTACCGCCCGGCCGTGCGCATCCAGGCCTCACTGCCCACCTGCCGACACCGGCGTGTCCCCAAGAGGGCCCACCACGTGCCTGCGCTCGCACGAAGACAGAGGCCCTCAAGCTTGGCAGCCTCCTCAGACCACCACGGCCTCTGCGGGCAAGGCTCGCAATACTCCTCTGTCCTACACAGCGGACAAGTAGGCCACACATTTGGAACTGAGTCTTGATTACACAATGGCAGAGAACACATGTTAATGCAGAGTCTAAATCAGTGTACTCCCTTCTTCGCGGTGGTGCCACCAACTCTGTGCATAGCATTCCGACCACACGTGTCTGTGGGACCTTGCTGAGCGCTGCCTCCGGTCTACACTGCAGTCGAGTAGGACACACAATTGGAACTGAGTCTGGATTTGTCAATTGCAGACTTCATGTCATTGTACAGGCCTCATCGCAGACTGCATCCCCTTCCTGCTTTGGTGCCACTGACTCTGTGCCACAGGAGTCATGGACACCCTCTGGTGGTACTCTGGGGGTGTCAGAATCTATGGCCTGGGGGTCGACTCCATCATCATGTAGCTGATACTGACATCGTGGGGAAAAGGAGACTGTAGCATTCAACTCCTCCATATTGCCTGTTCCTGATTGCTTCTGCCCTCTGCATTATGCCCTGGATGGACACCTTCCACTGTCCCCTGTAACACTCTGCGACACTCTCCTTGGACATCAATGTGCGCCCGCTCAGCTCACCTGGCCCTACCTCAGTGCATCGCAAGTCACCGTCCCGTGGCGGTGTGCCTGTGCCGGCCGCTGTGCATCCGGGGCCAACGACTCTGTGCAGCTCAAGTCTTGGAACCTTGCTGTTTGTGCTTTGAACTTTTGATTGTCTGATCACTGTTGTAGTTGTTGCCAGCACCAACCAACCCCTGAGGGGTGGCGTACACTACCCAACTCCCATCCAGCACAGGCGTCACTGGACGTGTGGCCCTGGCAATAAAAGGTGCTGGGCGCACGTGCCAGTAGCCATTTCCATGGATAATCTCAGTGTGTCCGTGTGGTCATTATGTATGCATGTGGGCCCCGGGCCATACCACATTACGTTGTGCCATGCACAGCGGGCGCAACCTAGTCACCTCAGGTAGTGGGGTAGACCTGGGACATGTGGCTGTGTCAGACCCCCCTGTGAGCGTGAGAGAGTGGACCTGCGTACGGCAGTACGGCGTAGGGGTGTGGTCATTCCACAGGTGGCTCTGGGCGAGGTTAAGTTTAGGCCTTGCCAGGGAAGTAACTAATGCGTGTGTCTCAGGTGTAGTGTCGGCACCACACATCACGCAAAATTCAATGTTGCCATGTAGCATGCGCCCGGAGTACGGGCTCGGCCGAGGGGTAGATGAGGGTGCGCAGGCCCGCTGGGGGTCAGGGATCAGACATGCCAACTGTTGTGTGTGTCACTATTTCCACAGCATAAGCCAAAGGTCTACCCTCGGCCGCATGGCGAGTTCAGCCAGGCATGAACTCTACTTCTGTGTCCGCCCTGTCTTTACCATTGCCCTACACACACGTGTCTGTCCACCTTCAGCACAGGACATCACTGTGTCGTCGTCAGGCTTGTGGACATGCGCAGACAGGCATGACAATAGTGTGCCGTAGGGGTGCAAGTGATGCAACCGCGCTGCGCACTCTGGTGAATATGCTCGGGGGAGGGAGAAGCGGCATTGAGGCTACGTATTCCACATTGATGCAGCTCATTTGCAACAAGCAGTACATGTCATGCAGGAATCACAAAGTCACACATATCAGACACCAATGAACCAGTGAGCCTGCCAACACATCATGCCGAACCAACTATTGACTCATGTCTCTCTGCACTGTCACAGGTGACCAAGGATATGCACTCTGCACTTGGATGATGACACCCCTCCGAGCCCCGAACACACAGGCCCAGAGGCGGTACAATGCGGCCCACAAACGCACCAGGGGCATCGTGGAACGCACATTTGGCGTGTTGAAGTCACGTTTCAGGTGCCTGGACATCACAGGTAGAAGGCTCCTATACAGCCCAGACATCGTGTGCAAGATGATCGTTGCATGTTGTGTGTTGCACACCATATGTGTACGCAGCAGGGCACCATGGATACATGTGCCAGATGCACCGGACGATGATGATGGGAATGAGGCAGGTGGACCACAGCCCACTGCAGCCGCAGCAGGAATAGCCAGTAGGAACACCATCATTGACAATTTCTTCACATGAGCACGTCACATTGTGGCAGTCCTTGGCAGTATTGGGACAGTACATAATGACCACAGGCAAAGCATGTGCAAATAAATGCATTCGAAGAACACTATCCCTGAGTGCATGTCTCTCATCTGTACAGGCACATCACTCAGACAAGTGTGAGTGCGACATGTATTGCTGACATTTTTGTGATTTGTTCATGTGTGGTGGGTGTGTCACCTCTGTGCAGAGAGGCTGTTTAGGGTGTCACGTGTTCGAACTGCCAGTTCTGTGTGTCGCAGTTAGTAGGGAATCCCACTCTTCGGTGTTTCACATGTGTCCAGATTCATTCCATTTTGACTGCCATTTGTGTCCTGCAGGTGACAACAGGGCTCCTTTTGGGCTCAGATATGTACCACCATGATGCAGGGATGCCCCCTGTGACTCAGGTCCCACGACATGGGCAACATGTACGTATGTGGGAGTCACTGCCCCTACATTCGTCCATGCTCTCGTGATTTGTTGGTCATGGTCATGACACGTCTGTGTGCAGGAGGGGTTGCTTGTCCCTCTGCAATGTGAGGGGGAGATGCGGTTTCACTGTGTGTTACATGCATGTTTCAGCATTTGCGCAGTTTACATGCGGGCTGCATGTCAATGTACATTGTGACTGTGGGGAGATGCTTATTTGATGCGGGATGATGCTCATTTGTTCTACGTCATGGATGTGGGGTTGTGCTCGTACATTGTCATCTCACCGTTTTTTTTCTCTGCCTTTATTGTGCATTTCCACACAGGATGCGTGAGTATTGCAGGCCTCTCACTGGTTATTGCGGATTTTTGTATCATGATTGGCCTCATCGCTACTATATTCTCGCGTTCGTGTTTCGCGTTTTTTCTGCGTCGCGTTAGTTTTAACACGTTCATTTGATGCGTTATCTTGTGTCTATCGCCTGGTGCCGCCATGTTGTGAATACCACGTTAACAAGGAGTTGATTTCCCGCGATGGACTGCGATGTGAAGGGTTGCGTTAAGCTACAATTGCAGTAGTTATCACACGTTCTTGTGAATATGCCCCAATGTTCTTTCTATTTGAATTTGCTTGTCGTAGAAATTCAAGTAAATCGTCCCACGCATATTCAGCACAGCTAAGTGTAACAAACCATGTAGGGGTACCTAACTTTCTTAACATACATTTAAGTTCTCCGTGACGACGATACCAGTACTCATTGGTACCACGTTGACACACCATCAAATTAATTAACTGAGATTCTAAATGATCGTCTCTTTGTTGAACTTTGTCCATGAATTCCTTTGCAGAAACATGTGTAAGATGAACTCCTGTTTTTAATATGTGGTTCACTGCATATGAAAGTCCAGACAAGTCTCTTTCAAACAGAATATGAAATATATATGGAAAACACTGTCGAAATCTTGGATCTTCTGAGTACAATCTTGTCGAGCGGTATTCTGAAGCTGGAATCTGTACTGCTCGTTCATCATATCATCCACCTTCTTCAGTGGGAAAGAGCTGTGGCAAACATCGAGCTTCTAAACTTTTTTCCCATACACTTATGGGAGTTCCCTTCACTTTCTTCATTTGAAATAATTCAATAGTGTTTCCTATCACTTCTTTTGAATGTATCAATCAATCAATCAATCAATCAGGGAATTGTAAGCACGCTACTCACCCGTGAGGGTCTCAAGGCACTGAGAAGGGGGGGTGGGGGGGTCCGCAGATCTGTTTAGCCGAAGAGCCAGGTCTTGAGGGTCTTCCTGAAGGTGTTCAGGGAGGGGGCGCGTCTGATGTCTGCTGGTAGCTTGTTCCAGGTCTTGGCTGCAATGTGAGAGAAGGATCTTCCGCCTGCTCTGGCTCTGTGGATGCGCGGGGTTTCGGCCAGTGCGAGGTTGGAAGATCGGAGGTTTCTTTTGGGTACGTGGAAGTTGATTCTGTCGTTGAGGTATTTGGGTCCGTTGTTGTGTAGGCATTTGTAGGCGTGAGTGAGAATTTTGAAAGTGACTCTTTTCTCCACGGGGAGCCAGTGGAGACTTCGTAGGTGTTGGCTGATGTGTTCGTGTCGGGGGATGCCAAGGACGAGTCTGGCGGCGGTGTTTTGTACTGTCTGGAGTTTGCGGAGTAGGGACTTGTTGATGCCGGCGTAGAGTGCGCTTCCATAGTCCAGTCTGCTGGTGATGAGTGCATGGGTGACTGTCTTCCTTGACTCAGGGGGGATCCACTTGAAGGTCTTGCGGAGGATGTGGAGGGTGTTGAAGCAGCTGGAGGTGACGGCGTTGACCTGTCGGTTCATGGAGAGTGATGAGTCGAGTACGATGCCGAGGTTCTTGGCGTGGTCTGAGGGGGTAGGTGGGCTTCTGAGGGCAGTCGGCCACCAGGTGCTGTCCCATGCAGAAGGGGTGGTACCGAGGATGAGGACTTCTGTCTTCTCGGCGTTGAGCTTCAGGCAGCTGTTGGTCATCCAGACTGCGACGTCTTGCATTCCTTTCTGGAAATTGAGTTTGGCAGTGGTGGGGTCTTTGGTGAGGGAGAGGATGAGCTGGGTGTCATCGGCGTAGGATACTATGTTGAGGCCGTGTTGTCGGACAATGGCTGCGAGGGGGGCAATGTAAATGTTGAAGAGGGTGGGGCTCAGTGATGAACCCTGTGGGACTCCGCAGGTGATTTTCGTGGGTCGGGGAGGAAGGGTGGGAGTCTGATCCTTTGGCTTCTTCCGGTGAGGAATGATCGGATCCAGTCCAGGGCTGTTCCTTGTATGCCTGCGTCGTATAGTCTGATGACTAGTGTGCGATGGGAGACGGTGTCGAAGGCCGCTGATAGGTCGAGTAGGATGAGGGCTGCGGAGTGGCCTTGGTCCAGGAGGGTGCGGATGTCGTCTGTGGCGGCGAGTAGGGCGGTCTCTGTGCTGTGGTTGCTTCGGAATCCGGATTGGGACGGGTCGAGGACAGCGTTCTCTTCAATGAATCATGTCAGTTTCCTGTTGACTGTTTTCTCTGCAACTTTGGCTGCGAAGGGGAGGACCGAGATGGGCCGATAGTTCTTGAGGTCGGTGGGGTCAGCTGTGGGCTTCTTGAGCAGGGGTCTGACTTCTGCTGTCTGGGAAGGTGCCTGTTTTGAAGGTGGTGTTGATGGTGCGTTGTAGTTTGGGTGCGATGGCGGCCACGGCTCTGTGGTAGATGTGAGGGGGGCAGGGGTAGGTGGGGGCCCCCGAGTGGATGCTTTTCATGGTCGAGGTGGTGTCTTCGGCTGTGATAGGTGTCCAGCTGGAGATGGTTGGCTGGCTGGTGTTTCTGGGGGGCGGGGGGCCGTCTGTGGCACCTGGTGGATGGTCGATGAAGTTGTCGTAGAGGTTTTTGATCTTGAGGTGGTAATAGGTTCCAAGCTTGTCGCAGAGGTCGCAGAGGTCTTGTGATGGGGTGATGTATGTGGCTTCGCTGCGTGGATTGGTGAATTCTTGAATGACACTGAAAAGTTCCTTGGAGTTGGTGGAGTTGGCCAGGATTTTGTTGTGGATGAAGTTCCTTTTGGTGGCTCTGATCTGGTTGTGGTAGTCCGTCATGGCGTCCTTGTAGGTGGTGTGGTTTTCGGTTGTCTTGGTGTTTCTCCAATTCTTCTCCAGGCGTCTGCAGGTGCGTCTGGCTTCTTGTAGAGGATGTATACTGTAATGTTCGTAAATCTCTTCACTCATGGACTTGTCCACTTTTTCTATTTGGCCAGTTGAAATTTCTGTTTCATCTTCTAAACATATTTCCTGTTCTTCCACATTTACAGTTTTATAATAAATATTGTTCTGTACAAGATATAATGTAGCCTTTTGAAGTTTGGTTACATCTACTAACTCTTGCCATATTTTTAGACTCTTTGTTGGTACACCATTAACTAGAATAACTACAGGCTTACTTTCCTCTCTGTCTATACCAACAATTTCAATATTTTTCTTAAAATCTAAAGGTAAGTGCACAACTCTTCCTTTCAGACCTCTTTATAAATCGGTTGGTGGCAGCTTACCTGTTTTAGGCTCCATACGAACTATAGCCTGAAACGGATGCAAAGATTGAATAAGAATGCATTCATATGTATTTAAATCTGCCAGTTCTGGAGGAATAGCTACGAACTCTAAGGGGCATATTCTCAAGGCGCTATCGCCGAGGCATCGGTACTTTAATGCATCCAAAGTCGCGCTAAATTTATCGTCCCATTCACAAGCTGGTGCTAACAGCCCATAACACCAGTTTTCCTGCGAAAGCAGTCGCAAAAAACATCGCCACAGATGACCCCGGCAACTAACGCTAATGAGATGCAGAGTAGGCGTTCCCGAGCAAAAAGCAACGACAACACCACAACGCAACATTCACAATGACCATCCACATCGGCGATAGGAACACAAAACAGGCGATACGGCGCGTTACCAGCAGGAAATTAACACCTGCTCTGACCTGGTGCAAAGTCGGACGTCAACCTGCACAAGAAAAGGGAGCCCAGCCCACAGCCACACCTGAAGAACAACAGATGCCATGGAGCCACTCACCATGCACCCCAGAGCCCCCAGAGGGCAGCAAAACCCACCGCCACCACCCCCAGGACCGCCACCCCCCCAACGGAGCCCCCCCACCCACACCCCCGGACCACCACAGAGGCAGCGCAGACAAAGACAGCGGACCTTCAGGAAATGCACCAGCCCCACAGACCTAACACCAGACATTGCCAATGCCCACTACAGGCCCAAAAGGACAACCATCCTCTGCATCCTGAACATCATTGCCCACAGGCTGACGGTACCAACACAGTGGACAACCAACATCCCGCCGCAGACAAAGCTGCTGGCTGTGCTGCACCTGTTGGCCTTTGGTATCCTCCCAAACAACAACCGCCCGAGTCGGAGGAGTCTCACAGCCAACCCCATCCAAGTTCCTCACACCTGTCCCGGATGCCCTCACCAGCTAGGGACCCCAGCCCCCATATGTCCCCCACAATGCGCAGGAACAGCTGGAGACCAAGCAAGGACTATACGCCATAGCTGGATCCCCGCACGTGTCAGGTGCAATCGCCTGCACACTTGTCCCACTTATGCCCCCTACCAACACCACACACAAGTACCGCAACAGAAAGCACATGCATTCCATCAACGTGCAGGCAATAGTGGACCACAGGGGACTCCTCACCAATGTCATAGACAACTACCCAGGCAGTGTGCATGATCCCTGCATCTTCCGACAGTCCAACATCAACCAGCGCTTCCAGGATGGCACCCATGGGAATGCACTGCTCGTTGGCAAGTACCAAATGAACACACCACACACCTCAACCCCATAATCATGCAACTCACAACTCTGGCACTGCACACGTTACAAAATCACATACAACATGCCAAACAACATGCCCCCCCACCAGACACAACAGCACAACTTACTGTGGCAACCTTGGTCAGCCATGTACATGAGCCATCAACGGCATGGCACCTCAGCCACACAATACCGGAATGTGGGGAGAGGTGGGAACCAGGCATGTGCGAAGGAGGCAAGTGACCCATGAATGAGTATGTACACAATGCCAAGTGTGGCGGAGATGTGCTGGACAGACTGCAGTATGCAGACCACAGACATAGCCATGTCTACATGCACTGCTGGTGTTTGGAGTGTAGTGGGCAGTGGACGCAACCATGTCACCCCAGCCAGTGGGGAAGATCGCGGAAATATAGCTTGTGATGTCCCCCCCTGTAAGCGTGTGCGGAGTTGGCTGGCCTGGCCTACGCCAGGCCAGCGCAGGGGTGTGAATAAAAAGCACGTAGCTCTGGGCATTGTTCTCTTCCGGAATGCCCAACATGTCTGCCAGGGTGGCGCCTCCCACCCCGCCACGAGGACGACGCCGTCGCCGTGAGCGGTGTGGCCTGCGATCCTGTGCGCCTGCTGCACCCCGGGCCGCTAATCCCCGGACCCGTCATGCCCGCCCTTGCAGCCAGGCCTCACTGCTCACCTGCCGACACGTGTCAAATAGGGCCCACCACGTGCCGGCGCAAGCTCCAAGCTCGAGGCCCGCGACCTTCGCATCCTCCTCAGACCATCACGGCCTCCGCGACACAGGCCCGCTTTACTTCTTTTTTGTTGACGTACTCCACCGCTGCCTTGGGCCGACACTACGCTCAAGTAGGTCACACATGTTGAACTGATCCGTGATTTCTGCATGGCGGAGTTCATATCATTGTACGCAGGGAGACCAGTAAGAGGAAGACGTGGTTCAGTCCGGAGGAGAAAAGGACCATCGTTACGGAGGTGTTCGAACACTGCCGAAAACTGCCCTGGTGTCACCAACCCTATGCATCGTGGGCCAATGACACGTGGCTGTGGGCCCCTGCTGACCGCTGCCTCGGGCCTACACTGCGGTCAAGTAGGTCACACATTTGGAACTGAGTCTTGATTACACAATGGCCGAGTACACACTTTATGGCGGAGTTTATATCACTATACTCCCTTCGATGTGGTGACACAAAGTATGTGCATGGCATCCCAACCACACGTGTATGTGGGCCCTTGATGACAATGCATTCGGCCTACACTGCGGTCGAGTAGGTCACACATTGGGAATTCAGTCATGAATCATTTATGGCAGACTTGACATCATTGTACTGGCCTCATCGCAGTCTGCATCCCCTTTCAGCTCTGGTGCCACTAAGTCTGTTCCCCGACATCCATGGACACTTTCTGGTTGAACTTTGGTGGCGACTGAGTCTATGGACTGGGGCTTGTCTTCATCATCATGTCGTTGATACTGACTTTGTGGCAAAAACGAGGCTGTGGGATTCCACTCCTCCATTTGCAGCTTCCGGCCGGCTTCTGCCCTCTGCATCATGCCCTGGAGGACACCTTCCACTGTCCCCCGCAAACCTCTGCTACATTCACCTTCGACATCGACGAGGACCCGCTCACCTCGTGTGGCCCTACCTCACTGCACCGCAAGTCACCGTCCCCTGGTGGTGTGCCTGTGCCGGCCGCAGTGCATCTGGGGCCGCTAACTCTGTGCAGCTCAAGTCATGTCCCCTGTCTGATAGCATATTGGATGGCCTCTGGGTCGATGGACTGGGGTCATCAATGCCGTGTGTCTGTGGCCCTGCGCTGTCCGCTGCCTCCGGCCTCAACTGTGGCCCACCTGGGCTCACACATCAAATCGAGTCCTGGCCTGCCCGGACGTCGCATCACCGCAGAATGCACACGCCACCGCCGCCAGGACCAATTCCAAACAACAGGTGCCAGAGTCGTAAGTGTCTTACTGCCAGACTATCAGAGTTGCTCACACCAGTCGTGGGTGCCATCATCAGCTTGTTCCCTGCTCAGCTCTTCAGGTGCCACTAACTCAGTGCACCACAAATCATGGACCATTCTGCTTGCATGTTGGGTGAACACTGTACTTTCTCCGGCTACCACCATGATGCTTCACAGTTATTTCTGTTATGCTGGTGTTTTCTGTTTCCGCTTTAATTGTGATCACTGTTCAAGTTGTTGCCAGCACCAACGCCTCCATGAGGGCTGGCTTACACTCACCCCACACACATCCAGCACATGCGTCACTGTACATGTGGCCATCCCAATAAAGGTGTTGAGCGCACGTGCCCGTGGCCAGTTCAATTAACTATCTGAGTGTGTCCGTGTGCTCATGATGTATGCATTTGTGCCCCGGGCACTACAACATTACATTGTGCCGTGTACAGAGGACGCAGCCATGTCACCACAGGCAGCGGGTGGGACATTGCACATGTAGCTTTGTCATCCCCCACTCAATACATATGAGGAGTGAACTGGGCCGGTGGACGCCAGTCCAGCGTGGGGGTGTGGATGATCATCCCGTAGCTCTGGGTGTGGTTCAGTACTGGAAATGTGCAAAGGCATGTGTCTCTGTCGCAGTGTGGGTCTCCGTTGGGGAGTGTAGGTGGGCCCTGATGGGACTTAGACACCCACGTATGTGATCTGGTTCGGCTTCCATGAGGTAGTACACCACCCGCACATGTTCGGCCACCCCCTTCTGGCAGTCTGACACCTGGCCTAGGAATGCGATGTGTGCTTTGGTGGGCTGCTGGGAGCCAGCCAGGGTGGTGGGTGCATCCAGCTGTGTTGTCTGTGCAGGGGGGTGGGGTATCCTCGATGCAGCGGTGCTGCCCTGCTCCTGGAGGTCGATTGCCTAAGATGTCCATGGACTGTTGTGGGGCGTAGGTGTCGGAAGTGTGGTGGTCCTCTTCAGCATCACTGTAGAGTTGTCTGGTCTGCTCTGCTGGAGGTGTTGTTTGTCCCTCTGCAATGTGAAGGGGAGATGCTTGTTGACATTGTGTTGGCATGTATGTTGCCGCATTGTTCAAGTTTACATTCAGACTTCATGACAATGTAAATTGTGACTGTTTGGGAGGGGCGGACTATTTGATGCGGGTCAGTGGACATTTGGACTACATGACGTAGGTGAGGTTGTACATGTACATTTGCATCTCACAGTTTCCTGCTATGTCAGATGTGATTGGCCATTTTCTACGCACAGGCGGACCCAGTTGTGTCCTCTGTTCTGCAGTGTAGGTGTTGGACTGTGTACCACATTGTCGTCCATGTGGGTGTGCTGTCATGGCTATGTGTGTGTGCTGCTTTGTGTGGGAGTCGCACCTGCAGCTGTGATTTTGCTGCCCCTTATCCCTTGGAGGTGGTGTGCCTTTGGCTTTTGTGCTTTTGAGGTGCTGTGATGTTGGCAACTTGGGTCATTTGTGCTCTTGGACGGTTTTTGGACTCTTGTTTGTCTGCAGATGTGTTGTTGACATCAGTGGTTGGTTGTGCAGGTGGATGTGTCAGAGTGTGACCTGCTCCTTTCCGGATGTGCTCCACACTCAGCCACCTCAGTCTCGTGGTGTGCACAGTGTCATGGTGATTGTACTCCAGCCATGCTGCTGGTCATGTGGTGTCACTTGCATTGTCAGTGTGGCTCTCACATACACATCTTTGCTGTGTTTCACACGGGTGCATGTGTGTGTTGTGTAATTGGTGATGTGTGGGGTGGGACCCCTTTGGGCACATGGTGAACGGGGGCCTACTTGATGTGTGTATGTGTGCTGCAGGGTGCCATGGCGATCAGGGACATGACCCAGGGTTATTGTGGGTGTGCGGTGTGCTACACGTCGTTGTGCATGTGTGCCATTGTGCCCGTCCCCCCCATCCCCACAGTCCCTGTTCATTACTCACCCTGTTGCTGTTGTGTCAGGTCATGTCGAGCAGTGTCCGGACTCCCGACTCCTTGCACCGTCTCCACACTGATGACTGTGGGTGCCATTTGCTCCAGCTCCTCCTGTGGCGCAGGACTCCCACCTCCATTCACCGTTGCTGCCTTCGTGTTGGCAGCGGGTTTCTGCTTGGTTTGGCTTTTGACATCGTGCCAGCGCATCTTGGCCTCCTCGGCACTCCGACTGCATTCACGATGGGATGCCATTTTTCCGTCTGTATTGCCAATGACACGGTGGTGGTGACGGACAGTTGTTGTTGGTGCTCTGTCACCTCCGTGACGACGATCGGGTTTTCCTGCGGACTGTACCCCGTCTTCCTCTTCCTCTTCTCCTTGGCCTTCCCTGACCCCTAGGTTCATTGCTGGTGGTCTGTGGGGCTTGTGGGGTTCGCGTTCACCTGGGCACTCGTTCCGGGTGCATCTATGTTACTGCGCAGTTTGATTTGTTTATGGTGTGTTTTTCTTGTTCAGCTTTTATGGTGCATTTTCCCGCCAGACGCATGGGGATTGCAGGCCTATCGCTGGTTGTCGCTTTTTTTTTTTTCGTGGTTGGCCTCATCGCAACTTTATTTGCGTTGGTGTTTCGCATTTTTTCGACGTCACGTTGTTTTTAACGCGGTCATTTGACGCGTTATCGTGGGACTATCGCATGGTTGAGAATGCTACGTTAACACAGCGTTGTTTTCCCGCGATGGACTGCGACGTGAGAAGTTGCATTAAGCTAAACTTGCGGTGGTTATCACACGTTCTTATGAATATGCCCCTAAGTTGTTATGTACTGTCCTAGATGGAATTTTGTTCTCTTCTTATTTGTTGTATCAATATTTACAAATCCGTTGATCAGTACCCAACTCAAAACGACCTTCCAACAACAAATAAGCACCAAATTGCTCCCACTTATCATTGTTTACCTTTTCACTTTTTAAATACACATCAACATTCCTAGTTTGACTTCTATAGTGAGTACGTCGACAACAAATACAAACATAGTTTGGTTTTTCACATGAAAGTATCTTAAACTTTGTAATTTCTTTTGCAAACTTCTCAGTACAAATATCTTCCACCTGTTCTTCAACACCTACACTTATCAAGCTCTCACTTTCTCTACACTCCTCTTGTGAACCAAAATAATGAAACTGTATATCATCACAAACGTTTTTACATCCAATAGTGAACCATGCAAAAGAGCTGTGTTCATTTTACTTAAAGATAATGCAGGACTTTTTACATAGTAGAGTCTCCTTACTAACTTCTGCATTTGTGAGTGATGTACTGCTAACATTCTTAAATGATGGAAAGTACTTTGACACACTTTTCTTGAAATACAAGCCAGAGAATGACCTTGCAAGTTAGTATATTTTCTTACTTTACATGGATCTAGTCCTTGTAACATCTTAATCTTCTGTTTAAGACTTTTTTTGGCATATTCTCGTAAAGAAACCCGTAATATGTCAATAGATTACTGTTGAATACTACAAATACTACTACGATCCCACTTATATACTGGAGCTTGTGTACACCTTCCTTGAACTTCTTCAGCTATTACTTCTTCCACATTCCAAGAACTATCTTTTTTTTGTTGAATTGGTCAACCATCTTTAATTTCATAACAACGACCACTGGTATCAACTGCATGAACTAATGCATTTTGTTGAAAATAGCTTTCTTCATTAAAGAAAGGCTCAGTGCTAGAAGTGTGTTTCCATTCACCAGTAAAGATTTTGCAGAAGTTAATTCTATTAACCAGTCTTTTTCTTTTGCTTTTCTCCTTTATAAGCAGCATTGTTTTATCTAATGTTTTCATTCGCTTCAATATCAATATAAATAATTTTCGTTTCAATTCAAAAGCTTTTTCTACTACAATTTCAATCTGTTTCTTTTTCTTATAAGCTGCTGATCTCTTTTTTACAATATTTCAATTCATTTTGTAGTGTTCTACTTTTACACATTCTCTGCCTAATGTCTTCATATTCTTTCAGCCTCCTTTAAACATGGATTGTTTTCCCATGACATGATTTTCTATTAATATGTCCTTTTTTTGTTTCCTTCCGATTGCTTCTAGAACTTTCCTTTCTCTTTCCCACATTTTGAAAATTCTCTACATTTTTTAAAAGTGTTTTAACAAACCCTTTAGTTCTCTTACCAGAAGTCTTTTTCTTCAAGGTATCATTTTGAATTTCATCTAATTTCTGCTTTTCTCTTTCCTTTAAATAGTACTGTTTTCTTTCTTGTCTTTTCTTTTGATCTTTTCTTGCCATACTCAATCTTTCTTACTAATAATGGTAAGTATCTGAAAAAAAAGAAAGGTTTAAATAGTTTCTAAAAATAATATTATATTTTTAAAATAATTATATACAAATATTCTCATCTATAAATAAACAAACACTTTCATTTGCATTCCAAATGTCTCCAAAACACATCAATATTTAGAATATTATACTTTACATATTATCAAACTTATAATATAGCCTTATAGCCCGCCGTAGCGGGCTATACCAGCTATTAAAGGCCCGCTCCAGCGTTAAAGGCCAGAGCCGAAGGCACAAAAGTGAGGTTTAAGACATGTTGGCAGAGGGATTAGTGTTTTGGCTACTTTGTATGAGTCTGAGGAAAGGTACACTTGAAGTAGGCCGTATAAATGAAGTTGTCTGATTGAAATGTAAAGTGCAGTCTGTCATGTTTAAAGGTCTGCATGGTGTTGTGACTGAGGTATGTCTCTACTTGCACATGTGTTCTCATATGTGTTATGCATCTCAAGATGTTAGATGTATAAAACACAGATATACATCTATTTGTATGCTTCTTTTATGTATGGTGTCACTAACAAAAGGTACAGACATATGCATGCATGTTTTCAGGAATATAGTGAGACCTACAGCAGAGACATGCGAAGGGTTACTGCTTTGTATTTGGCTAGGCTCAACTCTCTGAGTAGTAGTAGAATGGTGAAGCTGCAGCACAAAAGTGAGGTTTAAGACATGTTGGCAGAGGGATTAGTGATTAGGCTACTTTGTATGAGTCTGAGGAAAGGTACACTTGAAGTAGGCTGCATAAATGTTGAGACTGAGGTATGTATCTACTTGCACTTGTGTTCTCTTATGTGTTATGCATCTGAAGATGCTAGATGTATAAAACACAGGTATACATCTATTTGTATGTTTATTTTATATATGGTGTCAGTAGCAAAAAGTACAGACAGATGCATGCATACTTTCAGGAATATAGTGAGAGTTTCAGAAGAGACATGTGAAGGGTTGCTGCTTTGTATTTGGCTAGACTTAACACTCTGAGTAGCAGTAGAATGGTGAAGCTGCAGCACAAAAGTGAGGTTTATGACATGTTGGTAGAAGGATTAGTGATTAGGCTACTTTGTATGAGTCTGTGGAAAAAGACAGATATACAACTATTTGTATATTTCTTTTATATCTGGTGTCACTAAACGAGGTGTCGAAGCGCTTTTTCGGCGAGCAGCACGCTACTCCGGAACCCATAAAGGATTAGTGTTGAATTAGCATAGTGAAATATGAAAGTAATTTAAGTGGTGGATAGGTTAGTCAATTATTTGGATTCAGAAGGATAGCAGAAGGATAGAAAAGGGAAAAAGATTTGTATTTCTATAGGGCTTGTTACCCATGATGGGGTGTTGAAGCGCTTTATTGGCGAGTAGCACGCTACTCCGAAACCCATAAAAGATTAATGTTGAATTAGTATAGTGAACTATGAAATTTGAGTAGACACATATGCCATTACCAACACTATAAAGTAACTTAAACTTCATAGTCTGGTGTTCCCATTTCAAAATATCACCTACAGTGTTGAGCTTACCCAAATATAAAGCAGCAACCCTTAACATGTCTCTGTTGTAAGTCTCACCATATTCCTGAAAGTATGCATGCATATGTCTGTATCTTTTGCTACTAACACCATGTATAAAAGAAGCATACAAATAGATGTATACATGTGTTTTATACATCTAGCATCTTCACATGCATAACACATAAGAGAACACAAGTGCAAGTAGAGACATACCTCAGTCACAACACCATGCAGACCTTTAAACATAACAGACCCCACTTTACATTTCAAACAGACAACTATATTTATGTGGCCTACTTCAAGTGTACCTTTCCTCAGACTCATACAAAGTAGCCTAATCACTAATCCCTCTGCCAATATGTCTTAAACCTCACTTTTGTGCTGCAGCTTTACCATTCTGCGACTACTCAGGGTGTTGGGCCTAGCGAAATATAAACCAGCAACCCTTCACATATCTCTGCTGTAGGTCTCACTATATTCCTGAAAGCATGCATACATATGTCTGTACCTTTTGCTAGTGACACCATATATAAAAGAAGCATACAAATAGATGTATACCTGTGTTTTATACTTCTAACATCTTGAGATGCATAACACATATGAGAACACATGTGCAAGTAGAGACATACCTCAGTCACAAGACCATGCAGACCTTTAAACATGACAGACCACACTTCACATTTCAAACCGACACCTAGATTTATGCAGCATATTTCAAGTGAACCTTTCCACAGCCTCACACAAAGTAGCATAATCCCTAATTCCTCTGCCAACATATCTTAAACCTCACTTTTGTGCTGCAGCTTCACCATTCTGCGACTACTCAGGATGTTGGGCATAGCGAAATATAAACAAGCAACCCTTTGCATGTCTCTGCTGTATGTCTCACTATATTCCTGAAAGCATGCATACATCTGTCTGCACCTTTTGCTAGTGACACCATATATAAAAGAAGCATACAAATAGATGTATACCTCTGTTTTGTACATCTAGCATCTTTAGATGGATAACACATATCAGAATACATGTGTAAATAGAGATGTACTTTAATGACAACATCATGCATACCTGAAAACTTGAGAGACTGCATTTTACATTTCAAACAGACACCTACATTTATGCGGCGTACTTCAAGTGTACCTTTCCACAGACTCATGCAAAATAGCCTAATCACTAATCTGTTTCCTAACATGTCAAAAACCTCACTTTTGTGCTGCACCTTCACCATTTTGCGACTACTTCGGGTGTTGGGCCTAGCCAAATATAAAGCAGCAACCCATCACATGTCTCAGCTGTAAGTCTTACCATATTCCTGAAAGCATGCATGCATAAGTCTGTACCTTTTGCTAGCAGCATCATATATCAAACAAATATACAAATAGAAGTATACCTGTGTTTTATACGTCTAGCATCTTCAGATGCATAACACGTTTCAGAATACATGTGCAGGTAGAGACATACCTCATTCACAAGACCATGCAGACCTTAAAACTTGACAGACTGCACTTCACATTTCGAGCAGATACTGAAAATTATGCGGTATATTTAATGTGTAACTTTCCACAGACTAATACAAAGTAGCCGAATCACTAATCCCTCTCCTAACATGTCTTAAATCTCACTTTTGTGCTGCAGCTTCACATATTTCAGCCACAAGTCCGTAAAGGCCTTAAAACTGTACAGACTGCACTTCACATTTCAAACAGACACCTAGATTTATGCGGCATACTTCAAATGAACATTTCTAAAGACTCATACAATGTAGCATAATCACTAATTCCTCAGCCAACATATCTTAAACATCACTTTTCTGCTCCTTCACCATTCTACTACTACTCAGAGTGTTTATCTTAGCCAAATACAAAGCAGCAACCCTTCACATGTCTCTGTTCTAAGTCTCACCATATTCCTGAAACATGCATGCATGTGTCTCTACCTTTTGCTAGTGGCATCATATATAAAAGAAACATTAAAAAAATGTATACCTGTGTTTTATACATCTAGCATCTTCAGATATATAACACATATGAGAATGCATATGCAAGTAGAGGTATACTTCAGTCACAAGACCATCCAGATCTTAAAACTTGACAGCCTGCACTTCACATTTCAAGCAGATGCTGAAAATTAAGCGGTATATTTGAAGTGTACCTTTCCACAGACTCATATACGTGTTTTACACGTCTAGCATCTTCAGATGGATAGCACAGATCAGAATATATCTCCAAGTAGAGAGTTTCCTCAATCACAACAGTATGCAGACCTGAAAACCTTACAGAACACACTTCCCATTTCAAGAAAACTCCCCAAATTATGTGGCGTATTTCAACTGTACCTCTCTAGAGATTTTTTACAAAGTAGCCTAATCACTAATACCTCATGTCAGCATGTTTTAAACCTCACTTTTGTGCTGCAGCTTTACCATTTTACTAGTACTCACAGTGTTGAGCCTAGCCACATACAAAGCAACAACCCCTCTTTGTTATACATCTTGCATCTTCAAATGTATAAGACATATGAGAATACATATGCAAGTACAGACATACCTCAGTTACACATTCATGCACACCTTAAAACTTGTCAGACTGCACTTCCAAAATAAATGCAACACCTAAAATTATGCGGTGTACTTCAATTGTACATTTCGACACACTAATACAAACTACCATAATCGCTAATCCATCTTTCAATATACATATATTACTATACACAATCTATTCCAATCATCATTTAAGTTCAATAAAACAAAGTACAATACGCATCTCTACTTTTAATGGAATATTTCAAACATCACATTTCTTGAATAATTTTGAAAGTTTTAAAATAAAGCTAATACATAATACATCTCACAAATGTGTAACTCACCTTTCAAATAGTATTGTAGAATATAAATGATCAGAAACTCATAAGGAATTTTCTTTTCCATGCAATCAATGTAATGCACCACTCTCAACAAGGTAAAACCAGTAATGGCAAACTTTCCCTCTCTTTCTCCACACAAATAAATGTAAGTAACAAATCACAATCCTTTCTACATTTTTTCAAATTGTGAAACACATTTCTATTGGTTAGACATATTAACCCTTACCAACTGACTTCTAAAAGTGCCCAAACTGGTTCTGTAATTTTCTGGAGTCGCGACTCCATCGCGGTACCTCAGTAAAGCATTGCGATGGAGCCGTGAATCCATATGGGAGTTCAAAAACCTATTACTAATAATACTAGCATTATTTTTTAAGAACACACCACTTCTAAATATACTAGTGATTTGGGAAATCTTACTTTAATTACATATCACTTATATATAAATTACAATTTCATATTTTAAAACCACAGCTAAATTTCAACCCTTCCCCCATTCTGCTTAATCCCAGTTTCCATAGTAACAGTTTCTGCAACATTCAACTGAACTGGCAGGTCACAAGTTCCACATATTTTCAAGTTCAGCACAGCAGCTTACAAATGCAAATAGCAGGTGTGGTTGACTTTTGCAAAATATTACCTAATCCTATCTACTGTACCTTTCAAACATTTTCTAATAACCAATCAGAAACATGCTTCTTTAACAAATTAACATGCATCCTATTTTTCAGTGTACAGTGTTAATGAACAGCCATCTGCTTTTTCAAAAACAGCATATTGTCCACCATTTTAGATAACTCTCACTCTACCAACTGACTACTTCAGCTACAGACATCTTTGCATTACTTCCAGATATCCCTTCAAGATGCTTACATTATGGATTGTTGGGCAGAGATAGGCAAAAGGTGTAAAAGGTATGCTGAAAGCAGAGGTATTGACAAAGACCTAGCTTTGCAAAATGTGGATATTAAATGGATTGCACACAGAGGATTAAAGTGGCACCAATTGATGCCTTTTTGCATCTCCAAGCCCCTGTCCTCATGATTGTGCACTGTGATGGCAATGACCTAGGCACATTGACTGGGGTAGGTCTGGAAATGCTAATGAAGAACACCTTTGCACAATTGATGTTGCTTTTGCCTCAAACTGTCTTTGTATACTCTAATATATGCCAAAGACAGAAATGGAAGTTGTCAAATCAATTCTGTCCACAGATTGAAAAAGCTAGAAAGAATGTCAATAAAGCTGTTTCTGCTTACCTCTAGGACCAAAGGATGGGCTCCATCTATAACAACAACATACGTTTTGATATGGATGACATCTACAGAAGTGATGGAGTACACTTCACAGATCAAGGGAACAGAGTCTTTCTCAACAACCTAAAGCTGTGCATCTGCACTTACATGTAGCTACAACAAACTCATAATGAAAACAAGGGCTCTTTTTAGAGCCACCCTATAACACAATAGTGAATCTAATTTTTTTTTACTCATACATACTCTTTTTTAATTTTTTGTGGATTTACGCACATGTTGCGAATCTGAAAAAGCATAAATTCAATGTACTACAACACAATACACTTTTCAGGTTTAACTTTTAATTTTTAATTTTATATATTTTTACTAACTCTATCAAATGTAATCTTATTTTTAACTTCAATCATACTACCTCCATAAAGCAAGTTCACAAATGCAACACTACCTTCTAAATTATATACTATTAAATTATTTATTTGAGGTGGATCCGCAAATCCAATGTGATGTTACAAGGGGGGGGGCCGCGCTGAGAGCCGCGATGGGGTCCCGACTCCAAAATCGGGAAAAAAAATGCTCCACTTCCATTATTTGGCATCCGCCCTGGGGACCCCATCGCCCGCGGCATGCTATCACATTGGGGACCGCGGGGGGAGCCCCAATGCCCCGGCGGTCCCAGTCGGCTTCCCGCCTCCTGTGGGAGCCGGCATTGCTTTTGGACAAGGGTAGCTGCTCATATGCAGCTCCCTTTGCCCAAAAGCAAATCTGCTTCGCTTCATGGAAGCAAGAGCAGGTTTTCTGCTCTCGCTTCCACAAAGCGAAGCAGAGTTTGCAAAGACAGGGCAGGAACAGTGCTCCTGCCCTGTCATTGCAAACTGCAATGTCCCGGGGGTGGGCACCGCGGGACATTGCCGGAGCCGCCCTGCCATAGCAAACACTGCTTTGCTTCTTGGAAGTGAGAGCAGGAAACCTGCTCTCGCTTCCAAGAAGCAAAGCAGAATTGCCTTTGGGCAAGGGGAGCTGCATGTCAGGAGCTCCCTTTGCCCCAAGTAATGCTGGCTCCTGCAGGAGGCGGGGAGCTGGCTGGGACCGCAGGGGCATTGGGGCTCCCCCCACAATCCCCAACATGAGGGCCAGCCCCAGGGGATGGGGTCCCCGGGGCCAGAAGTGGCCCGGGAGGGGGGCCACTCAGCCCCCCTCAGTTTATTTAAAAAAAATAAAGAATGGCCAAGCCCCAGGGGATGGGGTCCCCGCGGCCGAAAATGGCCCAGGAGGGGGCCGCTTGGCCCCACTCCCTTTATTTTAAGGAAAAAAGCAATGGCCAAGCCCCTCCCTTTAAAAAACAAGCATTGGCATAGCCAATAGGTCTCGCCTTTGGGACCTTATAAGTGTTTAACCATGCAACAGTTAATGTTGCTGCATAACTAAATACTTATAAGGTCCCAAAGGCGAGACCTATTGACTATGCCAATGCTTGTTTATCTTGCTGAACGCCGACGTTTGGGTAAAAATGTTACCAAATAGTAAGCATGAATTGTGCCTAAAACGGAAGCGTACTACAATTTCAGAGCGTTGCACCTTGCATAGGAGATCTGTACTGATTACTAACTTCCTGCTATAAATTAAGTATCACGGTGATTACATATTTTAGTAGACAATGCTTTTAACTCAAGCAGTTTACTTGTGTGCTCTTCAGGCCATGGTACGCAGAAGTTACAAGCCAACAGGCAAATGAGCATTATAGATGAAACTTGACTACAAACGTAAACCCTCATTGCCATCCTGACTTTTTTTAAAAATATTTTTCTCCACAAAAAGAAACGGTTCGGTTCCGCTGCAGCTCTGTGGAAAGGGCACATTGTAATTTTAAATAGAGTTAAAGAATGATAACATTTACTGAGAACTGTAATGGAAAAAAATAAAGATGGTGTATTTCACCTAACATTAGAAAGACAATGTGTAATAAGGGATTTGCGGTTTTGCAGATCAGTGCATGTGTTTGAAAGCTGGGCTCTCAGCGACGTCAGGGTTCGTGTGCAGCCACTCGGAAAATTTTCCCATTGTTCTTTCATGTGAACCACGGATAGCGTTGAATTCCCAATAACCTACCCAAACAGAAATGTCTAATTAAAAAGTTCGAAATGTGATTGCTTTGTTATTTATTTGTGTTGTAGTGAAAATGTATTTTCCAAGCGGTGCCACCCCCTGCATCTGTAAACATTCAAAGTTTCAGTCAGAAAGATGTTAAAGAAGAGAAACCGAAAACGCAGTCATGAAGCGCTTTCAGCAGTTTTGAAATGAAAAAGACAGCTTGTGTGCTCAATCCTGCCCTCTGCCTCCATTAACACTCTATTTCCATCTTAAACATGTTTCCTTTAGATGGACCACAGCTTTTGGCAGCTACTGCTTTTTTCGCAAATAATACTGTTTCGAATAAGAGTTGCATAAAAAAGAGACCCGTGTGTGAGGTCCTTGTAAAACGACGCTCGGTAAACAAGTGGGAGGGGTGGGGGGAGTGCGGCCGAGAGCAGGGATGTGCAGCGTTTACCTTGCGGGAGCGAGCGCGATAATTGGTAACAGATGGCGCTGCTCGCTCCCGCAAAGGAATCGCCAAACGTGCACGCGTTGCCATCAAAGCAATGCAATGCGTGCACGTTTTTGCCTGCAAAACTGAATTGATTTCTAAGGGTCTTTTTCCTAAGCAGCGCATGCGCGCTGCGTAGGCGAGACCTAAAAAAAAAGGAATGGCCAAGCCCCGGGGTATTTGGTCCCCGGGGCCAAAAAGGGCCAGGGAGGGGGGCCATGCTGCCCCCCTCACTTTTCTAATTTATTTAAAGAAAAGAAAGCCGGGCCGCGGGGGATGGGGTCCCTGTGGCCCAAATTGGCCTCAGGAGGGGGGCCAAGCGGGCCCCCTCCAAAATAAAAAAGGCTGGGTATGCCCCGGGGAATGGGGTTCCCGGGCCAAAAGTGGCCCAAGGAAGGGGGGCCACGCAGACCCCTCCCATAAAATAAAAAATAAAAAACTGGCAACTCACCGGAGGCCCCGCCCCCTCCCTGCACGGCTCTGCAAACGCATCTCCTGGCGCGCTCTGCATTGGGGGATTAAGACCCTGCTGCTAGTGAGGGTCCCTGGGGGCCAACTGGGCCACCAGGAAGCTCCAGTAAGCCCCACACAGTGGGATTGCTGAGAGGTGGTAGGAGGCCACGCCCCTTTTGACACCACTATGCAAACGTGCCTCTTGGCGCACTGCTGGTGGGGTGATGAGGTCCCCTTGTGTCCTGAGGACCTCAGGACTGAAGTGGACTTCATCCCCCGAGCAGCAGTGCACCAGGCGGCGAGTTTGCAGAGTGGTGTAAAAAGGGGGCATGGCCTCGGTCCACTCTCAGCAATCCAGCTGTGTGGGGCTTGCTGGAGGTAACAGGAGGGTTAGTTGGCCCCCAGGGACCCTCAGGAGGCAATGGAACTTCCCCCCAACCAAGAGCGCACCATGAGGTGTGTTTGCAGAGTGGTGGGGAAAGGGGGCATGGCCTGCTATGAGAACTTAGCAATGCTGCTGTTTGGGACTTACTAGAGGTAATAGGAGGGGTAGTTGGCCCCCAAGGTTGTCCTTGGGGGCCAACTACCTCTCCTGTTATCTCCACTAAGTCCCACACAGTGGGATTGCTAGGAGGCCTTCGGAGGCCACGCCCTCCCTTTCAACATCACTCTGCAAACGCGCCTCCTGGCACAGTACTGGTTGGGGGCTGAAGTCCACTGACTTTGGGGGCCAAGAAGCCCTCATGGTACCTCCTGTAAGTCCTATGCAGTGGAATTCCTGAGCGCTGGTTGGAGGCCCAACCCCCTTTCTCCACAACTCTGCAAAAGTGACTACCAGTTAAAGAAGCATTTGTAGTGTAATAGGTGTCGCATTTGCAAGAGTTAGAGCTATTGGCACTTTAAATCTAAAGGTTTTTTACTAATGTTTTTTGGAGGGGAGTGGATGTACTTTGTGTGTAGTGGAATTATGTGGTAAGTTGTGCAGCAAAAGTATGTGGATAGAAAGTATGTGGTATTTAGTGTATAGGAATTATGAAGAGTGGGATTGTGTGTTATGGAGAGTAATTATGTGGTATGGTAGTCTGTGTTGTGGAGTGGTAACCTCAGGTTTAGTCTTCCTCGTTTCCATAAAAGCTGAATTATGAACTCAATGAGACAAAAAAAAGAAGGAATCACTGAGGAGCACTTCTGGACCTAGTCAGCGGTATGAGCAGGGCCACTGGAATTATGCGACTGTTTGGCTGCACCGACTTTCGCACAATTATACATTTTCTGCATTAGCCACATAATCGATCATCTGCTCCCTAATCTGCAGATTTAAACAAAAAAAGCCTTGTTTCTAGCTCAAACGGCTCAAACGTTACCAAAAATGCAGCGACAAGTGTTACAGCGTGGTGGAAGGCCCTTTGCAAACCTAGAATGGTCACCTGTTACTTATTGCTAAATGTGGGTGTTAAATTGGTACTAATGGTGTGCAAACCACTCTTGCTTCTTTCTGCACCTCTCTTGCCACTTTCTGCATTTCTGTTGCTTCTTTCTGCAACTTTCTTTTTTTCCTGCACTTCTTTTGCCTTTTTCTGCTCATCTCTTCCACTTTCTGTACCTCTCTTGCCTCTTTCTGCACCTCACTTGCCTCTTCTGCACCTCTATTGCCTCTTTCTGCACCTCACTTGCTTCTTCCTGTACCCCTCTTGCCTATTTCTGTACCCCTGTTCCCTCTTTCTGCACCTCTCCTGCCTGTTTCTGCACCTCACTTGCCTCTTTCTATACTTCTCTTGCCTCTATCTGCACCTCTGTTGTTTCTTCCTGCACCCCTCTTGCCTCTTTCTGCACCTCTGTTGCTTCTTTGTGCACTTCTCTTGCTTCTTTCTGCACCTCTGTTGCTTCTTTCTGCACCCCTCTTGCCTCTTTCTGCAACCTCTTCCCTCTTTCTGCACCTCTCTTGCCTCAGTCTGCCCACCTGCTTCCTCTTTCTGCACCCCTTTGGCTTTTTCTGCAACTCTCTTGCCTCTTTCTGCAGTTCTCTTGCCTCCTTCTGCACCTCAATTGCCTCTTTCTGGAACTCTCTTGCCTCTATCTGCACCTCTCTTGCCTCTTTCTGCACCTCTCTTGCCTCTTTCTACACCTCACTTGCTTCTTTCTGCACCCCTTTTGACTGTTTCTGCACCCCACTTCCCTCTTTGTGCAACTCTCTTGCCTCTTTCTACACCTCTCTTCCCTCTTTCTGCAACACCCTTGCCTCTTTCTGTACCTCTGTTGCTACATTCTGCACCTCTTTTGTCTCTTTATGCACCCTTCATGCCTCTTTCAGGACCTCTGTTGCTTCTTTCTGCAGTTCTCTTCCTTCTTTCTGCACCCCTCCTGCCTCTTTCTGTACCCGTCTTGCCTCTTTGTGCATCTCTCCTAACCCTTTCTGCACCCCTCTGGCCTCTTTTTGCACCCTTGTTGGTTCTTTCTGCACCTCTTTTGCTTCGTTCTGCACTTCACTTTCCTCTTTCTGCACCTCTGTTGGTTCTTTCTGCACTGCTCTTGCTTCATTCTGCACCTCTGATCCAAATTTCTGCATACCTCTTGCCTTTTTATGCACCCCTCTTCCTTCTTTCTGCACCTCTAATGTGTGTTTCTGCAACTTCTTGCCTCTTTCTGCAGTTCTCTTGCCTCCTTCTGCACCTCACTTGCCTCTTTTTGCACCTCTGTTGGTTCTTTTGCAATGCTCTTGCTTCTTTCTGCACCTCTCTTGCAAATTTCTGCCACCCTCTTGCCTCTTTCTGCACCCCTCTTATCTGTTTCTGCACCTCTCTTGCCTCTGTCTGCACCCCTGTTCCCTCTTTCTGTACCTCTTTTGCCTGTTATTGCAACTCTCTTGCCTCTTTCTGCAGTTCTCTTGCCTCCTTCTGCACCTCTGTTGCTTCTTTCTGCACATCTCTTACCTTTTTCTGCACCCCTGTTGCTGCATTCTGCACTTCCCATGCTTCTTTCTGCACCTGTCTTGCTTCTTTCTGCACCCCTGTTGTCTCATTCTTCACTCGTCTTCCCTCTTTATGCACCTCTCTTGCCTCTTTCTGCATCTCACTTGCCTCTTTCTGCACTTCTCTTGCTTCTTTCTACACCTCTGTTGCTTCTTTCTGCAATTCTCTTGCCTCTTTCTGCGCTTCTCTTGCCTGTTTCTGCACCGCTCTTGCCTGTTTCTGCATCCATCTTGCCTCTTTCTGCACCTCACTTGCTTCTGTCTGCACCCCCTTGCCTCTCTCTGCACCCCTCTTCCCTCTTTGTGCAACTCTCTTGCCTCTTTCTACACCTCTCTTCCCTCTTTCTGCACCACTCTTGCCTCTTTCTGTACCTCTGTTGCTTCTTTCTGCACTTCTCTTGCCTCTTTCTGCACCATTCGTGCCTCTTTCAGCACCTCTGTTGCTTCTTTCTGCACTTCTCTTCCTTCTTTCTGCACTCCTCATGCCTCTTTCTGCACCCTTCTTCCGTTTTCTTGCATGTCTCTTGGTTCTTTCTGCACTGCTCTTGCCTCTTTCTGCACCCCTCTTGCCTCCTTCTGTACCTCTGTTGTTTCTTACTGCACTGCTCTTGCTTCTTTCTGCACCTCTCTTGCAAATTTCTGCACCCCTCTTGCATCTTTCGGCATACCTCTTCTCTCTTTCTGCACCCCTGTTCCCTCTTTCTGCACCTCTTCTGCCTGTTTCTGCACCTCTGCTGCCTCTTTTTGAACTTCTCTTGCCTCTTTCTGTACCTCTTTTGCTTCTTTCTGCACTTCTCTTGCCTCTTTCTGCACCCCACTTGCCTCTTTCTGCACCTTTGTTGGTTCTTTCTGCACTGCTCTTGCTTTTTTCCTGCACTTCTGTTGTTTCTTTCTACACCTCTCTTGCTTCTTTCTGTACCCACTTGCCTCTTTTTTCACCCTTCGTCCCTCTTTGTGCACCTCTCTTGCCTCTTTCTGTACCTCTCTTGCCTCTTTCTGCACCCCTCTAGCCTCTTTCCGCATCTCTTTTGCTTGTTTCTGCTCTTCTTTTGTCTCTTTCTTTACCCCTCTTGCCTCCTTCTGCACCTCTGTTGTTTCTTACTGCACTTCTCTTGTTTCTTTCTGCATCTCTCTTGCAAATTTCTGCACCTCTCTTGCCTCTTTCGGCACCCCTCTTCTCTCTTTCTGTACCCCTGTTCCCTCTTTCTGCACCTCTTCTGCCTGTTTCTGCACCTCTGCTGCCTCTTTCTGAACTTCTCTGCCTCTTTCTGCACCTCTTTTGCTTCTTTCTGCACTTCTCTTGCCTCTTTCTCCACCCCTCTTGCCTCTTTCTGCACCTGTCTTGCCTCTTTCTGCACCTCTGTTGCTTCTTTCTGCACTTCTCTTGCCTTTCTCTGCACCCCTCTTGCCTCTTTTGGCACCCCTATTCCCTCTTTCTGCACCTGTCTTGCCTCTTTCTGCACCTCTGTTGCTTCTTTCTGCACTTCTCTTGCCTCTTGCTGCACCCCTCTTGCCTCTTTCTGCACACACAGGCCTACTTTTAAACTGACCTCAGGCTCAGCAATGCACACATGCAAGTGCAGAAAAGGCTGCTGGCCTCTAAACAGCCATGCCCTATTTTATGCTAGGGACTTAGAGGTAGTTTTAATCCCCCTGCACTGTTATGTACTAGGGTCTTACAGGGGAGGTCATGCCAATCACAGGGGTATCCCAACCAATAGTGTACCCTAGTGTATGTAGGTGTTTTCACTGTATTGTAAGTGTCTTCCAGCATAGCACTGGCTCCGGGCCTAGTTAGGCAGAGCCCAGGGTCAGTCAGAGTCAGTCACCACCAGTACCAGTCAGCAAAAAGTTGGGGGGTGCACAGGGCACAGGATGACTTTGCAACAAGGCCTCTTTCTGCACCTCTGTTGGTTCTTTCCGCATATTTCTTACTTCTTTCTGCACCTTCCTTCCTCTTTCTGGACTTCTGTTGCCTCTTTCTGCATTTCTCCTGCTTCTTTCTGCGCCTTTCTTCCTCTTTCTGCACATTTCCTACCTCTGTAAGCATAGTTAATAATTAGCATTTAAAAAACCTTAGAAATTCACTGAAAAAAACACAGGTTTCAGGGACGTTATAGTTAGAAATTTTAATTTAAAAAACCTTAAAAATTCACTGAAAAAACCACAGGCTTCAGGGACGTTATAGTTAGAAATTAGCATTTAAAATACGTTTGAAATTCACTGAAAAAACCATAGGTTTCAGGGACGTTATAGTTAGAAATTAGCATTTAAAAAAACTTTAGAAATTCACTAAAAAAACACAGGTTTCAGGGACATTATAGTTAGTTGGACATTTCACTCGTACAAAACCAGAGAAATTCGGCCGTTATAGTTAGTTGAGCTAACTATAACTCGCGCCCCCGCAATGCACTGCTGATGAAGTCCCATATTACATCATTCATGACATGGTCAGTGACATCACTGATGACATCTCAAAAGACATCACTGATGACATCATCCATGTGATAATCTGATGCGCCTCCTCACACCCTAATATAACCTTTGATACACCCACTCTAAAATACAGACTACCATTTTTTAAACTAAAGACACACCAATACCAGTTACTACATACCCACTCACTGATTCCTAGGTCTACACACACATCCACTCATTCACCCATACAGTCACTCATATATGCAGTCACTCATCAATACAGCACTATCATATGCACTCATACACCTATACAGACACTCACACACTGCCAGTCATCCAGAGTTACTCACACACCTAGTCAGTCATGCAAAGAATCAATCACACTCCCATTTACTCACCTATACAGTTATATCCACACCACCTCACTTATTCTTACAGATACTAACACATACTTACTCTCTTATACAATCACTGATACAAGCACACACTCATCCATACAGCCACTCTCACAATCACTCACTCTCACATATAGTCAATTATATACTCCAACACTCACATATACTGCCTTTCACATATGTAGTTACTCACACATGTACCACTGAGACATCCATTCACTCACCAACACACCCATACACACACTCACCCACCCATACAGCCCTTCACAGATGCACTCTTGAACCAATACACCCAGTGAATCACCCACTCACACATCTATTCACAAAGTCACACCCCCCACCCACTCAGACACTCAGGCACCCATACAGATACTCTGACAACCAATTAATAACCCATATAGACACTCATGTAGCTACTCACCAACTCATGCAGCCGCTTACATACCAACTGACAGACTGATACAGACATTTTCACAGTTTAGTCATTAACCCATGCATTCAGTAAGACACGTTTAATCAATCACTTATACAATCAGTCACGCACCTACTAAATCATCCATTCAGACACATATATACCCATTCATTCTTCAATACACCATGGCATATATATATATATATAAAACATATTTAAACTTTACAGAAACACACAGTCACTGGATGATGTCATCAGTGATGTCATCAGTGATGTCATTTGAGATGTCATCAGTGATGTCATCAGTGATGTCACTGACTATGTCATGAATGATGTAATATTTGACGTCATCAGCAGTGCATTGCGGGGGCACGAGTTATAGTTAGCTCAACTAACTATAACGGCCAAATTTCTCTGGTTTTGTATGAGTGAAATGTCCAACTAACTATAACGTCCCGGAAACCTGTGGTTTTTTCAGTGAATTTCTAAGGTTTTTAAATGCTAATTTCTAACTATAACGTCCCTGAAACCTATGGTTTTTTCAGTGAATTTCTAAGGTTTTTAAATGGAAATTTCTAACTATAACATCCCTGAAACCTGTGGTTTTTTCAGTGAATTTCTAATGTTTTTTAAATGCTAATTTCTAACTATGCCTACAGAGGTAGGACATGTGGAGAAAGAGGAAGAAAGGCGAAGAAAGAAGCAAGAAAAATGCAGAAAGAGGCAACAGAAGACCAGAAAGAGGAAGAAAGGTGCAGAAAGAAGCAAGAGATATGCAGAAAGAACCAACAGAGGTGCAGAAAGAGGCGTTGTTGCAAAGTCGTCCTGTGCCCTGGGCACCCCCCAACTTTTTGTTGACTGGTGATGGTGGTGACTGACTCTGACTGACACAGGGCTTTGCCTAACCAGACCCGGAGCCAGTGCTATGCAGGAAGACACTTAGAATACAGTGAAAACACCTACATACACTAGGGTACACTATGTGTTGGGGTATCCCTGTGATTGGCATGACCTCCCCTGTAAGGCCCAAGTACATAATAGGGCAGGGCGATTAAAACTACCTCTAAATCCCTAGCATATAATAGGGCATGGCAGTTTAGAGGCCAGCAGCCCTTTTCTGCACTTGCATGTGTGCACTGCTGAGCCTGAGGTCAGTTTAAAATTAGCCCTGTGTGTGCAGGAAGAGGCAAGAGAGGTGCAGAAAGAGGCAAGAGAGGTGCAGAAAGAAGCAAGAGAGGTACAGAAAGAAGCAAAAGAAGAGCAGAAACAAGCAAAAGAGATGCAGAAAGAGGCTAGAGGGGTGCAGAAAGAGTCAACAGAGGTGCACAAAGAGACAAGAGAGGTGCACAAAGAGCAAAGAAGGGTACAAAAAGAGGCAAGTGGGGTGCAGAAAGAAGCAAGAGAGGTGTAGAAAGAAGCAAGAGAAGTGCAGAAAGAAACAACAGAGGTACAGAAAGTAGCAAGAGCAGTGCAGAAAGAACCAACAGAGGTGCAGAAAAAGGCAAGAAAAGTGCAGAAAGAAGCAAAAGAGGAGCAGAAAGAGGCAAGAGAAGTTCAGAAAGAGGCAGCAGAGGTGCAGAAACAGGCAGAAGAGGTACAGAAAGAGGGAACAGGGGTGCAGAAAGAGAGAAGAGGGGAGCCTAAAGAGGCAAGAGGGGTGCAAAAATTTGCAAGAGAGGTGCAGAAAAAAGCAAGAGCAGTGCAGAAAAAAACAACAGAGGTACAGAAGGAGGCAATAGGGGTGCAGAAAGAGGCAAGAGCAGTGCAGAAAGAACCAAAAGACGTGCAGGAAAAGGGAAGAAGGGTGCATAAAGAGTCACGAGGGGTGCAGAAAGAAGGAAGAGAAGTGCAGAAAGAAGAAAGAGGCACGAAGCATGCAGAAAGAGGCAAGAGTAGTGTGGAAAGAAGCAACAGAGGTACAGAAAGAGGCAAGAGTGGTGCAGAAAGAGTAGAAGAGCGGTGTAAAAAGAGGCAAGAGAGTTGCACAAAGAGGGAAGAGGGGTGCAGAAAGAGGCAAGAGGGGTGCAGAAAGAAGCAAGTGCAGTGCAGAAAAAGGCAAGAGAGGTACAGAAAGAGGCAGAGAGGTGCAGAAATAGGCAAGAGAATTGCTGAAAGAAGCAACAGAGGTGTAGAAATAAGCAAGAGAAGTGCAGAAAGAAGCAAGTGAGATGCAGAAAGAGGCAAGAGAAGTGTAGAAAGAGGGAAGACGAGTGTAGAAAGAGACAACAGGCGTGCAGAAAGAAGCATGATAGGTGCAGAACGAAGCATTGGCAGTGCAGAATGAAGCAGCAACAGGGGTGCAGAAAGAGGCAAGAGAAGCGCAGAAAGAAGCAACAGAGGTGTAGAAGGAGGCAAGAGGACTACAGAAACAGGCAAAAGAGGTACAGAAAGACGGTACAGGGGTGCAGATAGAGGCAAGATAGGTATAGAAACAGGTAAGAGGGGTGCAGAAATTTGCAAGAGAGGTGCAGAAAGAAGCAAGAGCAGTGCAAAAGAACTAACAGAGGTGCAAAAAGAGGCAAGTGAGGTGCAGAAGGAGGCAAGAAAACTGCAGAAAGAAGCAAGAGAGTTGCAGAAACAGGCAGGAGAGGTGCTGAAAGAGGGAAGAGGGGTGCAGAAAAAGGCAAGAGGGATGCAGAAATTTGGAACAGAGGTGCAGAAAGAAGCAAGAGCAATGCAGAAAGAACCAACAGCGGTGCAGAAAGAGGCAAGGGGGTACAGAAATAAGCAAGTGAAGTGCAGAACGGAGCAAAAGAGGTGCAGAAAGAACCAACAGAGGTGCACAAAGAGGCAAGAGGGGTGCAGAAAGGGTTAGGAGAGGTACACAAAGAGGCAAGAGGGGTACAGAAAGAGGCAGGAGGGGTGCAGAAAGAAGGAAGAGAACTGCAGAAAGAAGCAACAGAGGTACAGAAAGAGGCAAGAGTGATGCAGAAATAGGGAAGAGAGGTGCAGAAAGAGGCAAGAGAGTTGCAGAAAGAGGGAAGAGGGGTGCAGAAACAGGCAAAAGGGGTGCAGAAAGAGGGAACATGTGGGCAGACTGATGCAAGAGAAGTGCAGAAAGAGGGAAGAGGGTTGCAGAAAGAGGTAAGAGGGGTGCAGAATGAAGCAACAGAGGTGCAGAAAGAAGTAAGAGAAGTGCAGAAAGAAGCAACAGAGGTGCAGAACGCAGTGCAGAAAGAACCAACAGAGGTGCAGAAAGAGGCAAGAGAAGTGCAGAAAGAAGCAAAAGAGGAGCAGAAAGAGGCAAGAGAAGTTCAGAAAAAAGGCAGCAGAGGTACAGAAACAGGCAGAAGAGGTGCAGAAAGAGGGAACAGGGGTGCAGAAAGATAGAAGAGGGGTGCCTAAAGAGGCAAGAGGGGTGCAGAAATTTGCAAGAGAGGTGCAGAAAGAAGAAAGAGCAGTGCAGAAAGAAACAACAGAGGTACAGAAGGAGGCAATAGGGGTGCAGAAAGAGGCAAGAGCAGTGCAGAAAGAACCAAAAGACATGCAGGAAAAGGGAAGAAGGGTGCAGAAAGAGTCATGAGGGGTGCAGAAAGAAGGAAGAGAAGTGCAGAAAGAAGCAACAGAGGTGCTGAAAGAGGCACGAAGCATGCAGAAAGAGGCAAGAGTAGTGTGGAAAGAAGCAACAGAGGTACAGAAAGAGGCAAGAGTGGTGCAGAAAGAGTAGAAGAGAGGTGTAGAAAGAGGCAAGAGAGTTACACAAAGAGGGAAGAGGGGTGCAGAAAGAGGCAAGAGGGGTGCAGAAAGAAGCAAGTGCAGTGCAGAAAGAGGAAAGAGAGGTGCAGAAAGAGGCAGAGAGGTGCAGAAATAGGCAAGAGAAGTACAGAAAGAGGCAAGAGAATTGCTGAAAAAAGCAACAGAGGTGTAGAAAGAATCAAGAGAAGTGCAGAAAGAAGCAAGTGAGATGCAGAAAGAGGCACGAGAAGTGCAGAAAGAGGGAAGACGAGTGTAGAAAGAGACAACAGGGGTGCAGAAAGAAGCATGACAGGTGCAGGACGAAGCATGGGAAGTGCAGAATGAAGCAACAGGGGTGCAGAAAGAGGCAAGAGAAGTGCAGAAAGAATGAAAAGAGGAGCAGAAAGAGGCAAGAGAAGTTCAGAAAGAGGCAGCAGAGGTGCAGAAACAGGCAGAAGAGGTGCAGAAAGAGGGAACAGGGGTGCAGAGAGAAGAGGGGTGCCTAAAGAGGCAAGAGTGGTGCAGAAATTTGCAAGAGAGGTGCAGAACGAAGCAAGAGCAGTGCAGAAAGAAACAACAGAGGTACAGAAGGAGGCAATAGGGGTGCAGAAAGAGGCAAGAGCAGTGCAGAAAGAACCAAAAGACGTGCAGGAAAAGGGAAGAAGGGTGCAGAAAGAGTCACGAGGGGTGCAGAAAGAAGGAAGAGAAGTGCAGAAAGAAGCAACAGAGGTGCTGAAAGAGGCACGTAAGGGTGCAGAAAGAGGCAAGAGTAGTGTGGAAAGAAGCAACAGAGGTACAGAAAGAGGCAAGAGTGGTGCAGAAAGAGTAGAAGAGAGGTGTAGAAAGAGGCAAGAGGGGTGCAGAAAGAAGCAAGTGCAGTGCACAAAGAGGGAAGAGGGGTGCAGAAAGAGGCAAGAGGGGTGCAGATAGAAGCAAGTGAAGTGCAGAAAGAGGAAAGAGAGGTGCAGAAAGAGGCAGAGAGGTGCAGAAATAGGCAAGAGAAGTGCAGAAAGAGGCAAGAGAATTTCTGAAAGAAGCAACAGAGGTGTAGAAAGAAGCAAGAGAAGTGCAGAAAGAAGCAAGTGAGATGCAGAAAGAGGCAAGAGAAGTGCAGAATGAGGGAAGACGAGTGTACAAAGAGACAACAGGGGTGCAGAAAGAAGCATGACAGGTGCAGAACGAAGCATGGGAAGTGCAGAATGAAGCAACAGAGGTGTAGAAGGAGGCAAGAGAACTGCAGAAACAGGCAAAAGAGGTACAGAAAGAGGGAACAGGGGTGCAGATAGAGGCAAGAGAGGTATAGAAACAGGTAAGAGGGGTACAGAAAGAGGCAAGAGGGGTGCAGAAATTTGCAAGAGAGGTGCAGAAAGAAGCAAGAGCAGTGCAGAAAGAAGCAAGAGCAGTGCAGAAAGAAACAACAGAGGTACAGAAGGAGGCAATAGGGGTGCAGAAAGAGGCAAGAGCAGTGCAGAAAGAACCAAAAGACGTGCAGGAAAAGGGAAGAAGGGTGCAGAAAGAGTCACGAGGGGTGCAGAAAGAAGGAAGAGAAGTGCAGAAAGAAGCAACAGAGGTGCTGAAAGAGGCACGAAGCGTGCAGAAAGAGGCAAGAGTAGTGTGGAAAGAAGCAACAGAGGTACAGAAAGAGGCAAGAGTGGTGCAGAAAGAGTAGAAGAGAGGTGTAGAAAGAGGCAAGAGGGGTGCAGAAAGAAGCAAGTGCAGTGCACAAAGAGGGAAGAGGGGTGCAGAAAGAGGCAAGAGGGGTGCAGATAGAAGCAAGTGAAGTGCAGAAAGAGGAAAGAGAGGTGCAGAAAGAGGCAGAGAGGTGCAGAAATAGGCAAGAGAAGTGCAGAAAGAGGCAAGAGAATTGCTGAAAGAAGCAACAGAGGTGTAGAAAGAAGCAAGAGAAGTGCAGAAAGAAGCAAGTGAGATGCAGAAAGAGGCAAGAGAAGTGCAGAAAGAGGGAAGACGAGTGTACAAAGAGACAACAGGTGTGCAGAAAGAAGCATGACAGGTGCAGAACGAAGCATGGGAAGTGCAGAATGAAGCAACAGAGGTGTAGAAGGAGGCAAGAGAACTGCAGAAACAGGCAAAAGTGGTACAGAAAGAGGGAACAGGGGTGCAGATAGAGGCAAGAGAGGTATAGAAACAGGTAAGAGGAGTACAGAAAGAGGCAAGAGGGGTGCAGAAATTTGCAAGAGAGGTGCAGAAAGAAGCAAGAGCAGTGCAAAAGAACTAACAGAGGTGCAAAAAGAGGCAAGTGAGGTGCAGAAGGAGGCAAGAAAACTGCAGAAAGAAGCAAGAGATTTGCAGAAACAGGCAGGAGAGGTGCTGAAAGAGGGAAGATGGGTGCAGAAAAAGGCAAGAGGGATGCAGAAATTTTGAACAGATGTGCAGAAAGAAGCAAGAGCAATGCAGACAGAACCAACAGCGGTGCAGAAGAGGCAAGGGGGTACAGAAATAAGCAAGTGAAGTGCAGAACGAAGCAAAAGAGGTGCAGAAAGAACAAACATAGGTGCAAAAAGAGGCAAGAGGGGTGCAGAAAGGGATAGGAGAGGTGCACAAAGAGGCAAGAGAGGTACAGAAAGAGGCAGGAGGGGTGCAGAAAGAAGGAAGAGAACTGCCAAAAGAAGCAACAGAGGTACAGAAAGAGGGAAGAGGGGTGCAGAAACAGGCAAAAGGGGTGCAGAAAGAAGCAAGTGAGGTGCAGAAAGAGGCAAGATAGTTGCACAAAGAGGCAAGTGAGGTGCAGAAGGAGGCAAGAGAACTGTAGAAAGAGGCAAGAGAGTTGCAAAAGGGGTGCAGAAAGAGGGAACATGTGGGGGGACTGATGCAAGAGAAGTGCAGAAAGAGGGAAGAGGGTTGCAGAAAGAGGCAAGAAGGGTGCAGAATGAAGCAACAGAGGTGCAGAAAGAAGCAAGAGAAGTGCAGAAAGAAGCAACAGAGGTGCAGAAAGAGGCAAGCGGGGTGCAGCAAGAGGCAAGAGAATTGCTGAAAGAAGCAATAGAGGTGTAGAAAGAAGCAAGAGAAGTACAGAAAGAGGCAAGTGAGATGCAGAAAGAGGCAAGAGTAGTGCAGAAAGAGGGAAGACAAGTTCAGAAAGAGAAAACAGGGGTGCAGAAAGAAGCAAGTGAGGTGCAGAAAGAGGCAAGAGAGGTGCAGAAAGAGGCAAGAGAGGTGCAGAAACAGGCAAGAGAAGTGTTGAAAGAGGCAAGAGAGGTGCAAAAGGATGCAAGAGAACTGCAGAAAGAGGCAAGAGAGTTGCAGAAAGAGGCAAGTGAGGTGCAGAAGGAGGCAAGAAAATTGCAGAAAGAGGCAAGAGAGTTGCAGAAACAGGCAAAAGGGGTGCAGAAAGAGGGATCAGGTGGGCAGACTGAGGCAAGAAAGGTGCAGAAAGAAGGAAGAGGGTTGCAGAAAGAGGCAAGAGGGGTGCAGAAGGAAGCAACATAGGTGCAGAAAGAAGCAAGAGAAGTGCAGAAAGAAGCAACAGAGGTGCAGAAAGAGGCAAGAGGGGTGCAGCAAGAGGCAAGAGAAGTGCAGAAAGAAACAACAGAGGTGCAGAAAGAGGCAAGAGAAGTGTAGAAAGAGGCAAGAGAGGTGTATAAACAGGCAGGAGAGGTGCAGAAAGAGGGAACAGGGGTGCAGAAAGAGGCAAGAGGGGTACAGGAAGAAGCAAGTGGGGTGCAGAAAGAGGCAAGAGAGGTGCAGAAAGAGGCAAGAAAGGTGCAGAAAGAGGCAAGAGAGGTACAGAAAGTGGAAGAGATGAGCAGAAAGAGGCAAAAGAAGTGCAGAAAAAAAAGAAAGTTGCAAAACGAAGCAACAGAAATGCAGAAAGTGGCAAGAGAGGCGCAGAAAGAAGCAAGAGTGGTTTGCACACCATTAGTATCAATTTAACACCCACATTTAGCAATAAGTAACAGGTGACCATTCTAGGTTTGCAAAGGGCCTTCCACCACAATGTAACACTTGTCGCTGCATTTTTGGTAAAGTTTGAGCCGTTTGAGCTAGAAACAAGCCTTTTTTTGTTCAAATCTGCAGATTAGGCAGCAGATGATGGATTATGTGGCTAATGCGGAAAATGTATAATTGTGCAAAAGTCGGTGCGGCCAAACAGTCACATAATTCCAGTGGTCCTGCTCATACCTCCGACTAGGTCCAAAAGTGCTCCTCAGTGATTCCTTCTTTTTTTGTCTCATTGAGTTCATAATTTATTTTCTATGGAAACGAGGAAGACTAAACCTGAGGTTACCACTCCACAACACAGACTACCATACCACATAATTACTCTCCATAACACATAATCCCACTCTTCATAATTCCTATACACTAAATACCACATACTTTCTATCCACATAATTACACTGCACAACATACCACATAATTCCATTACACACAAAGTACATCCACTCCACTCCAAAAAACATTAGTAAAAAACTTTTAGATTTACAATGCCAATAGCTCTAACTCTTGCAAATGCGAGACATATTACATTACAAATGCTTCTTTAACTGATAGTCACGTTTGCAGAGTGGTGGAGAAAGGGGGCCGGGCCTCCAACTAGCGCTCAGGAATTCCAATGCGTAGGACTTACAGGAGGTACCATGAGGGCTTCTTGGCCCCCAAAGTCCCTCAGGAGTAAAGTGGACTTCGTCCCCTAACCAATACTGTGCCAGGAGGTACGTTTGCAGAGTGGTGGCAAAAGGGGGGGCGTGGCCTCCGAAGACCTCTTAGCAATCCCACTGTGTGGGACTTAGAGGAGGTAACAGGAGAGGTAGTTGGCCCCCAAGGACAACCTTGGGGGCCAACTACCCCTCCTATTACCTCAAGTAAGTCCCACACAGCAGCATTGCTAAGTTCTCATAGCAGGCCTCGCCCCCTTTCCCTACCACTCTGCAAACGCGCTCCCTGATGCGCTCTTGCATGGAGATTAAAATCCACTTCGCTGCTGGGGGTCATTAGGGGCCAACTAGCCTACCTGTTACCTCCAGTAAGCCCTACACAGTGGGATTGCTGAGAGGTGGAAACAGACCATGTCCCCTTTGTCCACCATTCTGCAAACACGCCTCCTGGCGTGCTCTTGATTGGGGGGTGAAGTCCCCTTGCCTCCTGAGGGTCCTTGGGGGCCAACAAGGCCTCCTGATACCTCCAGTAAGCCCCACACAGCTGGATTGCTGAGAGTGGTCCAAGGCCACTCACCCTTTTTACACCACTCTGCAAACGCACCGCCTGGCAAACTGCTGCTTGGGGGATGAAGTCCACTTCAGTCCTGAGGTCCTCAGGACATAAGGGGACCTCATCACCCCACCAGCAGTGCGCCAAGAGGCGCGTTTGCAGAGTGGTTTAAAATGGGGCATGGCCTCCTACCACCTCTCAGCAATCCCACTGTGTGGGGCTTACTGGCGGTTCCTGGTGGCCTAGTTGGCCCCCAGGTACCCTCACTAGCAACGGGGACTTAAACCCCCAAAGCAGAGCGTGCCAGGAGGCGCGTTTGCAGAGTCGTACAGGGAGTGGGCGGGGCCTCCGGAGAGTTGCCGGTTTCTTTTTTATTTTTTTATTTTATGGGAGAGGGGCCACGTGGCCCCCCATCCCTGGGCCACTTTTGGCCCCGGGTACCCCATCCCCCGGGGCATACCCAGTCTGTTTTATTTTGTTGGGGGCCCGCGTGGACCCCCTCCTGAGGCAAATTTGGGCCCCAAGGTCCCAATCCCCCGGGGCCCGGCCTTCTTTTTTGTTTATTTTTTTAAAAATAAATTTAAAAAGAGAGGGGGCAGCGTGGCCCCCCTCCCAGGCCATTTTTGGCCCCATGGACCCCATCCTCCGGGTCTTGGCCATTGCTTTTTTTTTTTAAATAAAGGGAGGGGGCCAAGCGGCCTCCCTCCTGGGCCATTTTACGCCCCGGGGACCCCATCCCCCGGGGCTTGGCCAGTCTTTCTTTTTTTTTAAATAAACTGAGGGGGGCCGAGTGGCACCCCCTCCCGGGCCACATCGGGCCCAGGGACCCCATCCCCTGGGGCCGGCCCTAACGTTGGGGACCGCGGGGGGAGCCCCAGTGCCCCCGCAGTCCCAGCTGGCTCCCCGCCTCCTGTGGAAGCCGGCATTGCTTTTGGGCAAGGGGAGCTGCTGATATGCAGCTCCCCTTGCCCAAAAACAATTCTGCTTTGCTTCTTGGAAGCGAGAGCAGGTTTGCTATGGCAGGGCGGGAGCCGTGCTCCGGCCCTGCCATAGCAAACGGCAATGTCCCAGGGGTGGGCACCCCGGGACATTGCAGGAGCCGGCCCTCAGGGATGGCGGTCCCAAGGGCCATTTAGGTCTCCAGGAGGGGGGCCATGCGGCCCCATTCCCAGCAAGTTTGAAGCCCCGCTGAGGTGGTGGTCTGCTACGGACCCCCATACTTACATATTCAATGCCCTGGGGAGGTGGTGGTCCCTGGGGCAGTGTGGGGGGGCTCGAGCCCCCCCACACTTTGCTTTTGGAAGTAGCCCTGGGGAGGTGGTGGTCCCCAGGGCAGCGTGGGGGGCAGGAGCCCCCCAAGCATTTTTTTTAAAAAGCCCCACCTTCCCGGGGCTGTGGGGGCCCCTACGGGCCCCTGCAAATTAATTGGACATTGCCCGGGTCCTGGCCCACCCGGGGGCGTAAGGAAAACAAAGCGCGGCAGCCCGTGATTCATTTTTTTGTTGTTTTTTTGGCCGGATTCGCGCACCCAGCGTGAATTTGGGTGATTTTTCAAAAAAACATGCTTTTTTTGGCCCTGGGGGTCCTTTGTGGGACCCCCTGAGCAGGCCTAGGGGTTCAGGGTGTTTCTACCCTGCCCCCTTTTCTTGTTTTTAATCTTTTTGTTACTGTTTTCTTGTATCTCAGTTACCGAGTCACAAGATGGCTGCCAACACATTCTGGTTTGGACAGATTGAAGATCGTGCTCGGGAGGGTTCACGAATCCTCCTCGGTGCTCAGATATCAATATTTTTATTTTTTTTATTTTTCAGCAACTACTGAATGGATTTACACCATTTAAAAAAAGGGTGCTTTCTGAACCAAGAGCTACCTTCGTGCCAAATTTGGTGTAATTCCGTTCAGCAGTTCGGGCTGTAGCTATGTCAAAAGTTCCAATGGAAATGAACATGGGGAAAACACGTTTTGGGACCCCCCATTTTTCTCAGCCCCCATTTGACGAATCACCCCAAAACTTTCAAGACAGGAGCTGACCTGAGCAAACCATTAGTTTTTAAAATTTCTAGAAGATTCCTCGAACGGCGCCAAAGATATTGGCAAAAGAAAAAATGGATTTTGAATAGAAACAAAGTCCTAGCTATAACTACCTACTGGCGACAGGCAGTAGGAAATAAATATATATATATATATATATATATATATATATATATATATATATATATATATATATATATATATATATATATATATATATATATATATATATTACCTACTGACGGGCACCAGTTGGTAGTTATAGTTATGACCAAAGTTCCACAGGAAAAGCGTTTTTTGACTTGCCTATATCTTTTGCGCAGTTTGGCGAATCTTCACAAAATATTTCCCAAAAATTGCTCCGGCGATTATTGTTGCACATGGAAAGTTTTGAGTTGATCTGTCTAGCGGGGGTTGAGAAAATTGGCAGGTCAAAAATGGTGCTTTTCTCATGGTAATTCCCATAGGACCTGTCAACACAACTACAGCCCGAACTGCTGAACTGAATTACACCAAATTTGGCAGTAAGGAAGATTTTGTTACGCGTGTGCTTTTTGTTGTTTGGAGTAAATACGTTCAGTAGTTGTTGAGAAATTTAACAAAAAACAATTAGTGATGTCTCTGGCCGTGAAGACTTCGCAAAACATAATCAGGTCATACAGGGGAAGGCAGAGATCTGGTTGGCTGCCAACACTTCAACCAGGAAGTGTTGGATGTCATCTTGGGACTCAACTTAAGCTGAGACCCACAAAAAAAATAAGAAAAGGTGGCAGGGTAGGACCCCATAAAGTTGGCCCAGTGGTCCCAGAGGGACCCCAACATTCCAAAAAAGCATTTAAAAAATACTGCTGCAAAATCTTGATATTAGCCAAGTCACAACAACATTTTTTTAAAAAGAAAGTGTGGGTTCCCATGCTTGCTTTAAATAACCACCTGGTGGGCCAGGTTCCGGGGGTATATCCTAAAAGTAGGTGGTGGCACACAAGGCCACCTCCTAGAGCTTATGAAAGCCATGGGGACCGCCACCTCCCCGGGGCATATGTAAATGAATGCAAGGTTTCCCATGTGGCCCCCCACAGCCCTTGGACCGTCACCTCCCCGGGGCACTTTGCAATATTTGTGCGGTCGAGCCCATTGGGCCTGCCCACAGCCTCGAGGACTGCCAGCTCCCCAGAGCATATGTAAAATAATGCAGGGGGCCTGTGTGGCCCCCCTGCAGCCCCGGGGACCGTCATCTCCCCAGAGCTGAATTTAAAATTAATGCGGGAGGGCCATACGGTCTCCCGTGCAGCCTTGGGGACCACCACCTACTCAGGACAAATTAACAAATGAATGCCAGGGGCCCATTTGACCTTGTGCCACCTCTCCAGGGCTGAAATACATTAATGTAGGGGGTCTGTCGCAGACCCCTGGCCCCTGGGACCAGCCCTTCCTTAGGGCTATGCTGTATGCTGGAGGGGGGCTACTTGGCACCCCTCATGGAGACAAGCATTATTTCAGCTTTGCCACTTGTTCCCAAAGCAGCCTGTTCTTGATTGTGCAACCATTGGAATCTTGAAATCCATTTTGGACCCAATAGTGAAGACATTCATTATAGGACTGGACACAGTAGTTTGAATGACACACTTTGTGGGGAATTCATGATCTGTACTTTGTAGTGCCAGTATTAGGGCTTTGAGTTCTGCCAGTTGCGCTGTACAGTTCCCTAAGGACTGAGTGTGTGTTTTTTCAAGACGGAACTTTCTGTCATGCATGCACCCCTTTACGATTGCGCATGTCGCAGAATATTGATGACGTGACCCAATGGCAGGCTGAGCAGATCCATCAATATAAATCATGTATTCAGATCGATCTAGTGGCATTATTTCATTCAGCGGAGGATATTCTTGTTCCTACTGCAGGAATGCTTGCTTTTGTTATGGCCTCTAAGTTTGGTACAGGGGTAACGACAATTATTTGCTTACCCTGAGCCAGTTCTCTCTCTCTCACTGCAGCAGTTTGTACTGCTGTGAGAATTTTCCCAGTGGTTGCAAAATGCATTCCAGTGTTTGTGTACAAATGAGATTTGTATACAATAGGTACCGTATCACCTTCATTCAAAGTGATATAGGTGTACCTGGTGGGTCCAGCAACTACGCTGATCACCAGATTAGTTGTGTTTACATGTGTGTGTAAATGTTTGGAAGCTATCATATCAGCTTGTATGGAACATAAAATGTTTGTATCTTTCTGTGTCCAATGGTTGATCGAAAAATAAGGTCTAATTAAATCGCAGAACGGTTTTACTCGTTCTGTGTAATCCAAAATGTATGTTCTGCCAAAATTCAAGAAACCTAAAATGGATTGTAGTCTTTTCAGAGTCATCGGAGGTTTGCCTTCACTTGACAACTCATATTCCAGAAACACGACATTGAGGTGGGCAATTTTTGATTTTTTGAAACTAAATTTGTAACCCACGTGAACGAACCCAAGAATTATATCGTTCACTTTTGCCAAGTATTCCATTAGCTTATTGTCCATCAGATAAAGATCAATTATGTAGGATAATGCCTCCTCATCAAAATGTTTAAGTAACTCTGTTACCCTGGCCCAGGGCTGTTCTTATTCCATTGAGGTAAATGGCTAAATTGACTCTGTGAACCAAGAGCTGAAAACACTGTGAAATATTTGCTTTCAGGCGCTGTAGTCTGGCAGAAAACCCATTTGAGATATCTAATGTTTTGTATTTCTTCTGCACAATATTATTCATTAGTGCGGCACTATGTGCATTTTGTACTATAAATGTGCACGTGGAAGTGTTTAAATGTCTGTAGTCTAAAACTAGACGATATGAATTGTCCGGTTTCAATACGGGAAACAAGGGATTATTCATTGATGAGGTGCAATTCTCTGTTACACCCTGGTATTCAATTTGCTCTAGGATTTCCCTAACTTGTTTTTTGGCTTCATGTTTTATTGGGTACTGTCTCTGGGGATGAGGAGTTGATTTTAATGGGATCTCGTAATGAAGTGACTCATCATCCCACCCAACATGATTGCAGTAAAGTGCAGGAGCTAGCACTAATGCCCATTCCTGCACGTATAAAAGTGTAACTGATTCTGGAATGAGGTCAGAGAAAGCAGGTAAAATGACCATTTCTCCCAGTGGGCATTCCATTGCAAACTCAGGTGGCCAATCCTTTTCAGCCAAAAGAATATTGTAACCATATCTCAGGTTCTCCCAAAAGAGAGCCTTGATGTTCCTGGGTATGTTCCCCTCCAATTGGAGCATTATTGTATAAACGATGTGGGGCACTTACCCTTGTATCAGGTGTTTCCACCGTGATATGCTCATTCAGCACTACTACCACCAGATAATCGATCAGGTTCTGGCGAGCGATTGTGACTTCTGCTGCGCTGTCCTGCATCGTCACTACCCACTCCCCATTCAGAAGTACATTCGTCAGTTGCCTGGGCATGTCTTATTTTAATTCATGCTTCTTTTTTAATTGAGGTTTAGGAGTCTTTTGTTTGTCCTCTTTAAGGATGTAGTCTGAAGTGTGATGTGTTTTCCTTTTTGGCTTCACACACTCTTCTGATCTTCACTCTGACCGTCCACCTCTCTCCGAACGTGTATCGGATGAATCCTGAAAGGACCGAGGGGGACATGTACCAGTATCCTCTCAGGCTTTCTAATGTTATCACAGTTTCTCAAATTCTAATTTTTGTCAGTGGTTTCCTGCTGAGAAGACTCACCCTGTGATTGTGTCTTATTTTATAATTTTTTTGCTTATTGACCCCTTTCTTTTTGGACGAATCGGGTGCTTGCTTAGAGTTACCCGGCTCAGAATTACTCTTAACCTGTGGTTTCCCAGGTTTGGCTCCCAAATTATCTCTACCTAGCATAGCATAGGTTTCTTTCATAATTTTAGGGAGTTCTTGCTACTGCTGTGTAGGAGTGAACTTCCTTGGGCATTGGTGTATAGCCAATTCTGCCGCTTCCCCCTTTATGTTACTTAACATAATGTTTGCTACTGCTGCAAAATTGCCCATAAGCTTCATCCGAAAGTCCTGCCCTGTGCTCATTCTGTACTTGTTTCAGTACCTCAGGTAAAACTGCTATATAAGGGGTATCATGAGCTGTGGTGTAGACTGCAGGGAAGCAAATTGTTAATATTTTGTGTTTGTCCAGGGGGCCCATATGGAGAAAAACTGCTTCAAGCTTGCTTGTTTTTTCTGCTATCCAGTATGAAATTTGCTCCAGACTGGTGGGAATCTTTCCCATAATGCCATTCAGCGTCTGAGGGCTGATACCCATAGCAGCCATAGCATCCAGTTGTGGTTGTGCAGCCTGAGCCGTCTGTGCTGGGTTATCTGTCAGTGTTTGCATAATATATTGCGTGATGTTTCTGTAAAGTTTCGCTAGATCTTTGTATAGTGTTTTTATTTCTGCTTTATCTAAATTGTCAAGATTTGGATGTGGAGTGTAATCAGCTAGGACTGACGCCTTTAAACCTATTTATGTCTTCATGGTAAGTTAATGGAATTTCCATGGATGGCAAGTATTCCTCTGGTGTTTCATCTTCAATGTAAGTGTGAAACAATTTTGTTCGAGCATTCGCAGTCGAGAATGAAACTCAAGAGTAGAATACCTCTGTTCTGAATGCTTCATGTGCCTCAACCACGTAGGTAATGTCACTACCTGTTGCCTGGAGGCCATATGGTAGTAATTTCATAGTAACTGCATGTCTGCAATTTTCTGTAATATTTAGTCTAACTGCTTGTTCCTCAATGTCCTCGCCTTGTTCAGTCTTTGTTAAAAGAAAAAGGAGTTAAGTAAATAAATTTATGGAGCTAGGGTTTACAGAATTTGGGAATATTTTTATCCTAAAAGCTTGAATAACGTACAGCCAAGACATAGGGTATACATACTCAGCTGAGGCAGATATCCCTTCCCACGATGGACGCCTCCAGTTTGGAGGTGAGTCGGAGTCTCTGGGAAAAGCACAACTGAACTACTCAGCTAGACCGTTAAATAAGAACCCAACCAAAGTTGGCAGAGCTGTGTCATGTATTTCCCACTAATCCGTTGGACCTGTGCGTTTGTTGGACAACATAAACTTTGGGTGAGGTGCCTAACCTCATTCCGGGCACCCCCTCAGGATATGTTGGCCTGGAGACCAGCTAGCTCACAGTGCCAGCGTAAGCCCCTCTAACCTTACCAGGGAGCAAATGGTTTCTGGCATCCACTGAACATGACAACCCTGACCCTTCAGGGATCGTGGAAACAGATCAGAACGGTAGCCTTCCACTCATTATGAGGGTAGTGCTGTGGGTGCCACTCCCTGTCTAACGAGTCTCCAATCTGTGAGACAGGCCTGTGTTTGCTTATGACGAAAAGTCAGCATTAGGGATCAAGACAACAGTACACTTGGGCACTCAGGACAGGGGTAAACGTCTCTTACCATGCAGGGGACTTTTCTGTCCATCACCATACCACTGAGCCCATGTGATGGTCCATTTATACACTGAGAAGCTGGCAACAATGTTAGCGCTTGTCCTCCTCCCTTTTTCTTTCATAGAAGGAGAAATGTTTCTTGAATTAGTGGAAACCCTCTGCCCAAAATTGATGATTCCAAGTCAGACCTATTTTTCCACTGTTGCTGCATCAGTGCCTCACTGTCAAGTGCTGCAATTCATTGCCAATGCTATGAAGGAGAGCCCTGCTCAGTCCATCCACCGCACAATGCAAATGTGGACCAGTTGTCAAGCAACAGATTGGATGAACCTCTGTCGTGTAGTTACCACTAATCTGTAGGACCTGCGCATTTGTTGGACAACTTAAACTTTGGGTGAGGTGCCTAGGCAGATTCCGGGCGCCCCCGCAGGATATGTTGATCTAGACACTAGCAAGCTCACAGTGCCACCGTAAGCCCCCCTAACCTTACCAGGAAGTGAATGGTTTTTGCCAACCACTGAACATGTCAACTCTGACCCCTCAGGGATCATGGAAACAGATCAGAACCTTTTGCTCAGTCACTCAGAGAAATATACAGAGAATACACCGTGGGGCGTTTTCAATATATTTATTGAACCAACTTTATTCTTGTATAGAATACATGTGCTGGGATAAACAGTAGACAGAAGCAGAAGTGATTACAAGCAGCAAATGTGTAAGTAGTAGATACATTCTACAGGGTGCAAAAACAGTGTATTTATGTAGCCAATGATACAAGGCAGTAATCAGGCTTACTTCTACTATGCAAACCCTACTCTGAGTGTACCTAGAGTGTGAGTAGGATAAGTAGCCAAGAATCCCTCCAAGTGACGATCCAACCCCATTAGGTGGTGGGAGAGAATGTAGGAGCCGGTCTTTGTCATGAATTGGATACTCCCCTCACAGAGATGTCAGACCGCTGCATGGTCAAGTCCCAGCATGCAGGGACCCTCGGTGTCAGCTGAAGTGCCTCCTCTGCTAATCTTTTGGGATGCTCTTTATTTATAATAGAAAGCAGCCTTGCAATGTGCGTATAGATTAGCGATGTTATGGATATCCTAGATAGCCCTGTCGCTCCATGGATGAAGATAGAATGACATTTATACATAGTGCATAGAAGGACCTTGTACATGATGTTTGAGGCATCATGATAATGTTGTGGGAAGCTAGATGTAAATAATCCAACATTGTCGTACACACAAATATGTACAAAAGGTCATGGCAGAAATGTTATTGTGAAAAATAGGACAATGTAAGAAATTAGCTGCTTTGCTACATGGGCCTAACCTGGGCACATAATACCTCACTATATACTGGATCTTCTTCTCACCACTGATATTGCTTTTTGGGGCATTCAGTGCAACAGTTGTGATGTTTGCCATGGAAAAATCACATACAGCTGCCCATATATATACAGATGGTAGATGGTCCAATGATGGGGTGTCGGGATTAATTTGCAAGTACAAGTAAACTGTAGAACGCACTATTACCCCAGTGTTCCATGTGTGGGAACCAGTATCAATTATATTGAGAACTGCGGATGTATCATGAATGAATGCAGACATTCTGGAACCGGAGAGAGGCCGCCTTACGCATGCGTCCCAGGTATTGATGCCGGGCCCATACTTGGGAGCCCCATCATGATACATCCACAGTTCTTAATAATAAGAGTGTATGAATGGCTCCAAGCCCAGAGGACTCATCCTTAGATTTGTCGCCACTGACAATGTTATTAATATTGCTAAAGCTGTGACTGATTTACCACACTTCAGAGTCATGTGTTTAACACATTGCGTAAATCTAATTATGCAGGAATTCCTCAAGAAGAAGACATAGTCAACAGCATACTGGTTACCTTCTGAAGAATATACACTCATTTCAGTAATTCATTTAAAACTCAGAAGCAGTTGCAGATCATTCGGTGAGCTAATAAAGGACCTGTAAAAGCCTTCAGTCAGGAGGCACCAATATATTGGAACTCAACCTACTATGCCTGTTTGAGCAGTACAAGCCTATCAACTGTTATGCAATTCATAGGAGAGTGGGTACAATTGACAGAGCCATGAAAATAGAGGTGGACAAATGGGGACTAGTGGAGTGCCTAATACAAATGGTCCTTCCTTTTGAGATTATGACATGAGAAGTCAGCAAGGAGTAGAGCATAATTAGCCAAGTGATCCCGTTGTTTCATCTGCTGCAGGAACATTTGCCAAATGTAGTTCAAATATTTACCAGTGTCAATGAAGAAGCTCGCTTTGTGAACAACTTAATCCTTTGCTTGAACACTAATCAAAGGCTGCAAAAAGGGATAGTGTTTTCCCAGGAGTACATCTGCGTAACAAACCTGGATCTATGGTACAAAAAAGCACAGGCCATTTTCATTCTTCTAACAGATGTGGGTGTCCTAGTTTACAATACTTGGATCGTCTGTAAAGCGGATGATCTAGAAGAAAAACAACTGCACATTATTTCTCGTTGTATGTTTATATGCAGTTGATTTCATAGATGCAGCGATGTCATCAGTGATACCATTGGTGATTTCATAAGTAATGTCATTAATAATGTGACTTATGATGCTGTTGATGATGTCACACAAAGCAAAAAGGTGTTGCATGAGTTATGGTTTGTGCCACTGATGGAGCAAGGTTTCATAACCGAAACTTGCTTGTATACAATCCTCCTCATAGTATTAATTTATTAAACTTGTATTGTTTATACTAACCTTTGCATACACTACACGAAAGGGAAGGATGCTTGCCTGTGTTTTACTAATGAATAACGCTTGTCTGTAATCCAAAATGGCTGCTAAAACGTGGGAATATCACTGCGCATGTCGCAACCATATCACATGGTGTGACGTCTTTCTTTGCTTGGTGGGAAATTTCTGCTTCTGCGCAGTGTGCATTAAAATGGCTGCTTGATGTTTTCACATGCTTCAGCTTGCTCTCATGTCATTATTAAATTGTCGTTTCCTTAACGCTACTAATGCGGGACAGTTTTATAATTAAATGGGTATAGAGTAGAAAAAGTGGGCATACAGTGAAACATTTTATTTGAGATTTTAATATTTTCTTCTTTGACTTTTTATCAGTTCGTAAACTTGGGCCTGGGTTGGTGATCTGAAAACTCGAGAGGCAAATGGTTCTGCGCATGTGTCCTGTTTGGCTGGCAAAGCAACACGAATGAAGTCAACCTGGACGTCGTCCAAGGCCACGACCTAAAGGCCGAAGATGCTGTACTCTTGCCTTTCCTGTTAAAATTTGATACTTTGTACATGAAGAATGTATAACATTTGTCGTGAGACGGGTGGGAAATAAAGCAAATGTATTAATTTGAATGGGCGGGAGTTTAAAGACAATAGGCTTTACAATTTAGGCCAAGTCAATATGGTGAGAGAATCCACCCCCTGTCCCTGTCCAATCAGAAATAGTGGTCCCATATTTTAGCAACATTAAGGGGAGGTACATGGGCGTAGAAGGGTATAATAGATATAGAATTAGTTAATTAGTCGGCTCAGACCGCAGAGTGCGCACAGGAGACTAGCGCTCTTAGCTCCAGACTGTCAAGCTGATCGATTGCAGACTGAACCACTGTCCAGAGAGGTCCTGAGGAGGGGGCGGCGGAGTCCATTAGAAGGAAGGCACGGGAGAATCGAGGAGAAGTCGAGTATCAGAGAGGGGAGCGACGCAGGCGTCGTTGTAGAGAGGTCACCGGTCCTGTCCTGATCCTGGAGGAGGTCTTTGCTCTTCACCCTTGCTGGGTCCTATTCTTTCTAACTCCTTGGCCAAGGGGTTTGGTTCTCGCACTTAGGTAAATATAATGCAACCTTTAGTTGCGCTGCTGTCTCTATCCTCTCCTTTCCTGAGGGACCGTCATTGATTAGCAATAATTATTCTATGCTTCATCTTGGGTATTGCGATTAAGTACCATGTGGTTTCTGTAATTTACTCTGCTAAATCTTTAGATAAACATTTTAAAACTTCCTGACTCAGTGGTTATTTCAGGATGATGTACTATAATGAATGTCACTCATTTTAAACTTCCCAATTAGCAAAGGATTCATTGGTAAGTCATTACTCTTCATTCGGAAGGTAATTGGTAGCAGGGATTTTGATAAAGAGTAACAACTGATAAAACCCAGCGTAAGTATTAGCGTAGTATGAATGTATGGGCCCAAGTGAGTATCTGGTGTATGAATGCTGTTTGCTAATATCGCGCTGGATCCGTTTTCTGGTAATCAGAGGATGGTTACTCTTTGTTAATTGGGTAATGAGAATTTTATTTTTATGAACTAACATCCGTATATTCGAAGTTTGTTTTATGTTGTCTAGAATCCCCGGGTTAAAAAGAATAGCGGATGGTAAGTGGAAGCCATACTGCAGTGAGGTTATCTGCCAGGCAGAAATAGTACTGAAAAGTTAAGCAGGACTATCAGTACTCGTTAGGGACTCTATGCGTGTGAGTAATAGCAAAAGAGTACACTGGTGAAAATTTGATGTTATATCACCTAGAAAGGGTAACATTGAAGAAGTAACAGGTATTTCTGGAGCTTGTGTGAAGAGTAAACGGAAGGGTTTTACTCGTAGTATATGTTAGTAAACGGAAAGGGTTTTACTAAGTGTGAGAGAAACTATCTTTTTCGAATTTAGAAGAAATTGGCACGATAGCGAATGTTTTATGTTGTTACTGAAATTTAATTAAGATTTATAGAGAAAATAAATTTGCGTAAGAATTTGTAAAGGGAGGGTTAGCTGCCGGAGAGGGAGCTGACATCTAAGCCTGGGCGTAGTTCGCGAAGTAGCGCTACGCGAAGCTACGCAAAGTGCAGTTCGCACTACGCGAGCTACGCGTAGCACTACGCGAACTGCGTAGTGCACTGTTCGCAATGATTGCACAGTGCCGGATGCTTGTCCACACTGTGCAATCATTGAAAACGGCATCTTGCACAGTGCGAGCTGTCTTTTACTGCCGCTCGAGTAGATTTTTACTCGAGCTGCAGCTTTCTCAACGCGGACTGGTAGTTTCTCATCGCGAGCGGTCGCGAGCATACGCGACCACTCGCAATGAGAAACCTGACCTCCCCGCGTTGAGAATCTCACCGGGATGTTTATTTTCCACGCTCGCGATCGGCAACTTGATGTTGCTGATCGCGAACGAGGAAAAAGTCTTGCCGGGATGTCATTTTGCTTGCTCGCGGTCGCCAACTTGACGTTGAGGACCGCGAGCAAGCAAAAAATGACCGCTGCACTACGCTACGCTACGCTACGCGTGTTTGCACTGTGCTACGTGCAATTCGCGTTGTGCGAAGTAGCGCAAACTACGCGAGCGTAGCGTAGTGCTTTGCCCAGGGTTACTGACATCACAAACGCCACGCTGGGATTGGTTGATACAGCGGGTGTGGAAAGACCCTTGTAAAGGAGGGGTCAGTAGTCAGGAGTAGTACTGACGTCACAAACGCCGCGCTGGTATTGGTTGAAACAGCGAGGGACAGAAAAGCGCAGATTGTAAAGGAGGGGTTGACAGACTAACGTCACAGAAAGGCCGCGCTAGGATTGGTTCAGAAATAGAAGAAAGCAGACACTTGATTGGTTGATATTCTAGAAGCTAAAATCTTAGTGGGTAGAGATTGCATGTTAAAACGCGATCCAACTTTAACAGGAACTCGTCCGGATAGGAGATTCCTAGGTTTTGCAGAGTATAATTTTATACACCGAAGATTAGATAGAATGTACGGAGAGAAGAGAAAAATGTCCTTTCTGCAAAAGATTAAAAACTATTTTAAAAAGGATAAACCAATCAAAACTAGGGAAGGAATTATCATTCCACCAGCTAAAACGCCCGCTTCATTCATGATGATGGAGAGAGGTTATCATACTTGTGTATGGATGGAGAATTGGATAGAATATACCAAAAATGATGGAATATTAGCATTTCCCGAGAATGGCACGTTCAATGGGCGAATTCTGCAAAATTTGAGATTGAGGATGAATGACTTAGAACCCAGACCTAGATTAACTCAGTACGAAGCTCTAGAGGAATGGGAAACCGAGGCATTTGAGCGTGACCGATCTAGGAATAATAGGGGTTATCGAGGATTTTTTCCGAGATATCTACATGAGTCTAGGGACGGTCAGATGAAACAATGGAGAAGGGCAATGATTACAGAAGGATTATATCCATTGTTAACAGCAGAGGAGAAATTAGGAAGTAAATGCACAGAAAAGACAAAATAATTAATGAGAAATGACGACTCTGAAGACGAATTTATGGAAGAAATGTTAAGGAACCCCCACCATATCAGGAAGGGGCAAGTGGATGCACCCCAAGTGCACCACCGATAAAAACTCCATTAGTGCCACAGGTAATGCATGAATTCACCCCTAGTATAATACTTCATGACAAAGAAAGGGAAGCCCTAGAGAAGACCAGAGCAGAATTAATACAGAAAATAACACAGATAAAAGTACATCCTGATTCATTGACCATACCTGTAACAATTGGTCCAGTAGTTCCATTATATGGTACTCAGGGAAACTGTCCTCCACCGATACTTGCACCTACTCCTGTAAACGCTACAAACCCTGAAGCAGTAGTAATGGTTGAAGATCACTTTAGTGACAGCGAATCCACAATATCATTGATGGATTTACCCATTCGAGATTCTGTCAATATTACTCCCAAGAGAACTACACCTGGGTGTTCAAAAGATATAAGTCTAGTAACTTCATCAGGAGCAAAAAGTGCCACAATAGTCACCCCTGAAGATTTAGAAAGGTGGACACAAGAATCAGTTAAACAGTGCACACCTCCGAAAATAATGGACATTCATAGATTAAAAGTTGAATTAGAAGAAATAATAGCCGGAAATGTAGGACTAGATCGCTTAAACACCTATGATGATGAAGAATTATTGTTCATGTGCAGAAGTATCACAAGAAATGAAGGTTATTCCATGAAAAATTATCTAATTTAGCACTGCAGATGGGAATAGAAATAGGGAGATCAAAAGTACTACAGAAACCTTATAGAGCAGAATTCTCAGACAAAGATTTAGAAAATATGAATGCCTCTGGAAGAAAATTACAAATAAGAGAATTAATGATAGTTTTGCAAAAATGGGGAGAATTGGATAAATGGAGAACTAGGTGGGCCAAGAAAAAGGAAGAAGCACGAACAAGAAGAACAGCATCTGAATATGTGATGAAAGAGACAGGGAAAGCAGACCAAATGTATCCAATGCGAGAAGTTGCGGGAGGAGGATATGTACATGTCCCATGGAGCAGACAGGATATTTTGTCATTTACGAATGATTTTCCAAAGTTGAGAGAAAAACCAATTGAATGGTACAAGCAGGTTGACAGGTTTGTGAAGGTGTCAAAGGTATTGTTAAAAGACTTAGATGGTTTGTTTGACATAGTGGTACCTGCCGATTTATGGACAGATTGCAAAATCACAGTGGATTGGCCAAGTGACGAGTATCCTGGAGATCCGAAAACAGGTGCCCCGTCAAATGATGTGATGAAAAAGTATCAGCAGGTGATAACTTACCTGAAAGGGAAAATACCACCGAAAGAAACAGATTGGGTGAAAATAGATCGAACTACCCAAGAAGCTAATGAATCGGTACATTCATACTATGAGCGTCTATTGCAGGTATTTAAACAGAATAGTGGATTTGAGGACATTGGAGACAAGAACATGAGATAGTTTGTGTATCGATTTATTTACGGTTTGAAGCCAGAAATTTGTCAGATGATTAAACAGCATATGCTGTGTTGGCAAGGGAAGCCGATTGATGAAATTTTGAAGTATGCAAAATATTGTGGAGACAATATTGAGGATAGACACAAGAAATTGCAGGAAAAAGTGATGTGGGCTCAGGTGAAAATGGCTGAGAAACAGGGAATTAATTTGGAAAATCCGAGTGAAAATCAAGGAAAAGATTCGGGAACGAATGGAGATACTGGAAATTGTGGAAAATTTAGAGGACGAATGAGTAGAGAAGAAGCTAAAAAGAAATTTCCTTGTCATGGATGCGGAAAATTGGGGCATTGGAAGGATGAATGTAAAAAGATTCGGAATAATAATGGCCCAAATCAAAATTTAAATCCCCAGACGCAGAATGACTCACCGCAGGGTGTAAACCCTCAGAGTCAGTTGCCACCTGCACCTATTCAGGGTAATGTAAGCAGAGCAAAGCACGGTACAGACATCGGATATCAAGGAGGAAGTGGTAAGAATGATTATATAACATCACAGTTTCTTTTGCAGGACGATTTCTGTCAATACAGTTCATGACGGTGCCTAGGAGAGGGGGAGAAGGAGTGCGTACTTGGCGCATCCCTACCGGTAGACCAGTCAGGTCCATATGTTGAAGGAAATGTGAAAGGTAATGATATTACTTTTCTTTTGGACACTGGTGCTACCCGGTCTACTGTAAGAACAGCAGACATTCCAGACCTTCCTCTCTCTGGTGAAAATATCCAAGTAGTGGGGGTAGCTAATCAAAGGATTAGAACACCTCTTACCGAACCAATGGAAGTTAAAATTGGAAACTTCAGAGAAATGCATCAATTTGTAGTATGTGATTCTAGTCCAGTAAACTTATTAGGTAGGGATTTGTTGTGCAAGATGAATTGTACAATTTTCTGCACACCGGATGGTGTGGCAGTTCAGACACCAGATGAAGACCATGTATATAAAATTATGATTGCAAAACAGGGTACAGAAGTAGATGAGATGTTTTCGTTAATAACAAAAGACGAGTTGCCAGAAGAATTAAAAGGTACAGTAAACCCCATAGTTTGGGATTTCACAGGAAAAGAAGTAGGACTTATGGCTAAAATAGACCCAGTTAAAATTACTGTAAAGGAAGGTGCAATTTTCCCAAATACCAGACAGTACAAAATGAGTGCAGAAGTAAAAGCAGGAGTCATTGAAGAAATCGATCGAATGGTTGAACAAAACATACTAAAAGAAGTAATGAGTAGCCCATGTAATTCACCAATAATGGGATTAAAGAAACCTAGTGGAAAATATAGGATTGTTCAGGACCTGAGGAAAATAAATAAGATTGTAGAACCATGTTGTCCCATAGTGCCAAATCCTGCAGTAATCCTATACCAGATTCCGTGGAGTGCAGGATGGTTCACAGTAATCGATCTGTGTCAAGCGTTCTTTTCAATACCATTGCATCCAGATAGCCAGTATCTTTTCTCATTTAAATTTGAGAACAAGGTCTATGTATGGAATCGTGTTCCTCAGGGGTACACAGAAAGTCCTTCCATTTTCAATCAGATATTGAAAAAGTGCCTTGAGAAACTAGTGATGCCAGGAAGCTCAGTCCTAGTGCAATATATCGACGACTTATTGGTGGCATCGAACACCAGAGAGGACTGTGTTGTTGATTCCATAGCATTATTAAATCTTTTGGCAGAAGAAGGGCATAAAGTCTCACCTGAAAAGTTGCAGTTTTGTACAACAGCTGTTAAGTATCTGGGACACCAAATTGAGAGGGGAAAAAGAAGAGTAACCTCTGAAAGAGTAAAATTAATAAAGAAAATGCAAATGCCTGTAACCCAAAGACAAGTAAGAATGTTCCTAGGAATAGTAGGTTACTGTCGGCAATGGATACCAGGATTTTCCCTACTAGCTAAATCTTTAATTAACATGACGAAAAAGAAAGCAAAGGATCCTGTTGAGTGGGATGATGAAAGTGTAGGAGCTTTTGTAAAATTGAGAAATGCCCTATGTTCAGCACCTGCCTTAGGCATGCCTGATTATAAAAGAGAATTTGCATTATTCTGTCATGAAAGAGAAAATTGTGCACTTTCTGTCCTAACTCAAAGACACGGATTAGACAGACGTCCTATAGCATATTTTTCTGCTACATTGGACCCAGTAGCAGCCGCGTTGCCAGGATGCTTAAAAGCAGTGGCGGCTACTTGTTTGAGCATTGAACAAAGTGAGTCAATTGTGATGGGACATCCTGTAAAAGTGTATGTTCCACATGCGGTTGTAATTCTGTTGACAAGAACTCGAACTCAGCATCTTACTCCTAGTCGGTTGACTAAATACGAAAGAATAATAATGGGTGCTGAAAATGTGACCATGGTAAGGTGTACTATAATAAATCCAGCAACCTTACTACCAGACCCATATCATGAGAGAATTAAAGATGACGAAGAAGATGAACATGATTGTTTACAGATTACAGAATTATGCACAAAACCACGCCCAGATATTGAGGAACAGCCTCTTAAAAACCCAGACAGGGAGCTATTTGTTGATGGTTCATGTCAAAGACATGAAGACGGTAAACTAACTGCTGCCTATGCGGTATGTGAATTAACTGGAATAGTTGAAGCATCCTATTTACCAGGAGTAAAATCTGCACAAGTAGCTGAATTGATTGCGTTGATAAAAGCCTGCAAAATTGGGAGGAATCAAAAAGTAACTATATTTACCGATAGTCAATATGGTTACGGGGTTGTGCATGATTTTGGCCAATTATGGATGCAGAGGGATTTCATGACTTCTTCAGGATCCCCCATTAAAAATGGACAGTTTGTAAAGGAATTGCTGGAAGCAATACAATCACCAAAAGAATTGGCTGTGGTGAAATGTGCCGCACATCAGTCAGGAGATGACTGGGTGGTAGTCGGCAACAGATACGCAGATCTGGTGGCTCAACATTGTGCCAAAAATAGATTGTCAGTCAATAAGAGGGTGGAAAGAATGGGAATCAGCTGCCAACTTATGCTGTATATGCCGCCTGAAACATGGAATGATGTTAAAAGACTGCAAGATGAAGTGGATGAAAGTGAAAAGAATTTGTGGATCAAAGTAGGTTGTTCCCAGAGACGAGATGATGAAGTGTGGATCAGTGCTGATGGCAGACCAGTCATGCCAGATTGTCTACTCTCACAAATGGCCAGAATGTATCATGGAGACACACACATAGGGAGAGATGCAATGATTAGACTCTTCAGACAAAACTGGTATAATCCTAAATTCAGGGCTGTTGCAGAGAGTCTTTGCCAAAGGTGTTTAACTTGCCAGATGCACAATCCAGGGAGGAAGACAATAATTGGGTTTGGAAAAATTGGAAAAGCAGAAGGACCATTTATAAGACTTCAATTCGACTTTATTCAGTTACCACCATGCAGAGGGCTGAAATATGTACTGGTCATAGTATGCCTGTTTTCAAAGTGGGTGGAGGCTTACCCTACCAGGAGAAATGATAGCATTACAGTGGCAAAATTGTTGCTACGAGAGCTCATTCCTAGGTTTGGTTTCCCAGTAACTTTGGAATCAGATAGAGGAAAACATTTTAACAGTGAAGTGATCAAACTAATCTGTGAAGCATTCCAAATCCAACAGAAACTGCACTGTGCATATCGTCCAGAGGCTTCTGGAGTGGTTGAACAATTGAATGGCACTATAAAGTCAAGATTGGGAAAAATGTGTGCGTCAACATCATTAGAATGGCCAGATGCATTGCCACTTGTTTTAATGGGACTCAGAAGCATACCTGACAGAAATACAGGATTGAGCCCCCACGAAATAATGATGGGAAGAGCAATGAGACAAACACATGTTCCCACAAACAAACTGCTGAATATATCTGATGATATGGTACTGGACTATTGTAAAGGACTGGCTGACCTAGTGCGTTCTGTCTCTCACCAGGTTGGAGAAGACGCAGTTTCCAGGCAGCCTGAACAGGAACATGATCTGAATCCTGGTGACTGGGTGGTAGTGAAGAATCACACCAGAGAAACGTGTCTATCACCCAGATGGAGCAGTCCTTGTCAGGTCATACTAACCACAAACACAGCAGTGAAGTGTGCAGGATTTCCTAATTGGATTCACGTGAGCCACACCAAAAGAGTACCAGATCCTGAAGAAGAAAATCCTCAGACAGCATCAATCACTGAGGAAGCTGAAGGTTGCCCAGCTGAGGAATCTCAGGTTCGAGATTCAAGAGAAGCTGAAGAAGAACAACCGAGCACAAGTCAAGACTGGATACCGGTGGTAGAAGTTTCTGAAGTTTACTACCAGAACAAGAAGTCAAACAAAATTGGAAGAAATTGAAGAAAATCAGATAGGTGAAGAAGAAGCAGCTCAGGCACAAGAAGAAGAGACAATAAGAGAACCTGAGCAAGATCAGATAGGGAAAGGAAACTGGGCTCAAAGCAACGAAGATCTGATAAACTTTGAGCAGGGACAGACAGGTTTAGAAGAATCCGGTCAGGCTGCAGAAGTACAAAGTGCAATAAGCCCTGATCAGAACCAGTTAGATCAAGAAAAATACACAGAAGAAAAAGATCATGAAAATCAAGAACATGAAGAAATAAATCAAGAACAAGATCCCTTATTGGAAACTCACAGTGGAGCTGTTGCAGAGAAACCAATCAGACCTGAAAAAGAGCAAACAAGAAACACAGTAATTGCAGAACACGAAACAGTACTAAGCAGTGAAAATAAAAAGATTTCTGAAGACAAAGATAAAGAAACAGTGCAAACAAAGAAAACAAGAAAAGGAGATCATTGGCCGAGTGTCATTAAAAGAGTAAAATACCACATAACAACCAGAAGTGAAGATCCAGATCAAGTGAATGAAGTAACAAGTCAAACTGAACAAGAAAATAAAACTGAGAAAAGAAGAAGTAAAAGACTGAAACTTGTGAATAACAAATTCAAGGGTCCTGATTGGACTTACATCATTCTTGAAGATTACGAAAGCTCAGAGTCAAGTGAAAGTGGTGACGAAGGAACAAGTGCAGAACTAACGTACGAGAAAGAAACAAGACCACCTTGACTAAGCAAAAGAGTCATATAAAGAAAAGAGGAAATAGATAAGAAGAGCGATCTTCCTTGTCGAAAATGCCTGACGATAGAGTTGCTGGGAGACCAAAACAGAGATGTTGTAGAAGATGCTGTGCAATATGCATATGTAGTCTAGTAATGGTGCTTATAGTATGGTTAGTCCTGATTGTAGCAGTTCCTTACCTTATGATAATGGATAAAAAGATTAATAATGAAACTAAGGAGAGGACAGCAAACATGAAGGGCAATAGAGTAGAACTAATGGCAGAGAATGAACCAGAAATTCATCATGAAGTAGCTGACAACGACACTAGTTTAAACGTTTTCACAAAGTTATTGTTTCAATATGTAGATACCATGGAAGTTAGTAATTGTTATGTCTGTATGAAGTTACCTGAATCAGTAGCAGAAGGATTAACATACCATCACTTACCACTGACATATGGCATATCATGTAGTGTTTTGTCTAGTTTATTTTATAGAACAGGGAGACTTCAGTATTATTATTCAAACCTAGATGTGATATTTTCTGAGGTTCCGATTCGCAAGAGTATGAACCCAGTGCTTAGTAGTCAAGACGCACAGTTGATGGGAGAATTTTTCTTAACAATGAAATCAATAGACATAACACATGCACATAGACACAATCTAACATGTTCTTTACATGAAGAAGAAAAGATATTTTTGAACTTAGTGGAAGATAGAAGACAAGATTTTCAAAAGAAAGCTTCTGAGCATAAGGCTCATTTACCACCTTGGGCAGAAAAAGAAGGGAGTTACACACCTGGCAAGGCTCAAGCTGCTATGGCTCTGGATTTCGTAAAGACAGGAAAAATTTGTCTTCATAGGTTAAAGACTGATTATAACAATGTTTTCATCGGTACCAGTGAGTGTGAACACAATTTCTTAATTCTTGGAGGTTGGGGAATCAAAGGAGGAACAGATTCAGTTTTTCCTGGAATTTATTATGTGTGTGGGAATAAGGCTTACTTTAGGCTTCCTGCACGGTGGTATGGAAGTTGTTATTTTGGAATAGTATTTCCAAAGATATACCACGTAAAAAGAAACACTGGGAGCAATGAAAACAATAGTGAATTAATACGTAGTAAAAGAGCTAGTTTTTCAGAAATTGTAGGTGATATATTTGGTGCATTGATACCTTCAGTGGGAATAATTCTGAACTCAAGGAAAATATGTAAATTGTCTACAGTGGTTGATCGTTTATCAACGGATACTGCTGGAGGGTTTCTAATGATTAATGCGGAGATGGTTGCGATTAGATCTATGGTGATGCAAAATCGACTTGCTCTTGATATTATATTGGCAAAAGAGGGCGGAGTCTGTAAATTATTGAAGACAAAACACTGTTGCACTTATATTCCTGATAAGAGTGCAGAAATTGGAACGTATATACAGAATATAACTAAACTTGAGAAGGAACTTAAACCACTGGAAGTTGATAGTGTATGGGAAAGATTGACAAATAGTATCTCGTCAATTGGTACCTGGTTTGCTAATATAGGAAAAGGACTTATAGGTCAAATATTAGTACCCTTAGCAGGGATAGCAATAATAATATTGGCAATAACAATATGGTGCAAATGTTGTAGAAAGAGTGGAACATACAAAGTGACAGGTAGAGGAAAGAAGCGAAAAATTGATGAAATAGAACTTGAAGAGTGGAGAAGTGAATTATACAAGAAATTGAAAGGGGATGGCAAAAATGGAAAGTGTAAGAATGAGAATAAAGTAATTTGCTAGAAGTTGGCATCTGATTGTGGGTAGTATTTTGATGGCTCAGAAACGCCATCAGAGAGGGGATTGATGGAGCAAGGTTTCATAACCGAAACTTGCTTGTATACAATCCTCCTCATAGTATTAATTTATTAAACTTGTATTGTTTATACTAACCTTTGCATACACTACACGAAAGGGAAGGATGCTTGCCTATGTGTTTTACTAATGAATAACGCTTGTCTGTAATCCAAAATGGCCGCTAAAACGCGGGAATATCACTGCGCATGTCGCAACCATATCACATGGTGTGACGTCTTTCTTTGCTTGGTGGGAAATTTCTGCTTCTGCGCAGTGTGCATTAAAATGGCTGCTTGATGTTTTCACATGCTTCAGCTTGCTCTCATGTCATTATTAAATTGTCGTTTTCTTAACGCTACTAATGCGGGACAGTTTTATAATTAAATGGGTATAGAGTAGAAAAAGTGGGCATACAGTGAAACATTTTATTTGAGATTTTAATATTTTCTTCTTTGACTTTTTATCAGTTCGTAAACTTGGGCCTGGGTTGGTGATCTGAAAACTCGAGAGGCAAATGGTTCTGCGCATGTGTCCTGTTTGGCTGGCAAAGCAACACGAATGAAGTCAACCTGGACGTCGTCCAAGGCCACGACCTAATGGCCGAAGATGCTGTACTCTTGCCTTTCCTGTTAAAATTTGATACTTTGTACATGAAGAATGTATAACATTTGTCGTGAGACGGGTGGGAAATAAAGCAAATGTATTAATTTGAATGGGCGGGAGTTTAAAGACAATAGGCTTTACAATTTAGGCCAAATCAATATGGTGAGAGAATCCACCCCTGTCCCTGTCCAATCAGAAATAGTGGTCCCATATTTTAGCAACATTAAGGGGAGGTACATGGGCGTAGAAGGGTATAATAGATATAGAATTAGTTAATTAGTCGGCTCAGACCGCAGAGTGCGCACAGGAGACTAGCGCTCTTAGCTCCAGACTGTCAAGCTGATCGATTGCAGACTGAACCGCTGTCCAGAGAGGTCCTGAGGAGGGGGCGGCGGAGTCCATTAGAAGGAAGGCACGGGAGAATCGAGGAGAAGTCGAGTATCAGAGAGGGAGCGACGCAGGCGTCGTTGTAGAGAGGTCACCGGTCCTGTCCTGATCCTGGAGGAGGTCTTTGCTCTTCATCCTTCCTGGGTCCTATTCTTTCTAACTCCTTGGCCAAGGGGTTTGGTTCTCGCACTTAGGTAAATATAATGCAACCTTTAGTTGCGCTGCTGTCTCTATCCTCTCCTTTCCTGAGGGACCGTCATTGATTAGCAATAATTATTCTATGCTTCATCTTGGGTATTGCGATTAAGTACCATGTGGTTTCTGTAATTTACTCTGCTAAATCTTTAGATAAACATTTTAAAACTTCCTGACTCAGTGGTTATTTCAGGATGATGTACTATAATGAATGTCACTCATTTTAAACTTCCCAATTAGCAAAGGATTCATTGGTAAGTCATTACTCTTCATTCGGAAGGTAATTGGTAGCAGGGATTTTGATAAAGAGTAACAACTGATAAAACCCAGCGTAAGTATTAGCGTAGTATGAATGTATGGGCCCAAGTGAGTATCTGGTGTATGAATGCTGTTTGCTAATATCGCGCTGGATCACCACAAACCATAACTGGCAAATTGTATTTAATATTTAATAATAAAATTGGAAGTTTTCATGAAAATGTTAATTATAGTTTAACTCTGCATTTCATTCATTTAAACAATTGTTACGTATTATCTTTTATTCATTTCTTATGCTATCATTATTTTAGAATGTGCATTGTTTTAATCTTTAAAATCTTAAATTTTGAATTACATAAAGCATGTTTAATTACTGTGACTTTGATTCCATTGGTGACTGACAGAGTCAAAGGTGGTGAGCATATTAGGACTCTTGGTGTGCTGTTGAGTGTGTGTCTGAGTAGTGGTGGGAAAACACATTGCCCTCTCTGTGACTCTATGTCCCTGTGCCTTTGACTCTATTTGTGTGTCAGTGAGTCCATGATGGCATGCATGCTGAATCCTGCAGTATACCCCTCAGTGCAACTCTGGGTGAGTGGCAAACACATGTTCCTGTGTATGACAATAAATGCATGATATTCCATGGTGTCCATTGATGTATCAATGAATCCTTGAGGGTGAGAATGCTCAGGTTCCTCAGTGTGCACTTGAGTGTGAATTTAAGAGAGAAGTAGCGTGAAAACACATGTCCCTGTATGTGACTCTGACTACACAACACTGTGCCTTTAACTCCATTGGTGTGTCACTGAGTCAATGACAGTGATCTCCTAACAGTAATCAAATGTAGGAGCAAGAGCTAGGATGCAGTATTGGATTTTTGAGCATGAAAGCCTTTTAGGCACAGAGAGGTACTGCTGCCTTAGTCCTGCACTGCTCATTCTTGCCAAAGAATGTAGCGTACATGAGCAGAGATGGGAAAGCCATTAGCACTAGACTTAGTGCTCCAGGCAACTTCAGAGCAGCAAATTTTATTTCTTTGCCAGTACATATTTAAGATGTACTTCCTATCCATGGAATCATTTAAAAGCATACAAATATCAACTCCTGCTTTGGAAGTCTGTCTTCTCTGAACAAAAAGATTGCTGAATGAGTGATTTAAACATGGTGTTTGATCAGCAAACATTCAGTGCTGTAAATTAAGCCTCAGTGGCACATTCTGCCTCTAAAGGATTTAGATCCGTTCCAGGCAGGTGGGGATCCTTAAATATGGTGGACAATCCTCCATGAGGGTGGTGGAGGTACTCAACTCTGCCCCAACAACAGACCAGCAGACAGTATTCCATGGTCTAAACAAGCTCATAGTGTAGCTTGACATAGCTGCTGAAACCAGTAGATAAGACTGGGCAAATGCTAGCCATAATCAGTAAAGATCAAACATACCACAAAATAGATGACACTATGATATATCCTCTTTTGATTGGATTATCTAGATATGCAAGCAAGAAGAACAGACACACTTTCACATAGACAAGGACACCAGCTATATGACTAATGACACATGGAAACAGTATTTTAAAACATGCTCATCCTATAATGAAGGGCACTGTGTCAAATACCTTAGATGCTTAGATGCAAGATGAGCTAAATCAATTTGACTTCTAGTTCATGAACTGTAAAGCTCCTGGCATGGTATTCATTCCAACATCAGTCTACATATCATTGAGTGATATTTTAGCCTCAATTCCCCTAAAACTCACAAAGTAATATCAAGTGTAAGCTTTGCACCCCAATTGAATTTTACCCAGTCATTTTATTGACATAAGGTCAAACCGCCGCATGAGTACACATCCTTTCTCTAAATACTATGTAAATGTGGATACAAAATTATTTGCATTTTTTTTCTTGCAGCTTAGTAGGGTAATCAGCACAGTAACTTCTTATTGTCAACATTATTTCTTTACAGTCACAAGACTATTTCCACAAAAAGACTGCATTGAAATTAATTAATTTGGTAGATGTATACTAATGTACCATAGGAGATGCATTCTTATATGCAAACATGGCATTTGACAGAGAGCTTTAGAATTTTCTTTTGACAGTATAGACCAGGGGTAGGTATGTACATTCAATAGAGTAAAGCTCTATAACAAGCAGCTAAAGTCATTTAATGTATTATTTCCAAACAATTTCACATTCAATGAGATATCAGTTCAAGGGGCCATCCAGTGTAAAGAAAAAAAACTGCTCTCTTTAACCAATCTTACATCACTAACAAGCTACAACAATTGGCATTCTAGAATGTTGGTGTGTTTGATGACATCTCCTCGACCTTTGTGATGTATATTGGCATCACTCACTTTATAGTCATTTTCAGACTGCAGCCTTCCTTCTTTTGTGTATATTCTTTGTTTAGAATCCCTTATACCATAAATCCAGCATAACTTGAGTGTTGCACAAATGATCTAGAATAGCACAGCATCTGGAAATTTCTGGTTACGATGGGAGGGGCCTGGTGTGTAAACTTAATGGAGTCACTTTCATAGCAGAAAGTCTTGGTGTCAGTCTTACTAGAAATCATTCTTGAATTCTTGATTGGAAGTCAGTCCATGAGAATATTATCGGACTATCAAGCAGTGAATACTCTATTTCTATGGCAACCAGGTCACAACAGTTATGTTGCTTCAGCTTCTCTATCTTTCTAGGGGACTGTTGTGCTTAAATAGCAACATAAGAGGTATATACATGCTCAGTTTTCTGGAACTATTCATGGCAAAAGGTATTGGGCAGTTTGTGAAAATAAAATGCTTCTGATGCAAGGCAAATCCGTCAAGGATTCCTTCTTTGATAATTAGTACACTTGATATAGAGTACACCTCAAATTTACAAATTCAGAGTCTCTGAGGTAGTCATATTCAAGACTATTTTTAAAGTTTGGTTTGTTTTTGAAACCACATGGTAGACCTACCTAAGACTTCTTTGACCATTTATAAAGGTTGGTTTGTTATGAAGGAAACAATATAGTATTCCAGTAGCAAATTGGAGATTAGCTGTCTGGGCCAAATCATTGTTGCTGCAGCTTTTTAATGATGGGATTTTACAAGTACTCAAACACAACTCTTCAGATGATATCACAGCTTTAGCACAACCATATGTGCTGTAACAACCATGGAATTCAAAATAAAATGATGTTCCCAAGGTTGAGTTCTTTAAATTGTTTTATATTTATGGCTATTTGGCCATAAATGAATTCGCTAGTGGTCAACTTTCATCAATACACTGATTACTTCTCTTACATCTCATCGAGAACCAACTGTCTAAATTTTCTCTCAATATTTTACCAATGACAACTTATTTCATCATATTGTCAGCCAATAAGACAGATGATCTGAAAGACTACAGCTGCAATGATTTTGGTGACGTTGATGAAGCCTATCCATTTATTTCACCTATTGATCACTGCCTCAAAAACATTACCTGGACTAGTATTGGTCACTATTACATTATAATCTCGGTGGAATGGATTAGCTGTGGTTGACTGTCCTATTTGAGGATCTCACTATGCAGATAGTTTGAATATTACTTGTTGTCTACTTTACGTATGAAGAACTGGCTTCTTTATTTAAGACTTACTTCTGAAATTAAAACATAAATTGTCATATGCAATGTATTACATTTTGGGCCTCTCCACACAAAAACATAGGGATTAAATTATGTTTGCAATTTGAAGTTGGTCCTTCAATGTGTGGTTCAACGTTCCATCAAACCATTGCTCCTAGGATGATGTAATTCGGTGAGGGTGTGAACAATGTCATACGCTGATAATAATCTCTTCATTTCATAGGAAACCCACTGCATTCCATTAGCCATCACCAGATGTTTGGGATAACCCTCACTGCTGAAAATACTCTGCAAGAACTTTGTGTTTCGATATAGTTGATGAAGGCAACTTCAGGCCACTTAGACATGTAGGGGCTGATTCACAGAACTAATCTGAGACAAAATCCTAAACTTACTACTTCTGGTATTCACAGAAGGCACTTACGATTTTTGGTATTCACAGAAATCCCTTACGACTCCTGGGCCCGATTCACAAAAGTAATCTGAGACAAAATCCTAACTTCACGACTTTTGGTATCCACAAAAGGCATTTAGGAGTACTAAAGTTAGGATTCCTAACTTTACTACTCCTAAATGCCTTTAATTACCCAGCTTCTTGCTTTTATTGTTTTTAAATAGTTTTTTATTAGTTTATGAACAAACAATTAAATAAAAAAGAGGGAAAAACATACAGGCAATCCCACTGTGGTTGGGCTATATAAGTGATATCACAAGTACATCAGTATCAGCATAACATTATCTCTGCCACAGCCACAGTGGCATACACAAACATGTTCATCAAAGTAGGTCATGGGTTTCACCCCATTGGTATTGCAGTTTTATATTATAATGAACAGCAGTTTTGTTTCCCTGTAAGTCCACTCCTGTGCCCTGGACACTCTTGGAAAGGCAGGTCTCTTACCTTGTTCGTAGATCCTGTATTATACTATGTGTGGGCTCATCGATTGTTCAGGAGTGTGAGTCAATAATAGAGTTACAAGTATCCATTGTCTCTCAAGGCTGCAGGTCCCTATAGTTCCCATTTCATGGGGGTCTGGTTCATGGTGGGTCTGAGATGACTTGAGATAGCTTGCAACAGTTCAGCCCACACCACCAAATCGTTGGGTAACTTTTTATCCTGTCTCACTGGTTTCATGTGTGACTCCTCCTCAGCAGCCATTGCAGCATTTCACAGAACCAGGCTTCCCTGGGGGAGGGAGCTCTAGGACTCTCCCATGTGTATGGCAGTGCACCTTTTGGCCAGTATAGTGCCCAGTCTAAAATACATTGTCTTTATATGTTCTCCCTTTCCTCCCTTTGGTAGGATATCTAAAATATAATGTTTTAAAGTGGGGGGTCGAGCCACCTGGTACATATTTGCCTGTTGTGCTGGCTACCTGTAACCAGAATGTGTGTATAACAGGGCGGTGGCAGACTACACAAAGGAAATCTCGCATATCAAATCCTCACCTTCCACATCTCGCCGATGTAGTCGGTTACATTTTATGCAGTATTACCAGAGTATAATATGTCATATGAATGTAATTAAATTGCATTAATTTGAAGCGTGCATTACTAGAGACTGTTCCCACCTCCTGACACCTCTTTAACCACTCTTTCTCAGTGAGTTCACCATCTAGATAGTTCCGCCTCCTATGTCAGACTGTCAATACCACTAGCGTTTTTTCTGCCAGCAGTGCGTGAAAAATGTGAGAGATAAGGCATCTGCAGCAGAGCAGGGCCAATGACATAGTCATTGTATAGAACTGCGGGAGCCTCTGGGAAAGAGGTCCATGTCTCCCTGGCAGAGTGGCCCATTTTTGTGTATTGGAGAAACTGGCCTGCATTAATTCTGAATGCCATCTGTGGCTCTACAAATAAGATAAATCTGTTCTCAGGATATAAATCTGCCAGGGTTAGACAACCCTTCCTTTTCCACCTGCTGATTGACATGGTTTCAGCTATCTGCGCAAATGGAGTAATATTCTACATCTACATGTCTAATGCGAAGGGAAGTCATTTTAGTACTTTTGGGATTGATCCGTCCCACATATAATAGACATCTCTGACCATGTAAAGAAGAAGAGGTGCAGAATCCTCTGTCCCATCATTAACAGAGTGGGGAGTGGCTGTTCTGAGTCTTTTCTCTCTGTTGTCCCATCATTTAGCCAGTGAACCGTGCATTATAGGTGGGATGCCATATAATACAGTTACATGTCTGGGAACTCCAGCACTCCCTGTTCCCACTCTTGCTTCAGTCTGTCTAATTTAACTTTGCTCCTTTTACCCCCACCCCATATCAGATCTGTCAGTAAGTGGTTCAGTAGCACAAACATAAAAAATATACTTGTACAAAATATCGAATTTTATATATATATATATATATATATATATATATATATATATATATATATATATATATATATATATATATATATATAATAAAATAACAAATATTAAATATGTTAAATAATGAAATTAATATAAAAAAATAAAGTAGATTTAATATAAATTTAAAAATATATAATAAATAAACTTAATTAAAAAAGTTAAACACACTTATAATTCATATATAATTACTATAAAACAATTAATAAACTATTCATTTTACTTTATTATATAATTTTAAAATTGTATACAATTTTACGCCCTCCACACTCTTCGCTCCTCCACACGGCGAAAAGATTCACCGCTCCATGAAAGAAAAGTACTCTTTTTGTTTATTTATTTACCACACCATAGTGCAAACAAAATAAGGACGGTCTACGCGTTTCGGCACCCAGCCTTCTACTGGACCATAGAGTCCCTTCGTCTAGAGCATCTTTAAAATGCTTATGTGCATTAACCCCTCATTGCTTTTCATTGTGATACATTACTGGACTGCTGATCCCCATATTCTATCAGTGGCAAGTTTTATCAGCCATTTTGATGTGCGCTTGTAAAGTACATACAATTAATTTCAATATGCTCCTTCTTATGGCATAAAGTGCAGGTGCATATATTTTCCAGAAAGTAATGGGAGTTTGATACATTAATTCCACAATAAGATTAAATAGTCCCCAAAAATTCACATTGGTTATGGCATAGAAAAGTTTAAAAAGTTGGATTGCATTAGAATTATAAGATTTATATACATGTATCAACTATTAATGAAGTTCAGTATTAAAGTAATCCGTGCAATTGAAGGGATATAGGTGAGAAAAGTTTCTATTGTATTTCAACAAATATCAACGTTCTCTTTCTCAATTAAAAATAAAGTACATTATAATTGATTCCTATATCATTCCATTATTATAATTCTAAAAGATTGGTAAAAACTTCTTATTACCAAATTTCATGAGGGTTTCTATCTTATTAGTTCTAATGATCAATTCCCATATATATGTGTTAATAAAGTGCTTGTGTATTAAAGTCGACATGATTTAAAGAAAGCATCATTCTACATCATCTTGTTGTTATGTTTCCTACAGTTCTGAGTTTTGTTGTTTATAAAGCTTTTTTGTTTTGAAACAATTGTGAGGGTGTGGTGACAGAAAAAGGTTAATTTTCTTGGATTGATTTAATTTCTACAGGTGAATGTGCAGTTCTGCATCCAAATTATGTCCAAATGGGTTTCCTGTTCCAATGGCTAAAATGAAACTGTCCGTCTCAGGTTTAAAATTCTGTTATATTATCTACTGGCGGTCGCCAGTAGATAGTTATAGTTACAACCTATTATCCATAGGAAATCCGCGACATTCTATTTGAAATAACTCTCTTGCCGGTTGACGTATCTTCGCGAAATTTTCAAACTTTGTGGCCCGCTCCGGTCCGCTCCTACCCTGAAAGTCTCGGGGATTCGCTCAAGCGGGGGCCGAGAAAAAGGGGGTCCCAAAACGTGTTTTCCCCATGCATTTTCCCATAGGAAACTTTAGACACGGCTACAGCCCGAACTGCTGAACGGAATTACACCAAATTTGGCAAAGAGGTAGTTCTTGGTTCAGAAAGAACCCTTTTGTTAAATGGTGTAAATCCGTTCAGTAGTTGCTGAGAAAATGAAAAGTAAAAAGTTAGTGATATCTATGGGCACGGAGGATTCGCGCACCCTCAGCGCACCCTGCGCGCACCGTCCCGATCACGAGCTGAATGTTAATTGGTTGTCAGCTGGCTGTCAACATTCCGATTCAGGAAATGTTGGCAGCCATTTTGTCCCTCGGTAGAACCGAGGGACAGAAACAAGTGCGCAAAGCGCACAAAGGGGGCAGGGTAGAAACACCCTGACCCCTAGGTTTGCTCAGGGGGTCCCACAAGGACCCCCTGGGCAAAAAAAAAAAAATGTTTTTAAAAATCGGCAGGATGCGCTCAGGGTGCGCGAATCCTGCCGGAAAAATCGAAGCGCGGTCTCCCGCGCTCGATAGTAACTGGCCCCGGGTGGCCCAAGTCCCGGGGGCATGGTGGGGGGATAATTTAATGTGTGGGGGCCTCAGAGGGCCCCCAAGCCCCGGGGACCGCCACCCCCGGGGCTTTTTAAGAATGGTGCGGGAGGGCTCTGAGCCCTCCCGCAGCCCCGGGGACCACCACCTCCCCGGGGCTTTTTTAATAATTATTAAACCTGTGTGGGGGGCTCCAGCCCCCACATGCCCCGGGGACCACCACCTCCCCGGGGCACTAAACATTTTAATATGGGGGTCCGTTACGGACCTCCAGAGCCCCGGGGACCACCACCTCCCCGGGGCTGTGTACTGAATGGGAGGGGGCCGCGCGGCCCCCTCCTGGAGCCCTTGATGGCCCTGGGGACCACCACCCCCCAGGGCCGGCTCTCTGCAGTGTCCCGGGTGCCTACCCCGGGACACTGTAGTTTGCTATGGCAGGACGGGAGCCTCGCGGCTCCCGTCCTGCCATAGCAAACTGCTTTGGATATTGGAAGAGAGAGCAGGAAACCTGCTCTCTCTTCCAATATCCAAAGCGATTGCTTTTCCACATGGGGAGCAGCATGTCAGCTGCTCCCCATGTGGAATAGCAATGCCGGCTCCCAAGGGACGTGGGGAGCCGGCGGGACTGTGGGGGATTGGGGACCTTCCACAGTCCCCAACGGAGAGGGCCACCCCGGGGGATGGGGTCCCCGGGGCAAGTAGGGCTCGGGAGGGGGCCACGCGGCCCCCTCCCCAAAAAAGAGCCAAAAAATTTTTTAAAAAAGGAAAGGCCGGCCCCGGGGGATGGGGTCCCCGGGGCCTTAAAATGGCCAGAGGAGGGGGCCACGCTGCCCCCTCAAAAAAATAAATATAGAGGCCATGCCCCGGGGATGGGGTCCCCGGGGCCAATACAGGCCAAGGGAAGGGGGCCACGCGGCCCCATTCCCGTTTTTTTTTTTAAGGTAATTTAAAAAGGGGTAAGGCCCTGGGGGATGGGGTCCCCAGGGCCCACAAAAGAAAAAAGGAAGGGGGCTACACAGCCCCCCTTCAGGGGAGAAATTTTTTTTTTTTTTTAAACGATCGGGCCCGCAGGCCCCGCCCCTTCCTTCACCACTCTGCAAACGCGCCCCTGGCGCGTTTGCAGAGGGGGAACGAATCCCCTTGAATACTGGGGGTCCCTGGGGCCAACTAGCCCACCAGGTACCTCCAGTATGCGCCAGGGGCTGCCTTGCAGAGAGCTGTACAGAGGCCACGCCCCTTTTACACCTCTCTGCAACGCAGCTCTGTGGTGCTTTTTGGAGGTATATGGTGGGCTAGTTGGACTCCGGGGACCCTCAGGATTCAAGGGGACTTAATCCCCCAACTTAAAACGCGCCATCGGGCGCGTTTGCACAGTGGTGAAGGGAGGGGGCGGGGCTTCAGGTGACATGTGTGCAAACAGGCCCCGTGGCGCGTTTTAAGATGGGAATTAAATCCCTTCAATCCTGAGGGTCTCTGGGGGCCAACTAGCCCAACAGGTACATCCAGAAAGCGCCACAGAGCTGCGTTGCAGAGAGGTGTAAAAGGGGTGTGGCCTCTCTACACGTCTCTGCAACGCAGCCCCCTGGCGCATATTGGAGGTTCCTGGTGGGCTAGTTGGCCCCTAGGGACCCTCAGGATTCAAGGGGACTTAATCCCCCAACTTAAAACGCGCAACGGGGCGCGGTTGCACAGATGTCACCTGAGGCCCCGCCCCTCCCTTCACCATTGTGCAAATATTCCTCTAAAATCAGCCGAAATACGAATTCCGATTTACTCACCTGTTATCAGGAGAGACCTCAGTGCTGCCTCTTTCAGCCCAGTACTGGTCCTGAAAAGTAATTTTAACCGTACTTACCGGTAACTTGAATTTCCTTCATAGGCTAACATTGACTGGTTTCACTTGGAAATTCTTCTAAGTGTGGAGTTTTGGAACTTTAAAATATTCCTCTAAAATCAGCCAAAATACGAATTCCGATTTACTCACCTGTTATCAGGAGAGACCTCAGTGCTGCATCTTTCAGCCCAGTACTGGTCCTGAAAAGTAATTTTAACCGTACTTACCAGTAACTTGAATTTCCTTCCATAGGCTAACATTGACTGGTTTCACTTGGAAATTCTTCTAAGTGTGGAGTTTTGGAACTTTAAAATATTCCTCTAAAATCAGCCGAAATACGAATTCCGATTTACTCACCTGTTATCAGGAGAGACCTCAGTGCTGCATCTTTCAGCCCAGTACTGGTCCTGAAAAGTAATTTTAACCGTACTTACCGGTAACTTGAATTTCCTTCATAGGCTAACATTGACTGGTTTCACTTGGAAATTCTTCTAAGTGTGGAGTTTTGTAACTTTAAAATATTCCTCTAAAATCAGCCGAAATACGAATTCCGATTTACTCACCTGTTATCAGGAGAGACCTCAGTGCTGCATCTTTCAGCCCAGTACTAATCCTCAAAAGTAATTTTAGCCGTACTTACCAGTAACTTGAATTTCCTTGCATAGGATATCATTGCCTGCTTTTTGCTGAAAAAGTTTCTAAGTGTTGATTTTTGGAACTTTAAAATATTCCTCTAAAATCAGCCGAAATCCGAATTCTGATTTACTCACCTGTTATCAGGAGAGACCTCAGTGCTGCATCTTTCAGCCAAGTACTGATCCTCAAAAAATTTTTTAACCGTACTTACCGGTAACTTGAATTTCCTTCATAGGCTAACATTGACTGGTTTCACTTGGAAATTCTTCTAAGTGTGGAGTTTTGGAACTTTATAATATTCCTCTAAAATCAACCAAAGTACGAATTCCAATTTACTCACCTGTTATCAGGAGAGAACCCAGTGCTGCATCTTTTAGCCCAGCACTGACCCTGAAAAGTAATTTTAACCGTACTTACCAGTAACTTATATTTTCTAACATAGGAATCCATTGTCTGGTTTTCAGCAGAAAACTTTCAAAGTGTCGATTTTCACAAACTACAAATATTCCTTAAAAATCGCCTGTATGACTTAAACGCATTCATTCAACTGTTTACAGGAGATGCACCAGTGCTGGATCCAGGATCCAACACTGAGTAAGAAAAAGTAACGATAACAGTTTTTACCTGCTAAGTGAATTTCCTTCCATAGGATAACATTGGTGATTCTATGAGAAAAAGTTTCTAAGTGTCAACTTTTAAAGTACAATAATATTCCTTAAAAATCACGACTGTAACCAAAACGCTTTTACTCAACTGTTTACAGGAGATGTGCCAGGACTGAATCTAGGATCCAGTCCTGTGGTTAGAAAAGTAATCCATAAAGTAACTAATTGCATTTAACTAGAAATTCACATTGAGCTGAATGTTGCATTGTGTTTGAAAATGTGTTGCACATTGCAACAACTGTAACTACTGTACTTAAAAGTCTATTGCCTATGTGCAAAGTATTTAAACTAAAGTAATTCATTCTGAGAAAGTATTTTTTGTAATGTAATGTATAATGTAATTACAATGTAATTTAAATAATAAAATATGTAAAAAAAAATTGTTTCTAAAAATGTAGTAAATCAGTATTTTAAAAATGTATATAACAATTAATACATTTAAAAATTGTCATTTACAAAACCTTTGAAATTCACTGAAAAAACCGTAGGTTTCAGACATGTTATAGTTACAAATTAGCATTTAAAAAACCATTGAAATTCACTGAAAAAACCATAGGTTTCAGGGACGTTATAGTTACAAATTAGCATTTAAAAACCTTGAAATTCACTGAAAAAACCATAGGTTTTAGGGACAGTTATAGTTAGTTGGACATTGCACTCGTACAAAACCCGTGAAATTCCCCGTTATAGTTAGTCCAGCTAACTATAACTCGCGCCCGCAATGCACTGCTGATGACGTCACATATTACATCACTCATGACATGGTCAGTGACATCACTGATGACATCACTGATGACATCTCAAATGACATCACTGATGACATCACTGATGACATCATCCATGTGATAATTTCATGCATCTTCTAAAAACACCCTAATATAACCTTTGATACACCCACTCTAAAGTACAGACTGCCATTCGCAAAACCATAGACACTCCAACACCAATAACTACATACCCACTCACTGATTCTTAGGTCTACGCACACATCCACTCACTCACCCGAACAGTCACTCATATTTACGGTCACTCAGTACAGGACTATCATATGCACTCATACTCCTATATAGACACTCAAACACCGCCACTCATCCATAGAGGTACTCACACACCTAGTCAGTCATGCAAATAATTAAACACACTACCATTTACTCACCTATACAGTTATACACACACCAGCTCACTTACTCATACAAATACTAGCACATTCTTACGCTCTTATACAATCACTGATACAAGCACACACTCATCCATACAGCCACTATCACAATCAGTCACTCTTGCTTATAGCTATTTATATACTCCAACACACATATATACTGCCTTTCACATATGTAGTTACTCACACATGTACCACTGGGACATACATTCACTCACTAACACACTCTTACACACACTTACCCACCCATACAGTCTATCACAGATGCACTCTTGAAACCAACAACCCAGTGAATCACCCACTCACACATCTATGCACAGAGTCGCACACACCCCTCCCACACAAACACTCAGGCACCCATACAGATACTCACACAAGCATTCAATAACTCATATAGACACTCATGTAGCTATTCTCAAACACATGCAGCCACTTACACAGCAACAGACAGACGGATACAGACATTCACCCAGTTTAGTCACTAACCCATGCATTCAGTAAGATACGTTAAATCACTCACTTATACAGTCAGTCACGCACCTACTAAATCATCCATACAGACACTTACACACCCACTCATTCTTCAATACGTCTTTTCCTATATATATTAAAAATATTTAAACTTTACAGAAACACACAGTCACTGGATGATGTCATCAGTGATGTCATCAGTGATGTCATTTGAGATGTCATCAGTGATGTCATCAGTGGTGTCACTGACCATGTCATGAGTGATGTAATATGTGACGTCATCAGCAGTGCATTGCGGAGCGCGAGTTATAGTTAGCTGGACTAACTATAACGGGGAATTTCACGGGTTTTGTACGAGTGCAATGTCCAACTAACTATAACTGTCCCTAAAACCTATGGTTTTTTCAGTGAATTTCAAAGGTTTTTTAAATGCTAATTTGTAACTATAACGTCCCTGAAACCTATGGTTTTTTCAGTGAATATATATATATATATATATATATATATATATATATATATATATATATATGAAGAAATCCACGCTCCTGTATTGCCACCGTCACGGCAAGAATCAGCTACGGACCAGAGCGTGCTTTGATTGCTTAAAGTGTGTTTATTGCAAGGTTATCAGCTTTCATACATTGTGGTAAGTGCCCAGCACTACGCGTTTCGACAGTGAAATACTGTCTTGATCACATGACGTTCTATGGGCCAATGAGCAATAAATAGTGACTACAATTGTGAAAAAACTGGTGAAAGAAAGCCCGCCCTTTTCTTTAAGCATGAAACTAGAAAACATACTTCAACAATCCAAATACAGCCGCAATGGTATATTGTTAAGGTAAACCTGAAATGATAAATGATTGCTTAAACGGGCAAAATTAAGTGCATGACATGGTGATAAAGTGCAAGTGCATATAACTTATATTAAAATAATATCGTCATCTAAAAACCAGTTATTAAAATCATAACTGCCAATAGCATTTGGGAATGACCGGTAGATGCTTATATTCTTCATAAAAATAAAGTGCAAGTGCATTGTAAACAAATATAGATGTGCAACATGAGCTCAGTCCTGTAAACATTAATCAGTGTATTACATTCTTGTGGGCACGTTCAGCCTAGGGTACCAGTATGCATAGATGTAGATATAAAGTGCTAGTGCATTACTTTAACATCATACAGTACAGCCAAATAGAGATAAAGGATACATAGCTAAAATCATTATAGCTAAAAGAATTAAAGGTAAAATCTCCAAAGTGACCATTAGAACTCCAGGCAAAGTCACGTAATAACCGAGTAAAACCAGAGGTAAAAACAGGTAAAACCCAAGTAAAACCAGGCTAAAACATAGCTAAAACCAAAGAATAACAATGGACCACCTCTAAAGGAGACATCTTAACCTTAGGCCAAAACTGACAATCCAACACAGTACAGTAGAATCTTGCCCAATTAGTTATAAAAAGTTATGTAGGTCCTCCCTGTGTTTAGACCGTTAGGCATCTTGGTGTCGAGTATTAAAATATAATGGGACTCTAACTGTCTAAGTTTTTTCTCTCTATTAGCACCTCTGAGTGACCTGAGCACAGAATCAATCACAAAGTAACTCAGGTTTTTAAGATCGTTATTATGCACATGTTTAAAATGTCGAGCCACCGGATAACTTGGGTCAGAGTTTACTATAGCCCGCAAGTGTTGCAATATTTGGTTAAAAACTTGCAGTTTAGTACTGCCTACGTATTTTAATCTGCATGAACATTCTAAGACGTAGGCTGCAAAATCCGTACGACAAGTTAACAAACTTTTGATTCTCATAGGTTTAAGTTCAAATGCTGTAGAGAACTCACAAGTATTCTTCCCAAATTTACATGCTCGACACGAGCTGCACTTATAAAAACCTGTTCTTTTGGACAACCAATTGGATGACACAGTGACCTCTGGACTAGTTTTCACCAGTGCATCCCTCATGGAGGGTGCACGTCTAAAAGTTAACGCAGGTAACTCAGGCACCAATTGTGACATTGTTAAGTCTGTTTTTACAATGGGCCAGTTTTTGTAAATAATTTTCCTGAATTGTTCTCCTAGCGACTATAGGTTGTAATAAGTCTCACTGTATCCTTAGGTCCCAATTGGTCAGTAAAACTGTTGCTACTCATGAACGTGGTGTCAGTTTTAGCACTGTGTAAACATTCATCTCTGGTATGGCCATTTGCTTTAGTCATGGCCGAATTGAGATCCCTATCCTTGTACCCTCGAGCCTTAAATCTCTGGAATGCCTCATTTTGACAGAATTTGAGGTCCTGATCTGAGTTACAAATTCACCTTTTTCTTTAAAATTCCCCATAGGGGATACTTTTAATGAGGTGGTTAGGGTGGGAACTGCTGGCATGCAGTACTGCATTTCCTGCAGTACTTTTTCTGTGTAGTTTGGTATGTATGGTATCATGCTTAATATATACCTCGACATCCAGAAATTGTACTCTCTCATTGCTAACCTGCGCTGAGAAATTCAAATTTAAATCATTCTTGTTGATGTCATTAACAAAATTAAAAGCAGATTCAATAGATCCTTCCCAGATAATGCACACATCATCTATGAAGCGCCACCACTGTTTAACATGCGCATCATACAGCTCCCTGTGGGTGGTTCTGAGGATGTGCTCCTCCCACCAGCCAACGTGAAGACACGCATAGCTGGGAGAAAAGCACGCCCCATCGCCACTCCACGTAACTGTTGGTGAACCTCTTTGTTGAAAATAAAATAGTTGTTGGTGAGGCACATGTTAATCATACTCAAAAGCATTTCATTATGATGGTAACATTCAATATTACGTTTAGATAAAAAATGTTTAACCGCTGCTAACCCATCAGTGTGATGGATGCTGGTATACAATGAGCATATGTCCATAACAATAAGAACATAATCATGTTTCCACTCAACCCCTTGGATTTTCGACAGAAAATGGCCTGTATCTCGAATATACGATGGTAAATTTTCCACGAACTCATGTAAAAAATAGTCCACATATTTGGACATTGGTTCGAGTAATCCTTTTTGAGCAGATATAATAGGCCTGCCAGGTACAGGTATTGTGTTTTTATGTACCTTCGGGATGAAGTACAACACTGGGGTGCTAGGGTAATCATTTTTTAAAAAACAAAATTAATTTTTGCGTAAGAGTCCCATTCTCTTCCATTGTGATAGTTCTTTAAATGTGGAATCCTTGATGTGTTTGAGGTCATTAAAAGTGGCTTTTCTATAACAAGCATTGTCACTTAGATGCCTTTCTGCTTCTTGCATATACAACTCACGGGGCCAGAGCACAATGTTTCCCCTTTGTCCGACTTATTTATGATAATATTACCATTGCTTTGTAGTTTGCGCATAAGTGTAGAATATTGTTTTTCTTTAAACTTTCTTTGTTTTTCCTTGCGCAACACAGTTCGATTCAATTGTTTAAGATCTTCCACGACACAATCACTAAAGATATCTATTGCATCTTTGGGCATCAATGGTATGAACGTAGACGGCAGCCGAAAGGGAGTTAAGCTCGTTTGATTGCCATGCACTCCCAGTTCAGAAAGGTCATCTTGAGTTGAGCTAGCAATGTTATCATCATCTTGAGCTAAAGCATGCATAGATCTCAGTAGATGGATATCTGCTACCTGCAAGTTGCTGCCTGATGTAACTGCAGGCCTGTTTATATTGGTAGTTTCATTGATTTTATTCAACTTGAAATGCTTTAAAAGTTTGAGTTTTCGAATGAATTTAAATACGTCAACACGTGACTGAGCATATTTGAAGCTATTTCCAGGACAAAATGATAAACCCAAAGAGAGCAGTTGGAGTTCAGCGACCGATAGTTCAACATCAGATATATTTATCACTGTTTTGTCCGATTGTTTGATCTCATTCACTGTTGGGGCCACTTCTTGCCTCCGCCCCCTCTACCTCTGCCTCCAGATTTTCCGCCTTTGTTTTCTGCGGTTATTGCACCGTCGCCGTTTTTCTTCGTAGGGTTGTGAGAACGAAGTGTTTGACGGCGGTCCTCTATTAGAAAACCCAGTTCCTCTGAAGGTGTATAATCGGTGAATAATTTTGTTAATTGGTTGTTGGTATTGCTGTCGTCAGACTCATAATTACTACTTCCAGAGCTAGCCTCCGTATTAGATGATTCATTGCCCGTTTGGACTAATGTACTACTGTCAGGTGTTTTAGAGACTAAGGCCTGTCTCTTAGCAGTGTCGAATTTTCTGGAGAAAGTAAATACTCTGCCAGTCTCGTAATCCTTTTTATCACGAGCAAACTTCCATATTTTACGGGCCTTAATTGTTTCCTCATGTTTCTTCAATCTGATGTCAATATCATCACGACCTTTTTTAACAAGCTCCTTCTCTTCATGAGCATCCAATAGCGCATTTATTTTTATCAATTTCTTTAACAATTTCCAATCTGTCAATTTCAGCATATTTAATTAAGATAGATACCATATTCATGGAGGCTTCTAAATTGTTCGTTGCCCACTCTTTCAACATGAGCGGGTTTGGCTTCTCAAATGATGGAGCAATGAGTACTCTGAGCCCCCGAGGCACCCTTCCAACTTTCTTGTATTTCTCTAAACTTTTCTTTTCCCACCATTTAGTAAGCTCCGTCCGGAGCAGTTTTTCCAGGCTCTTCAACAAGGTTTTTATATCATTATTGATACTTGCGTTGGTACTTTGCCCGGTTTGCACATCATTTATTTCCGGTAGATTTAAAAATAATGCATCTGCCATGGCCTCTTGAGCCCGTAGCGCGTCTGCTGAAGTTGAAATGTTATGCTGGATTGCAATTATACAGTCTGCACTCTGCGTGCCTGCTGTGTGGAATAGACTTCACAGGCGCGTAACTCTTCCAGCACAATCCCTTTCACCCGCAACTGTCTCTTTAATATATATGTAGGTACAGCTGACCCGGCTTACCCCTCCAGAGCCCGACGAGCTCCTCGGCGTCCTCCGACTCCTGAAAGCTGCCGACAACTCCGTGGGGCCGCCAAGTGCCTCTCTGCTCCTAGGATTCAGACAGCGGGGGGCTGGCGCGGCTAATACTCCTTCCGGGTTGTGCACTGAATCGCGTCCGCAATATCGGCTGCGTCCCGGCCAGCCACTGTTTGAAGGGTGGGTCCGTATAGGCGAAGACAGCCGAAATAGATGAAGAAATCCACGCTCCTGTATTGCCACCGTCACGGCAAGAATCAGGTACGGACCACAGCGTGCTTTGGTTGCTTAGAGTGCGTTTATTGCAAGGTTATCAGCTTTCATACATTGTGGCAAGTGCCCAGCATTACGCGTTTCGACAGTGAAACACTGTCTTGATCACATGACGTTCTATGGGCCAATGAGCAATAAATAGTGACTACAATTGTGAAAAAACTGGTGAAAGAAAGCCCGCCCTTTTCTTTAAGCATGAAACTAGAAAACACACTTCAACAATCCAAATACAGCCGCAATGGTATATTGTTAAGGTAAACCTGAAATGTTAAATGATTGCTTAAACGGGCAAAATTAAGTGCATGACATGGTGATAAAGTACAAGTGCATATAACTTATATTAAAATAATATCGTCATCTAAAAACCAGTTATTAAAATCATAACTGCCAATAGCATTTGAGAATGACCGGTAGATGCTTATATTCTTCATAATATATATATATATATATATATATATATATTGGTACCAATCCTGGCAGCAACGAACAGACAGGCACTGACTCCGTGAAATGATGACAAGGAAGATGTTTATTTCTCCATCAACAGCTTAGACGCGTTTCGGCGGCGTACCGCCTTGATCACTACATGTATATATAGAGAGAGAGTCCAGAAATGCTCAATTTTTCCGGGGGCCCTCGACTCTGCAGGGCGGGCTCTGAAAAACAGGAATGGAGAATCCTGTGGTAAGTAATACAGCACAAGAAGAGCCCACAACTTCGGCATCATGTCAAGCTGACTTAATACGTCTTAGTGCAGCAGCATCCAACAACTCATTAATCCCTACGCGTTTCGGCACGAAAATGCGCCTTGGTCACAGGTGAGTGTTCAAATGATCATGTGATCTCAGTTCGCTACTGCGAGTCCCAGAATGCATCAATAATCCATTCCTGCAATACGGCATGGCACCTGTGACCAAGGCGCATTTTCCTGTTTTTCAGAACCCGCTCTGCAGAGTCGGGGGCCCCCGGAAAAATGGAGCATTTCTGGACTGTGTTTATTGAGGGGGCATGACACGCTCTTCATCCGCACCAGTCAGCGGACTTCCATGAGTATTTGGTGCTGGCAGAAGAGAAGGGGAAAAGGGAGAGGAGTCGTCCTCTCTTGGGCAATCTTCGTGTTTTCTCGCCAAGCAATTATCAGTGTGTGGCAGCTAAGAGCACTATGCTATGTACATTTCATCACCAGTAAGCATCGTGGATAAACAGCAAGGATGTGGTGTCATGCCATGCCGTATTGCAGGAATGGATTATTGATGCATTCTGGGACTCGCAGTAGCGAACTGAGATCATATGATCATTTGAACACTCACCTGTGACCAAGGCTCATTTTCGCGCCGAAACGCGTAGGGATTTAATGAGTTGTTGGATGCTGCTGCACTAAGACGTATTAAGTCAGCTTGACATGATGCCGAAGTTGTGGGCTCTTCTTGTGCTATATATATATATATATATATATATATATATATATATATATTATCTACTGGCGGTCGCCAGTAGATAGTTATAGTTACAACCTATTATCCATAGGAAATCCGCGACATTCTATTTGAAATAACTCTCTTGCCGGTTGACGTATCTTCGCGAAATTTTCAAACTTCGTGGGGCGCTCCGGTCCGCTCCTACCCTGAAAGTCTCGGGGGATACGTCAAGCAGGGGCCGAGAAAAAGGGGGTCCCAAAACGCGTTTTCCCCATGCATTTTCCCATAGGAAACTTTAGACACGGTTACAGCCCGAACTGCTGAACGGAATTACACCAAATTTGGCAAAGAGGTAGTTCTTGGTTCAGAAAGAACCCTTTTTGTTAAATGGTGTAAATCCGTTCAGTAGTTGCTGAGAAAATGAAAAGTAAAAAGTTAGTGATATATAGGGACGAGTAGGGTCCGCGTACCCTCCCGATCACGAGCTGCATGTTAATTGGTTGTCAGCTGGCTGTCAACATTCCGATTCAGGAAATGTTGGCAGCCATTTTGTCCCTCGGTAGAACCGAGGGACAGAAACAAGTGTGCAAGCGCACAAAGGGGGCAGGGTAGAAACACCCTGACCCCTAGGTTTGCTCAGGGGTCCCACAAGGACCCCCTGGGCAAAAAAAAAATAAATAAATTTTAAATCGGCAGGATGCGCTCAGGGTGCGCGAATCCTGCCGAAAATCGAGCGCGGTCTCCCGCGCTCGATGTTAATTGGCCCTCGGGTGGCCCAAGTCCCGGGGGCATGGTGGGGGATAATTTATGTGTGGGGGCCTCAAGGGCCTCCAAGCCCCGGGGACCGCCACCCCCGGGGCTTTTTAAAAATGGTGCGGGAGGGCTCTGAGCCTCCCGCAGCCCCGGGTACCACCACCTCCCGGGGCTTTTTTAAATAATTATTAAACCTGGTGTGGGGGCTCCAGCCCTCCACACGCCCGGGGACCACCACCTCCCCAGGGCACTAAACATTTTAATATGGGGGTCCGTTACGGACTCCCAGAGCCCCGGGGACCACCACCTCCCGGGGCTGTGTACTGAATGGGAGGGGGCCGCGCGGCCCCCTCCTGGAGCCCTTGATGGCCCTGGGGACCACCACCCCCAGGGCCGGCTCCTGCAGTGTCCCGGGTGCCTACCCTCGGGACACTGTAGTTTGCTATGGCAGGACGGAGCCTCGCGGCTCCCGTCCTGCCATAGCAAACTGCTTTGGATATTGGAAGAGAGAGCAGGAAACCTGCTCTCTCTTCCAATATCCAAAGCGATTGCTTTTCCACATGGGGAGCAGCATGTCAGCTGCTCCCCATGTGGAACAGCAATGCCGGCTCCCAAGGGACGTGGGGAGCCGGCGGGACTGTGGGGGCATTGGGGACCCCCCACAGTCCCCAACGGAGAGGGCCAGCCCCGGGGATGGGGTCCCCGGGCAAGTAGTCGCCTGGGAGGGGGCCACGCGGCCCCCTCCCCAAAAAAAGAGAAAAATTAAAAAAAAAAAAAATGGAAAGGCCGGCCCCGGGAGATGGGGTCCCCGGGGCCTTAAAATGGCCAGAGGAGGGGGCCACGCTGCCCCCTCAAAAAAATAAATATAGAGGCCATGCCTTGGGGGATGGGGTCCCCGGGGCCAATACAGGCCCAGGGAAGGGGGCCACGCGGCCCCCTTCCCGTTTTTTTTTTAAGGTAATTTAAAAAGGGGTAAGGCCCTGGGGGATGGGGTCCCCAGGGCCCAAAAAAGAAAGGAAGGGGGCTACACAGCCCCCTTCAGGGAGAAAAAAAAAAACGATCGGGCCCGCAGGCCCCGCCCCCTTCCTTCACCACTCTGCAAACGCGCCCTGGCGCGTTTGCAGAGGGGAACGAATTCCCCTTGAATACTGGGGGTCCCTGGGCCAACTAGCCCACCAGGTACCTCCAGTATGCGCCAGGGGCTGCCTTGCAGAGAGGTGTACAGAGGCCACGCCCCTTTTACACCTCTCTGCAACGCAGCTCTGTGGCGCTTTTGGAGGTATATGGTGGGCTAGTTGGACTCCGGGGACCCTCAGGATTCAAGGGGACTTAATCCCCCAACTTAAAACGCGCCACGGGCGCGTTTGCACAGTGGTGAAGGGAGGGCGGGGCTTCAGGTGACATGTGTGCAAACAGGCCCCATGGCGCGTTTTAAGATGGGGAATTAAATCCCCTTCAATCCTGAGGGTCTCTGGGGCCAACTAGCCCAACAGGTACATCCAGAATGCGCCACAGAGCTGCGTTGCAGAGAGGTGTAAAAGGAGTGGCCTCTCTACACGTCTCTGCAATGCAGCCCTCGCGCATATTGGAGGTTCCTGGTGGTCTAGTTGGCCCCTAGGGACCCTCAGGATTCAAGGGGACTTAATCCCTCAACTTAAAACGCGCCACGGGGCGCGTTTGCAAAGATGTCACCTCAGGCCCCGCCCCTCCCTTCACCATTGTGCAAATATTCCTCTAAAATCAGCCGAAATAGGAATTCCGATTTACTCACCTGTTATAAGGAGAGACCTCAGTGCTGTATCTTTCAGCCCAGTACTGGTCCTGAAAAGTAATTTTAACCGTACTTACCAGTAACTTGAATTTCCTTCCATAGGCTAACATTGACTGGTTTCACTTGGAAATTCTTCTAAGTGTGGAGTTTTGGAACTTTAAAATATTCCTCTAAAATCAGCCGAAATACGAATTCCGATTTACTCACCTGTTATCAGGAGAGACCTCAGTGCTGCATGTTTCAGCCCAGTACTGATCCTCAAAAGTAATTTTAACCGTACTTACCGGTAACTTGAATTTCCTTCATAGGCTAACATTGACTGGTTTTCAGCAAAAAGTTTCAAAGTGTTGATTTTCACAAACTACAAATATTCCTTAAAAATCGACAGTATGACTTAAACGCATTCTTTCAACTGTTTACAGGAGATGCACCAGTGCTGGATCCAGGATCCAACACTGAGTAAGAAAAAGTAACGATAACAGTTTTTACCTGCTTAGTGAATTTCCTTCCATAGGATAACATTGGTGATTCTATGAGAAAAAGTTTCAAAGTGTCAACTTTTAAAATACAATAATATTCCTTAAAAATCACGACTGTAACCAAAACGCTTTTACTCAACTGTTTACAGGAGATGTCCCAGGACTGAATCTAGGATCCAGTCCTGTGGTTAGAAAAGTAATCCATAAAGTAACTAATTGCATTTAACTAGAAATTCACATTGAGCTGAATGTTGCATTGTGTTTGAAAATGTGTTGCCCATTGCAACAACTGTAACTACTGTACTTAAAAGTCTATTGCCTATCTGCAAAGTATTTAAACTAAAGTAATTCATTAAGAGAAAGTATTTTTGTAATGTAATGTATAATGTAATTACAATGTAATTTAAATAATAAAATATGTTAA